>JAJJWW010007357.1:0-600000 GCA_023531295.1 Papaver armeniacum | reverse complement strand
TACCTGAAGTAGCTTCGAAACAACAAATTAGAGTCAATTGATTGATTCGAACTTGTAGATTGATGATCAGTTGTTAAACCTGTTTGAATCAAATCGATTAAATCTATAAATCGATTGAAAACTAGAATAATTCAATCAATACATGAGATATCTTCGAATCAACTGAAAAATACAGATATTCGATTGTAACTGATAGGGAAGAAAGAAAACCCTAAAAGAATTGTTGAATCTCTGATCTGAGATTCAATCTAAAAACAAAAATGAGTGATTGCTTTCGTTCTTTTGTAATACGTAAATGTCATCAGCGAATATCGATGAAGCGAGAATCATTTTCTTGCTCTCTGCAATTGTTTTCTTCGGTTTGATGAAAGAACCCTAATTTTCTTCAGAGCAGAGACGAGAGAGAAGTGAGAGAAAGTGAAAATGAAAGTGAATCTGGAAATGAAACCTATAGCCTATTTCATTAGGTATATATAGTAAAGGGTATTTTTGGTATTACAAATTTTCCCTAAACCCTAAACTTCATTACCAAGCCCTGAAATCTAAAGTTCTGGGCCTAGAAATATTAAAAAGTGAAAGTATGGAGTTGATAGGGGAGGATCCATTTAGTGGGGCTTCTATATATTGAACCCATATAGTAGGGGGTTCTAGTATTTTTCACACGGGGTTTTAGGTCCCCGTCCTTACCTTTTGCATTAGGATTTAGATTTTCTTATAAAGTATTATCATAATATTCATTATTATATTCATCATGACAGTCATGGCATGACTTATTAAGGGTTTTCTTTTGCCAAGTCCAAAAGTTTATTAAAGCAAAAAACGTAATTACAAGGGGGCTTTGAAACCCCCCACCCCCATAAACCAAAGGGACTAAAGAAAAAACTCAAAAAGACTCGGAACAAAACTCTTAAGAAAAAAGAATAGAAAATGAAGTCATTTTCTTAATCTTATTTTATGTTTTTCTTTAGGAAAAATAGTAGCCAAAATATCCGAATCCTCATAATCTTCATAAAATTCACCCTCCTCATCGTCATTAGAAGCATTACTAGGAACAAGTTTAATGGGAGATTGAGTTGGTTTTTCTTTATTCTGAGAAGGTCCCACCCTTTTGAACTTTGAGACCCAAACTGTTTATATCCTGAAAATTGTCATCCAAGATATTCCCCTCCAAATCAGTACGACCTTCTAACACGGCTTTGCCTAGGAGATAAATTTCTCGCTGCGATTTCATAGCATCCAATCTAGCACGGAAAGCATCTTGGTAGTTTCATCATGCAAAAAATTAGTTTCACTATTAGAACTTGAAAACCCCTTACTTTCCGACTCTGTTGATTCCGAAGAGTCCTTCCCACTCCCAGCTGATTTCATAGATCTTTTAGCATCCGAAACAACACCCTATTCTTTTGAATTTTTCACTTCATTTGCTATAGCAGCAGCTTCCACAGCAGGATTGCTTTCGGATTGCTCATCAAAGTCCACACAATCTTCAACATTAACATTCTCCTCGTCATCCCTAAAACCCAGTTCAACACTAAGCACTTGAAAAGTATTTGTAGAAAAAAACCGGTTCAGAACTCAGCAATTCATTCACCAAAGGAGTTGAGATATCATCCGCCATAGCAACATGTTTGTCCTGACCATTCACAGAATTGCCCCTGCTATTCTTTCTGGCCCGTACTTCTTTCCAAGCATACTTGGATTGTTGATTATGTCCTTCACCCCTTTGTGCATCAGATTTACTATCATCTTTTCCTTCCTTGATATGTTTTTTATCTTTCTCCAAAGAAGATTTCCCAGCTGAAACTGTACCACCCAAAATCTTACGAGCGGTAAGACAATTCTCAAATTTATGACCCATAAATTTGCAGTGGGTACAAAACTTAATGTTCTCCAAATCTTGGATTTCTACGTATTGCCAAAATTATTTTCCATTAGACTTTTCTTTTAGGAATCAATTTAGTAAAATCAATATCAATAAGAACAACAACATAATTGCCAACATCATGGTCTAAAGTTTTCTGATCAATAGCAATCGTCTTACCAAGAATTCTTGCAATGGATAAAAGAATTTTTTTCGTATACAATTCAATGTATAAGCCATGAAAACTTACCCAAACTGAAGCATGAGACGTGCTTTGTCTTTCCGGATAAAATTGGGGAAAAAAAAATTAGAAACCCTAAGAGTTTGTTTCTGAACCACCAATAAATCTCCATGCCATACCCGTTCTTTATCTTCAGCAGAAGATAGCTTGATGATGAAAAACCCTTGCACTTTCCATCACCAAGTTTCCATTGCTCTTATAAAATTCTCTGAACTTCATTAAGTTTTAATCCTATGAAGTTTAATCTCCCAATAAGACTGAATTGAAACATATCACACCCCTCTTGTGTAAGCTCAAGAGGTAAATCCAGCGCTGGTTCATCACAAAAAATAGTAGCATCAGGAAGAGATGTCAGATCCATTTCTGTTAACATATAGGGTTTTCTACCCTTAACCAAATCAGCAAAAGACGTAGATTTAGCCTGATGAAGTTTATCCTGTGAATATGAAGTTTCCCCATTAACAGTAACGAGAACTAATGGCTGGTTATCCTGCACCGTGAATCAAAAAATTAAAAACTTAAAAAAAAAAAACTAGAGAGAAAAACGCTCTTTCTCTTTCCTCATATTTTTTTTTTCCACCATGCATTAAGGACATTATGCATATATTATATAAAGTATTATCATAAGTTCCATTTATTATATTCACCATGATTTATTAAGGACACGATGCATATAAGGTATTTGTATAACTCATTGTGATGCTATTGGTGATCGATCTTACAATGTCATTTTTTTCCAGTCCACATTTATAATCACGCTTATTGGACAGTAATAAAGAACCATAAACGATTGGAAAAGAAAACTTCGAATTTAATAGCTTCATTGTCAGTAATATTTTTTTTTTGCACTTTTAACTTCATTGTGGATGTACCTGATAGCACTAAAGGTTTTTTTTTTTGCTGAATCACAAGAATTTTATTAAAAGATAACTGAAAGGAATGCAAAAAAATCAATTATACAAAAAGAAAAAGCCAAAAACAACAAATATTCAAAGAAATAAACTACCTACAAAACCTATAATAAACAACATTAGTCATTTCAATACGAATTAAGAAGCCAGGCCTCCCATTAAGTTGTCTTCTTTCACCAGCACTCATTGTAACTCCTTTTTTTCGCCAATTCATCAGCAGAGAGATTCACTTCTCTGTAACAATGATAGAACTTAATGTCAACCATATGATGACATGATTTTAACCATGTTGATCTAATAAACCAAGGAACTTTATTTTTCCTGAAGTCTTCAATCAATGATTTAGGATCAGAATTTATCACTATGCGTCTGCAATTCGGGGTTACTGCTGATTCCACTGCAATAAAAACCGTCACCCCCTCTGCAATGTAATTGGTGGATGTACCAATATCAACTGAATTTGTGCCCACCACATGAAAAATATGATCTTTTGTAATCACTCAAACCCATCATTACCAGGATTACCCATAGCTGCGTCGTCACATCAAAAAAGCAAATATCCATAAGGAGGAGCAAACCAATTACATTCTTTTATAGCTCTAAATTTAATATATTTGGACCCTAACTGAAAAAATTGTAGGATTGTGTGTATCATATACCTGATCCCCCATCTTGTACCCTTCATTCTATGCCCTCCTTCATAAACTAACTGCCATATTATCTTCTTGAATCTCTGTTCACAAGGAGATATATTCTCGAACATACATTTATTCTTCTGAAACCATATTTAACTCATGGTAGCACAAGCTGTTGTTATCCAAATTTCCTTAATAATTGGGCTCTTTTGCTTTGGAAATTATAATGTCATCAAAACAACAAGAGTTCCCAAAGACAAAAATCTCTCCAATCCAGTTCTAAATACCCATACCGAATTCACAATACGATAACAGATGAACCATTGAATATTGGTCTTTACAACACTTAGAAACCATCTCACATCATCCACAAAAGCACCTTGTTGTAGTTTCTAGATAGTACTAGAAATACTAGGATGAAGAAAAGACTTCCAAATCTTACTAGGCCAGTCAAGAACTAGTTCTCTTGCTCTAATCTTATTCGTTGCACCTTGAGTAGTGAATTCACCTTTCAAATCCCCACACCAAATCCTTTGTTCCCTACCACCATTAATTACAGACGAAGATACATTCTGAAAATAACATATCATTTCTGCAGGAATCAACCATTCATTCTGGTCTAATAAATCCTTCACATTCATCTGAGACCGGCGAGTGATTGTCATTGGACTCTTTATTCTTTCCTTTCCAGGTCTTTTCCACTTAACAAATTCAGTAAGACCAAAAAGTTCAATGAGAGGATTTTCCCCAAACCAAATATCAAACCAAAATGAAATATCAGCACCATCTCCAATGCACCATCTAATATCATATTTCAAAGAATTCCATGCCCATATCAAACCATCCCAAACTTAATAAAATTTCCATTTATCAATCAATTGCCCATGCTTGTCCATATATTTAGCAGCAAAAAATCTGGACCATTCTTCTTTGATTGAATAACTCTCCACATCAACTTCATTGGTAAGGCTTTATTAATAATTTCCAATCTTTTAATCCCCATGCCACCTTTTTTGTAGGGAGTACAAACTATTTTCTAAGCTATAAAAGAATATTTTTGAACATCACTATCACCAGACCAAAGAAAATTCCTTAGATTCTTTCACACACTTTGATAACATAAGCAGGCCATGCATAGTCATACATATTATAAATAAGAATGCTACAAAGTACAAACTTAACCAAAACTAGTCTGTCATTAAAAGAAAGCATCTTACCTTTCCAAGCTGCCAATTTCTGCTGAAGCATATTGACCATCGTCCACAAAGTGGAGCTCTTTACTCTTCCTGGCATCAAAATCACCCAAAGATAATTATCAGGAAAATTTACAATTTTCATGTGAAGTAATTTAGAAATTTGAATTATCTTATGCACAGAAGTACGATCTATAAAACACTTGCTTTTAGCTCTGTTAATACATTAGCCAAAACTTTGTTGATAATCTCATAGAAAGTGAATCAAATTAGAAGACTCATCTTTTCACTATTGCAAAAGATGAAAACATTATCTGCAAACATCAAATGAGTTGAATAAACACCCTTCCCATTAATTATTGGTTGAATCTTCCTTGTTTCCACTAATGAGTCAATCATATACTCAAAGCCTCTTCCATTAGGATAAAAAAAATTGGGGATAAAGGGTATCCTTGTTTCAACCCTCTCCCCATAGAGAAAAACCCACATGGACCTTAATTCACCATCACAGAAATCTTCGCAGACTCAGAAAAAAATTCTTAACCAATCACACAAACTAGAAGAGAAACCAAATTTCTACATAACTTTAAAGAGAAAATTCCAATTAACATAGTCATAAGCTTGAGAAATATCAAACTTTAAACCAACATTGCCACCCCTTTTCTTTACTCTCATCTCATTCACCAACTCAGATGCTAAGAGCACATGTCCAAGAATACTTCTATCTTTAACAAAACCAATTTGCTGAGGAGATATAAATTAGGAATAATAGTATTCATTCTATTTTAGTGAAGATTTTGAAACACACATTACTCAAGCCAATAGGCCTAAATTGACTATCTTTTTTAGCACCTTGAACTTTAGGAAGAAGAACCAGAAAATTCGATTACAGTCCTTTGGGATAAATTTCCTCCTCCAACAAGACTTTACAGTAGCAGTTAAATTTCCTCCTAAAGCATATTCTGAATTTATTTATTTTCCTTTACTTATTAGAGTCACCAGGCTTGCATATATGTGTATGTCAATTCATGTCTTGTGATTAAATCAAAATCTGAGTCAATCTGATCCAGTCTCATCTATATCTTTATTAATCCAGAATAAATTTCCCAAGCCTAAGGAACAAATCAGCATGGATTACTTCTTCTAATATAAAACGTAAAGCAAACAATAGTTTCGCAATGATAATAAATTCCAATCAATAAACAGTCAAAACCTTGATTAGATTTTTGTTTGAGGTTTAAGTAGTTTTTTTTTTTTCCCTTATAGGAACAGATGGTTGTTTATGTGATGGCGAAATTGGTTATCATTTTCTTTGATACTGGTAGAACTATATACTTAATCGATATGGATCAGATGATAGGAAATGTATAACATCTCAAATGTCTCGAGCAACATCAGAAGAAGGGGTAAGAAATTGGTTATCATTTTCTTTCCTTATTAGTGAGTTCCGAATATAGATACAAATGTACGGAGTTAATAAACCTTAATATGGTAAGACAGATGCCAAAATTTTATTGGCCGACACAGAGGGCACACAAAGGTTTGGGCACAGACGATCTGGACCGTTGCAAATCCATGTACTTTGATAAATAAGTAAAGTAGCATGCAACGTGCTGAGAAAAGAAAGTGTTAAAGCACTGCTCGGTCAAACTCGCAAGCATTGCTATCTCAAGCTTGCTGTCAAGTTTAGTTGCCAATACTATAAGTCTTGATTTCTAGTATACTTATAGCTAAGTATCGGATTAGGATAGAAAGTGTAGTTGAGTATTAGAATTCACGGCGTTCATCGATTGAATACGAAGAACTACTAAGGGGAGCTTGTGGAACTTCATCAACAAAAGGTATGTAGAGACTTGAACTCATCTATCACTCAAAAGTCTATCTAGTCTATCTCCTATTTGAGACAAAAGTCGTATAGCTATATAGACTTCAATTATACACATTTGATATTTCGAGATGAGTTTAACTCGCTTATGTATTTCTCGAAATATGTGTTGGTAAGCTTTCACTTTAACCAAGTTCATCTTATATTCTTGACGAAAGTCAAAAGATGATCATGTAAAATCGCCTGGTAACATCTTACATGATTTGTGTGAGGCAATCATTTGATGTAGACTCGGAATGTTTCGTATTGGTCATTCAATCGCTTTGAAGCTAATAGTTTGTGTGAGACAGTTATTCCCGTCTTCCAAAAATGTTTCAATGGTTGAAATGAGAGTTTAGAACAACTGGATTTAAGCATAGTATGCGTACTTGCATATATGTAATCCATATCCGGGAACCATGGTATGCATAACCGTATTTGTACTGGTTGGTTTGTGAAGTCTGGGAACCTAGTATGTATTCCGGTACGCGTACTGGCTTAAGTTTCAGGTCCGGAATTTTCTGCTAAGTTTGGATGGTATGCGAACCAGTTCGCGTACTGGCGAAACCCAAACTTAGTTCGGCTACTTAGGTACGCGTACACGTATGCATACCTAAGTGGATGACGTTCTAATATCGGTTTGTTCATGAACTAATACATTTATATAATAAGGAATGTAATCTTTTGCAAACCATGGCTATAATGTTCATGACTTGATTCGAGTGAATCAAAATCGATTTTGCTTCAATTTTATACTTCTATGAGGATATAAACAATTCAACAACTCTAGTATTAGTTTCATTTGAGTCATTTGAACTAGTTATGGTTAAGATGAATAAGGTTGATATGAAAAAACCATATGGCTAACTTCGGTTAACTATTGTTGAGCCAACAAGGTGTACACGTTTAGGTACGGTTACACATATCTAAATGAAGGTACATTTCATTTGTGTGTAACAAGCTAAGTTCGATCTAACGGTTGAAAGATATTAGATTGAGTCTAATCAGGTTTTCATCTAACGATGAATATTGAATGCTTTTTTACCAAGGTAACATTGATTGCAAACACTGATTTGAAGACTATATAAAGGAGAACTCTAGCAACTAGGAAACCTAATCCCCACACCTCTTGTGTGATACTAGTTGCGACTAGAGTCGATTCTACTTTAACCTTAGGTTTTTCACGAAACCCTAACGACTTAAAGACTTCATTGGGATTGTGAAGCCAGATCCAACTATTTTCTATGTAGTTGCGTGATCTGATCTTGCATTTTCTATCGTATTGAGTACTATCTTCTCTAAGATTGGCTCGAGATTTATTCTCCGATAGGCAAGATAAAAAGTAGTCACAAACATCTTCGTCTCATTGTTTGTGATTCCACAATATCTTGTTTCGCTACCATATGATTAAGATTATTGTGAGGTGATTGATATTTTCTAGGATGTTCTTCGAGAATATAAGCCTGGTATATCAATTAGTTCCTGTTCACCTTGATTTATCAAAAGACGGAACAAAACTCATAGTTTTATCTGTGAGAGAAAGATTTATATATACAATAGACTTTTCTGTGTGAGACAAATTGGTTTATCAAGTCTTCGACTTTGGGTCGTAGCAACTCTTAGTTGTGGGTGAGATCAGCTTAGGGAATCAAGTGCTTAGAGTCCTGCTGGGATTCAAAGATATAAGGAGCGTAATTGTATCTTGATCAGTGTGATATTGGTTAGGGCTCAACTATATTCCAGTCCGAAGTTAACTTGGAGTAGGCTAGTGTCTATACCGTCTTAATACAGTGTCGTGTTCAAATCTGGACTAGGTCCCGGGGTTTTTCTGCATTTGTCGTTTCCTCGTTAACAAAATTTCTGGTGTCTGTGGTATTTCTTTTTCGCATTATATTTTGTTATTTAATAGAAATATCACAGGTGGTGCGTAAGTTCAATCAATTGAGAATCCAACCTTTGGTTGTTGATTATATTGATTGACACTTGAACATTGGTCTTTGGTACCGTTCAAGTTGTTTCACATAATAATCAAGCTCGCGGATTTCTATCTGTTTGATTTGTTGATTACATTGTGAAACAGAGATACGAACTCTTGGATATATTTTCATTGATTGAGTCTGACTGTCTAGTTGATTCTATTGGAATTATATTTGAGTTGTCCATACAGATTGCTAAGCGAAATATTGGGTGTGGTTGTTAGACCCCCGCTTTTTCAGAAAGCATATAATCACAAATGCTAAGAATAATATATGAAACGATTTTGTTTTTGCTTTTAATAACTCCGGTGGCACCCTTTCATAAATGAAATAAATCTCAAATATTAATCTTTTTTATAGTTAGCAAATGACAACCATAATTTTAAAATGTAGTCACAAACTTTCCAAGGTTACATATACTTGATAAAATCAAAATGTAATCAAGATGACAAAATGATGTAAATATATTCTTTGATGGAAGTAGGATATATCATATTCAAACTCTTTCAACATTAATCATGAATGATAGTATAAGTAAAACATCTAACCTTATAAGTATCAAAAGAATGAATCCAAGTAAATGTTGTCATTAAGTTACAAACATATGATCAAGAATTTTGAACTTTCAGACTTAAGTTGCACATATTACGAAATTTATTAATCAAAAGAGATAGAACAAACAATCGAAAAATGCAAGCCATATTCAAATTTAAATCCTGATTCGACAATGAGTATGAAACTTAATTCGAGCTCAAATATGGTTTCTGTCATGTTTAACGAACTAACCCAATCTTGATTGAGATATCTAGTTTCTTGAAATTTCAACACGAAGTAACAACAAGTAAAGCATTAGTGTTATCCCAAAATCATCGAAAGTATAGTAAATTATACTTTGTAACTCTATACAGTGTGTTGTAAAACACAACTAATGTATCATTCCTTCGATACTTTGATCATAGATAATGATCAAGTCACTTACACTAAAACCATATATACAAACTTTGTATGTTATATATTTATTTGAAAGACTGTGAGAACTAGATAGAAATTGAAAAATCGTTCAATAGTTACTACTTCAGTTTAAAAAATAATGTCTTTGTTTGTTCTTTATTTCTTCGCCTTCAAATATTCAATAGTAACTAGTGTTCTATATCTAAACTTCCAAGTCTTAAGTCTAACCTAACAAATTTAATTTTAGTAAGTAATCCAAGCTGCGGGTTTTGGCATTTATATTTTACAACCAGACTTGACATACCAACGCTTGTTGGGGTTAACCGAGCAATCCTCTAGCAATGTACCGCGATTATTCTTCTTATCTTTCATTAGATAAAGTGTGCATGATGTCCCCTTATTCTCCTTGTTCTATGTTGTCTTCTATTTCATCCTTATGTTGTGGGCCTCCGCCAATTTGGTTCACGAATGGCAATCTAGGCAACGACTTCCCTACTTTAAAACCCCTTTTATCTGGCTTTAAATATCTCTCCTGCCGAAGGGTGGAAGTTTTGGCGTTGAAAGTATTTCCTTGCCTTTACCTTACTTTTGTTCCCCGTACAAAAAACATAACTTAGTATTTAATAGAATATAAGTTCTTCTAATTTATGGTTCTTGTGAAGAAATTACCATACAATATTGATGCTTTGCTTAAAGAAATTTTGTACTATAAATGTTCTTTTGTAGTTTTTAAATTTGCTTTTTCTCCCAAAACTTTTAATGTTGTTACTTGTTCTCTTGATAACTTCATAGAGATGAGTAACACCTTTGTTTTTAGTCTCATCCTCCAGTTTGACTCCTATCATCTGCTGAGGTAAACTTGTAAGCTCCTGGAGAATTTGCTTGTGCTAAGGAAAAAAAAGCCTTAATACAAGGGTATAAGTATTTTATGCGAGCTTCATGTTTTCCAGAGCTCAATAACCGTATCCTATTTATTTTTTATGCAGTGTCTTTTGTAATTATGAACTATAAATCTTCTTTTGTACTCCCTCCGTTTCTAAATAATAGGCTTGTTTATGTGTAAATTTGCACACAAACCTGCCTATTTTTTAGAAACAGAGGGAGTATTTTTTAAATTTGCTTTTTCTCCCAGCACTTGTAATGTTGTTACTCATTCTCTTGCTAACTTCATAAAGGTGAGTAAGACCTCTATTTTTTGTCTCCTCCTCCAGTTTGACTCCGGCCATCTGTTGAGGAAAACTTGTAAGCCCCTGGGATATTTGCTTGTGTTAAGAAAAAAGAAACCTCGTGTTCTCCAGAGCTCAAGAGCCATATCCTATTTTTTTATGCAGTATTTGTTGTGCGCATGATCTGATTCGATTTGTATGTTCAATCTTGTTTAAATTGTGTTTGATCTTGATTCAAATTATTCAGCTTACATAGTAAAATAAATTAATTAGTGATAATTATGAAAGTTTGATGCTTGTAAGTAACATCTTGTCTGATTTCAGCCATTGACAAAATTCAACAGTGTCGAAAAGAGTGAAGGAGATTGAGACCAACGTAGTTAATCTCGACCGACTTATTCCGTAATTTTCTTTCAGAATCGAGTGAGATACGACAATTTTTTAAAGAAACAAAAAGTTAACAACATTTTAATTGAATGAAAGAAATATCAGTTGTTTTCGGCTATTTTTTGAGATTAAAATTATCTCATACAGGTTTTGGGGGAAGAAATACGTAAAACTACTATGTTATATCAAGATGTTATTAAGGACATGAGTTAGGCTCCTGAATCGGTCAGCTCTTCAATGGGTCCCAAATAAAACCAAATATTTCTTTAATTATCATCAACTAAGAGTATCTCCAATCATGTATGGAAAAAAATTCTCTCCAATAATATTTGTACGTACCAAAATTTGCTGAGATGACAAGTATGGAGGAGAGTTTTTATTTTTGGATACTCCCATCCAACCTACATCATCCAGGTATTTTCATTTTACAATACTTAAAAAAATATATATTTCAAATGTTAATTACTTTGGTACAACAAAGTGATAATTGCATTAAAATAAATGCTAATACAAATATCAATGAAGATGCTTATTAAAATAAAATTTTACTTATATTCTATGTCAACAAGACATGTTTTACTTTTTGGAATAAATTTTTCTCTCTCCCCTCAAGCCAATCTTGAGGAAAAGAAATAAAAAGACATCCTAACCTCATTCTCGCTCCAACCAAGTCCATTTGAGACTAAATCTGAGTAAAAAATTCTGGCTTTTGAGTCTTAATTAGGCTTTATGAATGTATATGTTTTTTTCTTTTTAATTTAGATCTATGTTATTATTCCTGGCGAGATTGGGGTATACCCAAATTTAAGTGGACTCTTTTTAAGGGCTAAGGGAGTGTCCTAATGGGTGAAGTTACAAAACTACCCTTTCCCATTATAATTCTTATTACCCTAATCAGTTATCATTTTTTCATTTCATCTTATCCTCCTCTACCTTACCGGCTCCTCCATCCCCCACCATCTAAAACTCGTCGATTAATTCGTCGTAATCGTCGATTCGAAAATTCCGATTAATCTTCAAACATGGAGCCGCTACCGAGGGCTAGTCGTATGAAAATAACAAATACAAAACCCAATGAATATAACCCTGGAATTTCAAACTTAGTTCAACAAAAAGAGAGTAAAACAACCGTTGAAGAAGAAGAAATCAACGCCGCTCAAACCGAAGAAATGACGCGATTGAGAAAGTAAGGGCCTACTTAAACTCACTCCAGTACTTCAATTTTATGTTTGCATGTCAAATTAGGTTAGAACAATCAAATTTGTGAATCTGCAGGTATTTAGCCGGCAGGGTCTCTGATTCACGACCCTGTCGGCTTTTCATATTTAGGTTTAGTCGGCAAGCTCTTAGGTTGAATATCATGCCGGCTGTTTAATATCTGTAACTGCTTTTTACAGGGTCGGCAGGGTATTCAACCTTAATACCTTGCACACGATTTTTTTTTTTTTTTACAGTCGTTGGGTTATAGTTTTTTACCTTGCCGGTCGTGTGTTTTGAAAATGGTTGGTGTGTCCTGATGCCTAAACTCATAAGGTCGGCATGGTATTTGAATACCACCCTGTCGGATGCATTATAACCGGCATTGTATGGGTTATAGACCCTGCCGAAAATTCTTGTATAACATGTGTTCAGAATTGTTATAAGCCGGCACGTTAGTTTAATAAAACCCTGCCGACTATTTTTTAGTTGGCAAGGATTATAGTTATCGACCTTGCTAGGTATTATTTAGCCGGCAGGGATTATAGTTGTCGACCCTGCGGACGGTTAATTTTTTTTAACCTCCTTCAAGACCTCCTCGTGTTGGTGACAAACTCTTGACTGCAACACATCGAGGGGGATTAGTTGAGCCGGGGACGCTCAAGATCTGTGAACGATATGATTCTCAACCACCACCGGAACCCAGTGATTCATATGAAACTCCAGATGAAGACCAATCAAATCCATCTGGTAGAAGAGGTAATGATCATGATGGTGTTGAAAGAACTCCGGCTGCTGAAGGATATGATGAGCATGATGATGATGATCAAGACATGTCACCTGTTGGAGGAGGTGATGGTGATGGTGATAACAATGATGGAGATAAAGATAAAGGTAAAGATGGTGAAATGGTTGAAGAAGAAGAGTAATAAGAAGAAGAATGTGGAGAAAAAACAGGTAATGATCAACAAACTGAAGCTGCAACTGGAACTGCAACCGTAACCGAAAGACAAAAGCGGTTTATCACTAAACCAGCTAATTCCCACATGCTTCCCAGTCACTTGAAGGTCACACTGGAACCAGGTCAACCTCCACTAGGGACCCCAGAAGATGGTGGACATGTTCTTTTTGGAAACAAAGACACATGGGCACGTGAAATCCATGGTGCTATCGTAAGTAATCTCAATAAAACTTTGTTTTTATTTAAGTGTATCTATCTATCTCAAATTTGCTTCAAGTTTTTGTATTTGTTTTAATTTTTTGTTTTTGGTACTTAGGATCACAAGAGTGCCATCCGTCTTATGAGGCACCAAGCTTCAAGCACTATGATGAATAGTTGTCCACTTGATTGGGAATGTACTGAGTACAAGCGATTGTCAAGAACTCAGGGTTGTGGTTTGCTGTGGAGAGTTCGATTGTTGAGTATGACAAAGTTATTGTATCTGTATTCTGTGAGAGGTTCTACGGAGAGACTGATACAATGTTATTCCCATTCGGTGAGATGGCGGTAACTCCCGATGATGCTCATGCCTCGAGGTTGAGGGAAAAGCACTCAGTGATAAGGAATTTCTTGGGAGAAGATCTTCAAATTGACCAATACCTTGTTCAATTTGGATGAGAAGCAATCGGAGTCTTTGTTTGTGGTGAAGGATGGTTATTTAAGCAAGAAGTTCAATATGAAGATGTTGAGGGACACATACTCTGAGACCAAGAAAATCTTTGATAAGGAAGGAAGTGTGTCCATGGTGCAAATCAATGCTACTGCGTCAGCTTATTTGCTATACATCTTGCGCAACTGTATCTTCCCCGACAGTTCCAGAAGCTTGGTCGACGCCAAGTATCTTCAACTATTGGATCCCTTACATGAGATGCATATGTATTCTTGGGGTACTGCGGTGGTTGCCTTCTTGAACAACGAGTTGACAAAGGGTTCACGGGAGCTGATTAAACAAGTTAACGGAAATCTATGTCTCTTCCAGGTAATTCAATTGTCTAAATCATTTATATTTGCAAAATGCTTATAAGACAAGATTCTTACTAAACTTTGTGTATGCATAGGTTTGGGCATTGTTAGAGCACTACTCGGTCGAACTCGCAAGCGTTGCTATCTCAAGCTTGTTGTCAAGTTTAGCTGCCAAAACTATAAGTCTTGATATCTAGTCTACTTATAGATAAGTATCAGATTAGGATAAATGACGAGGTGTCGAACTCGCAAAAATAAATTCCTTACTTCTCTTACACTAACTAGTAGTATACGGACAAGCAGGTTCGTTCCTAAGGGAGAGTTGAGTCTAAAGTTGTCAATTCAATTTCGTTGAGTCTAAAGTTGTCAATTCAGTTTCTGAATATTAATGCAAATATGAGTATGAGAATGATCAAGGATTCTTTCTCAGTCACAAAACATGAATCTTATCAATATAGTTATGTTTCTGCAAGGTACCTTATTACTAATAACCCTAGAATAATTAGTACGCTCAACTATTCTGTTATACCTCCTAAGTTCACCGGACACGGAAGCGCTCGACTACCGGATTCTACTCATCAAGTTTCCTAAAAGTACGCTCTCTAGGTGTGACTTAAACAAATGCATTAAGTTCCGTGAGATAGGCTATTCCTAGTGACAAACACAAAAGCTCGATTCATCTACTAGTGTCATTCAATACATATGAATATTTAACAATATCCCATCGTCAATATTCATACAACGCTACTTGTACTCGGAATATCTAGACAATTACGGGTCGAAGAATTCTCGAATTAGCAATAGAATCATCCATAAACCAATTTAATTTGCAACTTAAACGATTCAAGAATAATTCATAAGCACTTTTGGCACGGTAGTGAATAAGCAAGATAGATTGAGTTCATGCCCGGAAGTCGAAGTCGTCCCTAATCAAGGTGCAATTAGCTACTGGAGATCATGATAAACAAAGCAAAACAATACTGAAATTCAAACCAAACAGCTGCAGGATGTGGAGTGTATAGACTGGTGGCTATTGTCTTGCGACTATCGTTGACTGCGGAGATGGATGGTGGAACTGTCTGCTGCTGTCGGTCGTGAATCCAGGCAGTCTGCTGTAGCTCAGAACTGGTGATGGTGGCGTGCTGGTGGTATATGATATGCAGATGGAGATGCAGGTGGTAATGGATTGGAGAGGAGCAGAGAGCTCCTCTCTGTTGAAGATGCAAAACAGGCGTGAAGGAGTATCAAAACGGTGATGTAAAAGTTAGGTTTTCAGCTGTGTTTCTGACCTCCTTAAATATATTTCTGCACCTGTAATTTCGTGACCTCCGCAGACCCAACCATTCACGGCATACACAAGTACTAAAATGGCCTCAATCACCTCAATTCATCTCTTCCAAACCAACGGCAACAGCACCACTTGGCGGCTGTTTTCACGGACCGAGCTCTATCCAATATCAAGACAGACTGGTACCCAAATCTCCGTATCCACCGAGCTCTATCCAATATCAAGACAGACTGGTACCCAAATCTCCGTATCCTGTAGCCCCTAAGTCACGTCCCAGCTACTGCCAAAAACTCCTTAAACACAGCCACTGAACCATTGCCAAATACCCTTCCTGTACAGCCATCGAGCCATGGTTACAGCAACAAAAAAAGTCTCAATCTGCCATCGAACCCTGGCAGCAACCCCAGCTCTTTTACCTGATAAAAACTTGACCAAAACCTCACAAATTCGAGCCATACTGCCAGTTCAAATCCCTGTACAATCTATTTCAGAAACCCCTTCGAATCTTCTCGGAAACTACCCCAAAAATCATCATTTCAACAGCATAATCATCTGCTCAAACCAAGATAGTAACAGCACCTCCTTACTTGCGTCTAGCCCTTGGTACTCTCTTAATAAACTCATGACTGCAACCGTGTCTTGGACTGCCTTCGAATCACAGCAACATCTGAAACTGAGTTCAAGAATTTCAATCAATTACAATCACAATTCCCTGGCAACAGTTCTCACTATATTAGTTGTAGCAGCAACATATTACAGCTGAAATTCAGCTCAAATCGAACCCAGTTCAGCTCCAAACTTGGCTGCAAAACCACCAAAGCACAGCCACATCTCCTTGTTCTTGTTGCAGTCGAAGTGCTCTCAAAAACCCACTGCTAACACCCACACAAGCACCACCATTAATGCCCAGAAATAAGTGATTAGACAGCAGCTTAGCTTGAAGTGGTAAAGAAAAGGTCAGTCAGGCCTTTTATCGAACACGCTGTGTGCCATGCTCTATCTTGCTGTAGCATTGAAGTTCTATAGCTTCTAAACTCACCCAAACACCTGCAACATCAATTCACAGTAAACCCATAATTCAGAAACCATTTAACATTCATATGTCTTCACATTTGGTGCTCATTTACCACCGGCAGCACCATTACATTCTCTGGTTCAACTATTCTTGAAACTCCAGCAGCTGTTCATCATTTTGAACCTAATTCTGCCTGCAATCTTCAGCTACAACCACTGCACAAACTCGACCTGATGATTAACCCAAATACTCAACAAAATTCGTGAGTCTTAGCAGCTCAATTTCCTCCCTGTTCAACTGAATACATGGCTGATTTCTTGAGTCTGTATCGACCACAATGGTGCCCGCTTCTTTCTTCTTCTCGGCTTCAGGTAGGGGTCTTGACCCATGGTGAATACTGCCGGCTCCATGGCTAGGTCGACGGATACAACAACAAAAACCTGATCTCCTTGTTAACTGGTGAGTGGTGACCGAAAGAAATGAACCTGCTCGTCTTTGATTTCAGCTGAGACCGAATTCTTTCCCATCTTGAGTACACATGTGTGCTGCTCTTGTGTGAATTAGATGCACCCTTTTTTCACTTCAGCTGGTGCACAAGTTGCCGAGCTAATGTTAAGCCCAAGACTTACGGGCCAGCACCATCTTATGTAAAAGTAATGCCTTCTTGATCCTTCATCTGCAGCTTGAGAGCTAACTAACCTATCTCGGCCAGTTATTGATGGCTAGCATCCAAAATCAGGGCGTCGACACGAGCTTCAAGCGTCTACACCATTATAGATCATTTTGACGCTTTTTCCTTCTTTATGCGAGTTTCGGGCCATTGTACCTAATAAGACAAATAAAAAGAACCGTAATATACAAAATTACAAGAAAACTAATAAGAAAAGCATGAAGAATCATTACTAAAATTGGGTGTTTTAGACACCTATCAATAGAAAGTGTAGTTGAGCATTAGACTTCACGCGTTCATCGATTGAAGACGAAGAACTACTAAGGGGAGCTTGTGGAACTTCATCAACAAAAGGTATGTGGAGACTTGAACTCATCTATCACTCAAAATTCTATCTACTCTATCTCCTATTTGAGACAAAAGTCGTATAGCTATATAGACTTCATTTATACACATTTGATATTTCGAGCTGAGTTTAACTAACTTACATATTTCTCGAAATATGTGTTGGTAAGCTTTCGCTTTAACCAAGTTCATCTTATACTCTTGACGAAAGTCAAAAGATGATCATATAAAAATCGCCTGGTAACATCTTACATGATTTGTGTGATACAGTCATTTGATGTAGACTCGGAATGTTTCGTATTGATTATTTCAATAACTTGAAAATCACTTTGATACTAATAGTTTGTGTGAGCATATAGTCGAAACTAAATGGATTCATCAAGGAGTTTATAAAGATAAAAGATAATCCCTATAATATTCCACAGCCGCACTCCCCACAAAGATTTGGCAATTAAGCACACGTTCAATTAAGAACTCTCCCCCATAAAATGTCATTCCCGAGAGAACAACAAGAGGGACCTTACTTTCACAAGAAATGAAGGATTTCTTTGGACATCAACAAATCACATAAGAATATGAGTTTGTATCCAAAAATCTCAATTAAATTAACCACAAGAGAACCCATGATTAATTCAGTCGGAAATGCTCACATACGAGAACTTACGGAGCCGCACAGTATTTACATAAAAAATATGGATCAGGGAAGATCAATACTGTGGAATAAGCAAGATTCATTCTATTCTTTATCACCATTTGCACAATGACATAATAGACTTAATCTTTGTAAACAAAACCTCATCCTATCTTCCATCAATATTTGCATAATGACATAATAGGCTTATCTTTTTTTTGTCAAAAGCTCATTCAATCTTTTATCAATACATGCATACCGACATATGAAAGACTTAACTTTTGACCATGTATGGGACACTTAGAGTTCACGGACTTAAACACACTTTTGTTCAAGTTGCAATATATAAAATCATAAAGATTAATACTGCAAAATCATCTTCCAAATAAACTTTAGAATTTACACAAATAAATCTAAAAACATTGAAGATGAAAATCGTTGGACATAGCTATGTGTTATCACAATAATGGCTATTCCAAACCCTAGTTATCCTTCTTAAAAACACAAGAATAAAATTCTCATAAGAAGTTTTCCTAGACAAAATAAAATCAACAAGCTAATAAACAAGGAGAGACTCCTAAACCATCAAACCCGAACACGAACTGAACTCCAATAGACGTTTCAGAATCCTCACAAGCCTTGAGATCTTTAATCTTGTGATTGACATCATCCACTGCATCTTTAGAGAAGATATCCTCATTGAGAAGTTCTTTAACATGTGTGTTTATGAGACCAAGGTCAGAAGTAACCTTTTTCAACTCAGTTCTTAACATATCAAGACTCTTCATAGTATCAACGAGTTGCACTTTTGCTTCATCAAAGCATTTAAGAAAATCAAGAACCACTTCAGCAGAAATTTCTTCACCGTCCTTAATATCTGAGTAATTATCAGGAGATTGAGAAAGAGAGCCCTCAACTTCTACAAAGGTTCCCTTGTTTATATCTAATTCGAAAAATGCAGCATTATCAACAAAATCTTTTGGCAGATCCCAAGAACAAGGAGGAGAAGCCATTGATAATAGAAAGACTAGAGTGAGGTAACTCTACTCAATAGGAAAGGTATACAGTAGAAACTCTTTTAATTAATACTCGATTATTTAATAAACTCTCTTAAATAATATTTTTGGCCGGTCCAGAGTCGGGGACAACGTGCCAAATTAATAATTCGCTAAAATTATAAGATAATACATTTTTGATGACCTATGTAGACCCCATACGAAATATAAATTAATAATGCATATATTTATTTAATACATTGGTGATTTGGGAAGACTTTTTGAAAAATGATTTAATTGTCTTCTTTTTTTTTTTTACTAAAATCAATATCGCATTGAATTTCATCTCTAATTTTTCTAATCATTGTAAGAATTTTTGGTGTTGTTTTCTCATAGCTCAGCAAGAAATTATTCAATGTGATTGTCGCTTTAATAGTCTCGTTTCGTGAAGGGGCTCTATTTTAGAACTTTCGTCATCTTCTTCCACATCTTTATCAGTTCCCATAACGCTGTTGATTATTTCTTCATCAGTCAACAACTGTATAACTTCATTTTCTTTCGGATAATTTAGGACATCTTTGACATTCATTGAATTGCGATATCTTAATTTCTCAATCGAGTTTTGCAAGTCTTGAGTGATTTCACTGTCTGTATGTTCATCCAAATTGTTTAAACTTGTGTTATCTGTTGATTGAAGTTTACAATGACGAAAGCATCAATTTTGTCTAACTTATGATATGAAATATATCTAAAAGTTAATAAAATATTAATTAATATATAAATTAATAATTATTAATTTATCGGTTAATTAAAAAAGAATACCATATTAATTCGTACATTTATGAATATAAATTATACAAAGCTTTTAGTCGGTAGCCTAGCAACCAGCTGGGCTCCAACACCTTTTTGGATAGCAATACCTAATCTATGAAAAATAAAACTGCCGCTACCACTACTAGCGTCATTATTAACTAAACAATTTTTCAGACGCTTGAAAAAACACAAAGTATCCTCACCTAACTCACCTAGAGTAGTGAAGGCTAGAACCCCCAAACCGTGGCCATGTGTAACGCACTTGTCCAAATACTTAGAGTGTTTACGAGAGATCGCATTAGCTATGGCTTTTCCAGGGACGAAAGAGCGAATTCCATCACCTGTGAAGGGCGAGACACCCGTGACATCCATACAAACATCCTTTCCATTTTCCCAGTTAAGCACAAGAATATCAAAGAGGTTTCAACTCTTTGTCATCATCCGTCAGAAAACCCAAAGAGACTTCCTTACGCACAGACACACTAGCTTTGTAACAAATATCGGTGATTACATCACGAACAAAATCATGTCGAAACTTAGGGCCTATATCCTTGGCACAATGAAGCGCGTGATCTCCGAAGATGTCCATGGATTTGTTGCAACTTGAGCATAAGTCATTCTCACCAAACAAAGGAATACCGAGACGGTAGCAAAGCACAGCCCTAAAGTGTCTAGGTCCAAGACACTGGTTAAGCCCACTGATGGGTACAACCAATAAATAATCTTGTGCATGCTTGACCCGTTTGCACTGCCACAGGATGGAATCTCTCGCAGACAAAGAAAATTGGTCTGGGATTTGCTTCTTAACTGCATCAAAATAAGTGACTGCCAGGGAATGCATGGAGAGAGGGGCAGTATCATCGACACAGTATGTAGAAGGCAAGCCACATACCTGAATAAAATTCTGGAGTGCAAACTGATAAAGCGAGCCCTTGTCAGTTGAGAATAAATTACCAAGAATCACCTTTTGCACAGAAATAGTCTGGCTCTGAGAGGCAAGGTAACAATAGGCGCTAGTGTCAGCCATGGTGTAAATACCAAGTCCACCATCTTTGATAGGCAAGGTAGCTAATCGTTGCTGTAGAGGACCAAACCCCGCGCCATCACCAGTGATAAGAAGTCTTAAATACTTAAGTAATTGATCGTCAAATAAGGCAGTGGCTGATTGCAGGGCTGCAGGATTGGTAGTGCGCATTGCAAAATATAATCTAGAAACTCCAGTGCAATTGCGAAGTAATAGCATCTCACTTTGGGGGTCTTTGAGTTTCTTGATTGCAGACATCAATTGAACAGTCTTATTCACCCTGTTCAACATCATATCGCTTATGAAGTTCAAATCTAAACTCACCGGTCCACCCAACAGTTTAACACCATTAGAAGGTCTACCAATATCCGCAGGGAAAACACCATCATCTGTGCTTCTGGGATCAGAAGAAGGCCAAAAGACTTCAGTTTTTTTTACATTAAGATGTAAACCCCTGCCTGGTCCTTCAGTTTCGATTATGCTCAAAGCCTTAGCTACCTCTAGCGTGTCACCAATAATCGTACCATCATCAAGGTACCAAGCATGCAAATCCAGTTTGCACCGAGAAGCAATAGTCTTCACCAGTGGGTGAAGTGTCAAAGCAAAAAGCAAGGGACCGAGAGGGTCACCTTGTTGAACACCAAGTGCAGAGGACAAAATATAATGGTCATAATAGAGTTTGGCAAGCCTCAAGTAGCAAAATTCCACCCAGCGAGAAATACCTGGACAATGAAGGCGGACCTCCTTGATGAGCTGCGATCTACTCACCATGTTAAAAGCATTGGAAAAGTCAATGAGCAACATTGACATTTTGTCTGAGTGACCATTCAACTCCAGTAAGCGATTTACAGCGTGTAAAATGCTTTCCCCACCAGCAGGAATCCCAACCCCGAATTGGTAATCACCCAAATAAGATGACATGTCCTTCCCAACCGAGACAGCAGCCACCTTCGAGACCAATCTACGCCACACTGTACCAACTGCAATGGGCCTAATGCCACCTCCAGGTTTGAGCAATGGAGTTAAAGGTGCACTGGCGATAAACTCTCCCAAAACCGCAGGACATCTCCCAGCCAACCAAAGATTGACAACTCCCGTGATCGAAGCGAGTAAATCGTCTGCAATAGCAGCAGCAGCTCCACTCATCGCATCAACTAAATGCTGAGCACGCAAACCATCGCGGCCGCATGAAGTACCTTTGGGGAAGCTCTTAACAGCCCTTAAGACAGCCCTAGAGTCTACTGTTATTGGGTCGAAAATGGCGTCGTCGCTAGGTACGGTTGGGGGAGGCGCAGGTGGATGCTTGTCAAGAAATTCAAGGTATGTGTTCTTGTTGCGTGGAGCTAATCCAGACGAGGAAAGCACTCGGATGGCAGCTGCGAAATGGCCACAACTTATCTTCTTTTGACATGCTAACAAGGTAGCTGCATCGTGTTTCTTCTCATCTACCTCCCTAGACCCAAGGTGCAACGGCTGCTGAAGGAGTTTCTTCAATAGAACTGAACAGTCGTTCGGCTCCTTCCACACAGCAAGCGCTTGGTTGATAGCAGCAACCTGTAACCGCTTTCTGTTACCAGACTTTTTCTCAGCTGAGTTTCTCGGCTTGAATAAGTTAAGAGTGCAGATCGGGAGAAAGATCAGCTGCAACCAAGCAGCTAAACTACCAGAATTTGCAATCACCCTGTCGAGACATACCTTCAACGTTCTCGCAAAAGCTAACCTGCACTTATGCGGGATGCTTTTGACAGACGTAAACTGCCTTTGGAGCACCATATTAAGTAGGTCTGTAGACAGGGAAGGTCCAAGATCATCTTCCTCATCATCTGTGTCGGCATCGGCGCCAGCAACACAAGACACAGAGCTAGCAGAGTCCAAGCAAGCATCAGCACCAATCGGCAAACACTCACCTGGTTTATCCAAACCGTGAAGAAGGAAAACAACCTCAGCATCAATGAGAGGTCCGGCAACAACGTCTCCATGCACAGCCCCGTTTATCCCCTTGCAAGCTTTCTTCCAGCCATGTAAATGCATGCATCTGCAGCATAACCACATACGCAAACACCGTAGAGCTCTTTCCCAAGCTGAGTAGATATTCAAGTTAGAAGCGATCAAATCCCTACACATGGTCTTGTTAGCCTCAGAGGAGAAATGCCTATCATAGACATGCTTCAGAAAAGATCCCTTCGCATAACCCCTGCCATTGACTCCATCTAGGCAACCATGAACTTGCTTGAATGGGCAATGGCAAAAGTTGTCGATTGGTGCTTCTGCCTCTATGGAAGGAGTATGTTGAGAAGAGGAAAACGCAGGTGCAGCGGTACATGAAGAAGCCCTAGTTACAATGGGCATGTCGACTGCAGTTTTGAGAAAAACCCTAAATGGTGAACAAATGGAAAAAACACGAACCCTAAAAAAAACAGAAGGAAAACCCAGCGAACCAAACAACACGAGGCGAAGAACAAAGGAAAGACGTGGAAAATCAAAACGAAGAGATCGAAAAACTCAAGAAAAATCAATGAAACCATAGTGATTGCAAAGAGAATTTCCGGCATTGAACCGCCAGAACTCGCTGCCGTAGCACCATGAGAGAAAGAGAAACAACAACAACAATTCAACTTTTTTATGGATAAATTAATGAGATTTATATTTCTAAAATTTTTTGTAAGGGAAAAAAAAGAACGAAAATATAGAAATGACAAAAGGATTACTATCAAATATAGAACGAAAATATAGAAATGAAAATATCTCGTTTAATTAATAAATTTTGATGGTCCCGACAGCATTAATTTATAGAGTTTCTACTGTATAAACGATCCCGGAAAGCCTTAGGGTTTTCAAAGTCGGTTCACGACTAGTAACATGGGTACCCGTATGAACACAAACTTGACCCAAAGAGACAAAGCTTCACAGCAAAACAAGTCAAGAAAGCGATTTGACAGATATTTTGCTTGGTGAGAAGATTTCACACGTCTTAGCTCGATAAATTTTACATTCTCATTAGAGAAAAATTCAGAGCATAAGAGTAGCAATTTTTGACAAAACAAACAATACGAAAGACTAGAAAAGATTTGATACAAAAACAAATACTTATGCAAACATGTTTTTAAGTGATAATCTGGCTAGAAACTAAAAGACAATAGCTAGAGAATCAAGAACACATTGCCATCAAGTATACCTGATAATATCCCACCCAACCAGGTTTTTTGTGAGTGAGATTTCAACCTTGTGATTAATTAGCACAAGTATGAGCTTTGAGCTCATCAAATGAAAATTGTTTTTGGTTAAACCTCTTTCTCCGAATCTTTGGAGGAAAACCGTTATGATGCAAAAAGTTATCATAAACCAAACTATTATCAAAATATGACTCATAGTGTTGATTTCTACCTAAAGCATTTTGTCTAGAATGAATCGACAGCCTGTTGATGATTTCTTTATAACCTTCTATTATCATTTTTAGGTTGTCTTCTATCTTACCGTTGCTCCCTTCTTCTGGTACCTTTTTCACATCATGAACAACATAATTTCTCTTTTTAATTGAAGAAAATCCATGAGTTCTTCTTCGAAGAAATGATTTTGGAAGACTGTTTCACATTTGAACATTTGAGGAACACATTGAAATGACTTTCCTGGTGGGGTACACAGGGTGAGTACTAAAACCAATTGGTTTAGACATACGAATGTCAGTTACACCTTTGAGAATCAAATCTAAGGTGTGTTGAAGATGGAAAATCGAATTGTCATTCAACCTAGAATTCCTCTTTTGCTCACCAACCCCTTTTGAATCACAAAAGAGACACACTTTCTGATCACCTGAGTAACAAAACAGTCTTTACACAATTTTTGGGACATTTCTTCCTTCCATGTGATGTGGAACATCCTTGATCAGAGGAGGCTATAAGTACATCTTTTCCAATAGGAAGGGATTCTGGTTTTACTTTTGGAACTGGAACTCATTCAGTTGTGGTAGAAGTAGATGGTATAGAGGACTTTTTGGAACACCCTTTAATCGAGAGTTTACTCAAGCGATGTTCAATTTCCAAAGCATCCTTTTTGAGGGTTGCCTCAAGTAAGATAGCGAAGACTAAACTCCAGCAGTTTCTTTGGAGTCACAGTTTCTTACTATACCGAGAAGATCATTGACATTGTTTTTCAACCGATTAAATCTACCAGCTTGGATTCTAACGAGGTTTAGAATCAGTTTACTCTCTTCAGCTGCTTCTCTTTTATCAACAGAGTTAAACTCTTTTGAAGGGTAATCGGGATAACACATGTCAGTGTTTGTCTGTCTCGTCAGAACACCACGTTCGTCTATATTTGAGATTGACGACTCTTTCTCTTTAATAGACATTGTCGAAACATAACTTTTGTTTCTGGTGACGCATTTATCAGAGATAGTACACCTGTCCATAGAGTCACATCGCTACAAACACAGACTTATAAGGTCTTTAAACGTGTTTGCCTGCTCTGATACCAATTGAAAAAGCGGGGGTACAACAACCTCACCCAATATTTCGCTTAGCAATCTGTATGGACTAACTCCATTATACTTTTAAGAGAATCAACTAGACAGTCAGACTCAATCTTAATAAAAAGTATATCAAAGAGTTATATCTGAATTTCTCGATAAAATCCTTACTCAAACAAATAGAAATCTGCGAGCCTGATTGAATACAAGAGAATACAAGAGAAATTAACTTGAACGGTACCAAAGACCAATGTTCCATGATCAATCAATTTCAATCAACAACCAAAGGTTGGATTTACCAATTGATTGATTCAACGCACAACCTGTGATATTTAAATTATATAACAAAATATAATGCAAAAAAGAAATAACACAGACACCAGAAGTTTTGTTAACTAGGAAACCGCAAATGCTGAAAAACCCCAGGACCTAGTCCAGATTGAACACACACTTTCAAGGTTGTGAAATCGTGAATCGCGGAGCGAATCGTTTTTTAATTTTGAGAATCGAATCATATGTTAAAGCGTGAATCGAAGATTCACGGTTGATTACTGAATCTTATGTTTTCTATAAATAATATTGAACTATGTGGAGTATTTAACAGGGACAATACATTATTTTCCTAATTTTGGTTTATTATTCCTATATATACTAATAAAGTTCATTAAACATCAACAAAAACAATACATTATTTTCCTAATTTTGGTTTATTGTTCCTATATATACTAATAAAGTTCATTAAACATCAACACAAATCAAGTGGAATGCTGGTTAGAGCCTCCTCATGTGATAAGGAGGTCATGGGTTCGAAACATTTATTGTTTCATTTTTGAAAATCCGTCTGCTCCTCAAAATTTTAGTCAAGAATCGTAGTCAACTAAAGTTGACAACCGATTTACAAGAGAAACGATTTGGAAGTGCAATTCAAATCGAAAGCGAGTAAAATGAATCGAATCGTGTGATTCAAATCGTGAATCGCACGATTTTAAAAACCATGCACATTGTATTAAGCTGCTATAGACACTAGCCTACTACAAACTAACTTCGGTCTGGACTGTAGTTGAACCCCAATCAATCTCACACTGATCCAAGGTACAATTGCGCTCCTTACGTCTCTGATCCCAGCAGGATACTATGCTAATCTCACCCACAACTAAGACTTGCTATGACCCAAAGTCGAAGACTTTAATAAAAAAATATGTATCACACAGAAAAGTCTACAAGAATAGATAAATCTGTCTCCCACAGAAATACCTACGAGTTCTGTTACGTGTTTTGATAAATCAAGGTGAACAGGAACCAATTGATGTACCAGACTTATATTCCCGAAGGATAGCCTAGAAATATCAATAACCTCACAATAATCTTAATCGACTAGCGAAACAAGATATTGTGGAATCGCGAACGATGAGACGAAGATGTTTGTGACTACTTTTCTATCTTGCCTATCGGAGAAATTAATATCAAGAAAATATTACGATTGCACTCAATCACGATTGAAACAACAAGATCAGATCACACAACTACAGAGAAATAGTTGGATCTGGATTCACAATCCCAATGAAGTCTTTAAGTCGTTAACCTACAGGGTCTCGATAGAAACCTAAGGTTAAAAGAGAATCGACTCTAGCTTACACAACTAGTATCACACAGGAGGTGTGGGGATTAGGTTTCCCAGTTGCTAGAGTTCTCCTTTATATAGTCCCCAAATCAGGGTTTGCAATCTAAGTTACCTTGGTAACAAAGCATTCAATATTCACCGTTAGATAAAAACCTGATTAGATTCAAGTTAATATCTTTCAACCGTTAGATCGAACTTAGCTTGTTATACACACATGAAATGTAACTTCATTTAGGTTTGAGTAACCGTACCTAAACGTGTAAAAGTCGTTGGTTCAACAGTAGTTAACCAATGGTTAGCCGTATGAGCACTTTCATATCAACCTTATTCATCTTCACCATAACTAGTTCAAATGACTCAAAAGAACTAGTTAGATAGTTGTTCAATTGCTTAGATCTCATAGAAGTATACAAGACACAATAGAAGCAAAAATAGTTTTGATTCACTCGAATCGATTCATGAACATTATAGCCACGGTTTTCAAAGATTGCATTCCTTCATTTATAAATGTTTTTGTTCACGAATTAAACTGTTTTTAGAAAATAACCCACGTAAGTACGCATACCTGTACGCATACTTAAGTACCCGGACTGAGCTTGTTTTCAGTTCACAAACTCCAGCAGAAATTCACGGGATGTGAACTTCCGACAGTACGCGTACATGTACGCGGACTTAGCTCCGGTTATCCTGAGCAGCAAAGTACGCATATTTTGGTTCAAGGATTTTGGACTTACACAAGTATGAATACACATACAATGTTTATATCCAATCATGGTTATATATTTTAAACTCTCATTTCAATCATTGAAACATTCTTAGAGGATGTTATATAGTTGTTATTCACAAACTATTTTTCATCAAAGTGATTTTCAATTTATTGAAATAATCAACATGATTTTCGTCACTAGTAAAGATGAACTTGGCCAAAGCGAAAACTTACCAAATCATATTTCGAGAAATAGATAAGCGAGATAAACTCAGCTCGAAATAGAAAATGTGTATAATCAATGTCTATATAGCAATACGACTTTTGTCTCAAGATAAGAGATATAGTAGATAGAGTAGATAGAGTAGATAGACTTTTGAGTGATAGATAAGTTCAAGTCTCCACATACTTTTTTGTCGATGAAGTTCCACCAGTTCCTTTAGTAGTTCTTCGTCTTTGCATGATGAACACCGTGGAGTCTAGAGTTCAACTACACTTTCTATCCTAGTCCGAGACTTAGCTATAAGTAGACTAGAAATCAAGACTTATATTTTTGGCAACTAAACTTGACAAACAAGCTTGAGATACCAACGCTTGCGAGTTCGACCGAGCAATGCTCTAACAATCTCCCCCTTTATCAATTTTAGTGACAAAATTATCAATACATATGGAATACAAAATAAATAAACTTTGCAGCTTCTCATCCACATGCTTAATCTCCTTGGTTCTTCAACATTACTCGAAATCTTCGTCACTTCCAATTACTCCAATGATTCCAAAGATATTCAATGCAACATCATTTTTGTTGAAGATCCGTAGCCATAACAATGAGAAAACAATAGCTCTCAATCATTGTTATACAGTGTCATAGTATTATTACACAGCATCAAAGTTTAAATGTATCACAACTTCGACAACAAATCTATGGTGATATGTATCACTCCCCCTTAGTCGATACTTCATCTCACATGAAAACCACTCCCCCTTACATAATGATCCAGAAACCATATGTATTTGTAGTGTGCACTACACATTAATTATCCCCCTTTTTGTCAATAAAATTGGCAAAGGTACGAAAACTAGTGGGATCCTAATGAAATTTCCATAGAGACACTTCATGACCCAAACAAAGTACATATCAACTTTTTAGATGCAATCATATAGTCGAAACTAAATGCATTCATCAAGGAGTTTATAAAGATAAAAGATAACCCCTATAATATTCCACAACCACACTCCCCACAAAGATTTGGCAATTAAGCAAAAGTTCAATTAAGAACTCTCCCCCCATAAAATCTCATTCCCGAGAGAACAACAAGAGCGACCTTACTTTAACAAGAAAAGAAGGATTTCTTTGGACATCAACAAATCACATAAGAATATGAGTTTGTATCCAAAAATCTCAATTAAATTAACCACAAGAGAACCCATGATTAATTCAATCGGAAATGCTCACATAAGAGAACTTACAGAGCCGCACAGTATTTACATAAAAAAATATGGATCAGGGAAGATCAATACTGCGGAATAAGCAAAGATTCTTTCTATTCTTTATCACCATTTGCACACTGACATAATAGACTTAATCTTTGTAAACAAAAGCTCATCCTATCTTCCATCAATATTTGCATAATGACATAATAGGCTTATCTTTTGTTTGTCAAAAGCTCATTCAATCTTTTATCAATACATACATATCGACATATGAAAGACTTAACTTTTGACCATGTATGGGACACTCATAGTTCACGGACGCAAACACACATATCCCATAACAAGTTGCAATATATGAAATCATAAAGATTAATACTGCAAAATCATCTTCCAAATAAACTTTAGAATTTAAACAAATAAATCTAAAAACATTGAAGAAGAAAATCGTTGGACATAGCTATTTGTAATCACAATAATAGCTATTCCAAACCCAATTATCCTTCTTAAAAACACAATAATAAAATTCTCATAAGAAGTTTTCCTAGACAAAATAAAATCAACAAGCTAATGAACAAGGAGAGACTCCTAAACCATCAAACACGAACACGAACTGAACTCAAATAGACGTTTCGGAATCCTCACAAGCCTTGAGGTCTTTAAGCTTGTGATTGACAGCATCCACTGCATCTTCAGAGAAGATATCCTCATTGAGAAGTTCTTTAACATGTGTGTTTATGAGACCAAGGTCAGAAGTAACCTTTTTCAACTCAGTTCTTAACACATCAAGACTCTTCATAGTATCAAGGAGTTGCACTTTTGCTTCCTCAAAGCATTTAAGAAACTCAATAACCACTTCAGCAAAAATTTATTCATCGTCCTCAATATCTGAGTAATTATCAGGAGATTGAGAAAGAAATCCATCAACTTCTACAAAGGTTCCCTTGTTTACATCAAATTCGAAATATACAGAATTATCAACAAAATCTTCTGGCAGATCCCAAGAGCAAGAAGGAGAAGCCATTGATAATAGAAAACCTAGAGTGAGGTAACTCAACTCGATAGGAAAGGTATATAAACGATCCCGGAAATCCTTAGGGTTTTCAAAGTCGGTTCACGACCAGTAACATGGGTACCCGTATGAACACAAACTTGACCCAAAGAGACAAAGCTTCACAGCAAAACAAGTCAAGAAAGCGATTTGACAGATATTTTGCTTAGTGAGAAGATTTTACACGTCTTAGCTCGATAAATTTTACATTCTCATTAGAGAAAAATTCGGAGCATAAGAGTAGCAATTTTTGACATAACAAACAATACGAAAGACTAGAAAAGATTTGATACAAAAACAAATACTTATGCAAACATATTTGTAAGTGATAATCTGGATAGAAACTAAAAGTGAATAGCTAGAGAATCAAGAATACATTGCTATAAAGTATACCTGATAATATCTCACCCAACCAGGTTTTTTGTGAGTGAGATCTCAACCTTGTGATTAATCAGCACAAGTATGAGCTTTGAGCTCATCAAATGAAAACTGTTTTTGGTTAAACCTCTTTCTCCGAATCTTTGGAGGAAAACCGTTATGATGCAAAAAGTTATCATAAACCAAACTATTATCAAAATACGACTCATAGTGTTGATTCTTACCTAAAGCAATTTGTCTAGAATGAATCGATAGCCTGTTGATGATTTCTTTATAACCTTCTATTATCATTTTTAGGTTGTCTTCCATCTTCCCATTGCTCCCTTCTTCTGGTACCTTTTTCACATCATGAACAACATAATTTCCCTTTTTAATTGAAGAGAATCCATGAGTTCTTCTTCGACAAAATGGGTTTGGAAGACTGTTTCGCATTTGAACGTTTGAGGAACACATTGAACTGACTTTCCTGGTGGGGTACACAGGGTGAGTACTAAAACCAATTGGTTTAGACATACGAATGTCAGTTACACCTTTGAGAATCAAATCTAAGGTGTGTTGAAGATGGAAAATAGAATTGCCATTCAACCTAGAATTCCTCTTTTGCTCACCAACCCCTTTTGAATCACAAAAGAGACACACTTTCTGATCACCTTAGTAATTAGACAGAACTGTCTTTACACCATTTTTGGGAGATTTCTTCCTTCCATGTGATGTGGAACATCCTTGATTAGAGGAGGCTATAAGTACATCTTTTCCAATAGGAAGGGATTCTGGTTTTACTTGTGGAACTGGAACTCCTTCAGTTGTGATAGAGTAGATGGTATAAAGGACCTTTTGGAACACCCTTGAATCGAGAGTTTACTCAAGTGATGTTCAATTTCCAAAGAATCCTTTTTGAGGGTTGCCTCAAGTAAGATACGCGAAGACTGAACTTCAGCAGTTTCTTTGGAGTCACAGTCTCTTACTATACCGAGAAGGACATTGACATTGTTTTTCAACCGATTAAAACTATCATCTTGGATTCTAACGAGGTTTAGAATCATTTAACTCTCTTCAGCTGCTTCTCTTTTATCAACAGAGTTAAACTCTTTTGAAGGGTAATAGGGATAACACATGTCAGTGTCTATCTGTCTCCTCAGAACCCTAGGTTCGTCTATATTTGAGATTGACGACTCTTTCTCTTTAATAGACATTGTCGAAATAGAACTTTTGTTTCTGGTGACGCGTTTATAAAGTCTTTAAACGTGTTTGCCTGCTCTGATACCAATTGAAAAAGTGGGGGTACAACAACCTCACCCAATATTTCGCTTAGCAATCTGTATGGACTCCAATATACTTTTAAGAGAATTAACTAGACAGTAAGACTCAATCTTAATAAAAAGTGTATCAAAGAGTTATATCTCAATTTCTCGATCTAATCCTTACTCAAACAAATAGTAATATGCAAGCCTGATTGAATACAAGAGAAATTAACTCGAACGGTACCAAAGACCAATGTTCAAGGATCAATCAAATTCAATCAACAACCAAAGGTTGGATTTACCAATTGATCGATTCAATGCACAACCTGTGATATTTCAATTAAATAAGAAAATATAATACGGAAAAGAAATAACACAGATACCAGAAGTTTTGTTAACGAGGAAACCTCAAATGCAGAAAAATCCCGGGACCTAGTCCAGATTGAACACACACTGTATTAAGCCGCTACAGACACTAGCCTACTACAAACTAACTTCGGCATGGACTGTAATTGAACCCAAATCAATCTCACACTAATCAAAGGTACAATTGCGCTCCTTACGTCTCTGATCCCAGCAGGATACTATGCACTTTGTTAGAGCATTGCTCGGTCGAACTATCATGCGTTGCTATCTCAAGCATGTTTGTCAATGTTAGTGATCAAAACTATAATTCTTGATTTCTAGCCTATTTATAGATGTCTCGGACTAGGACATAGATTGTGTAGTTGAGCTTAGACTTCACGGCGTTCATCATTTGAAGACGAAGAACTACTTAGGGGAGCTTGTGGAACTTCATCGACAAAAGGTTTGTGGAGACTGAAACTCATCTATCACTTGTAAAGTCTATCTCCTATATTGAGACATAAGTCGTATTATGATATAGTTTTCTATACATATTTCTCGAAATATGTGTTGGCAAGCTTTCGCTTCGACCAAGTTCATCTTATATCATTTGAAAATTACCGAGTAACATCTTACATGGTTTGTGTGATACAATCATTTGGTGTAATCTTGGAATGTTTCGTTATGATTATTTCAATATCTTGAAAATTGCTTTGATGCTAATAGTGTGTGAAAACGGCTATTGTCATCCTCTAAGAAAGTTTCAATGATTGAAATAAAGAGCTTAGAATCATGTAACCATGTTTGGATATAAACATAGTGTGTTATCACATTTGTGTGTAAGTGCAAAACCGGGAACCTGAAGTATGCATACCCGTACACGTACTGACGGTTGTTGGATGTCTGGGCAAGTATGCTTACAGTACGCATACTTGCGGAAGTCTCACGTCCGTGAATTTCTGCTGGAGCTTGGAATGTAAATAGGTATGCGCACCCGTATGCGTACTGGCGTAACCAAACTCGGTCCGGCTATTTAAGTATGCGTACAGGTTTGCATACTTGAGTTGGTTACATTCTAAAATCGGTTGTGTACATGAACTTAAACATTTATAAATTAAGGAATGCAATCTTTGCAAACCGTGGCTATAATGTTCATGAATTGGTTCGAGTGAATCAAACCGATTTTGCTTCAATTGTGTTCTTGTATACTTCTATGAGAATATAGCAATTGAACGGCTCTTTAACTAGTTTCATTTGAGTCATTTGAACTAGTTATGGTTAAGATGAATAAGGTTGGTATGAGAATAATCATATGGCCAACTTCGGTTAACTATTTGTAAGCCAACAGGGTGTACAGTTTGGGTATGGTTACATAAACCTAAATGAGGATACATTTCATTTGTGTGTAACAAGCTAAGTTCGATCTAACGATTGAAAGATATTAGCTTGGTTGAATCAGGTTTTTCATCTAACGACGAATATTGAATGCCTTGTTACCAAGGTATCTTGGATTGCAAACCCTGATTTGAAAACTATATAAAGGAGAACTCTAGCAACTGGGAAACCTAATTCCCACACCTCCTGTGTGTTACTAGTTACATCAACTAGAGTCGATTCTCCTTTAACCTTAGGTTTCTATCGAGACCTTGTAGGTTAACGACTTCAAAGACTTCATTGGGATTGTGAATCCAGACCCAACTATTTTCTTTGTAGTTGCGTGTTCTGATTTTGCCCGATTCTATCGTATTGGGTATAATTGAAATAATTGACTCGAGATTAATTTCTCCGATAGGCAAGATAAAATTAATCACAAACATCTCCGTCTCATCGTTTGTGATTCCACAATATCTTGTTTCGCTATTCGATTAAGATTATTGTGAGGTGATTGATAATACTAGGTTGTTCTTCGGGAATATAAGTCCGGTTAATCAATTGGTTCCTGTTCACCTTGATTTATCAAAAGACGGAACAAAAACTCTTGGGTATTTATTCAATCTATAGACTTTTCTCCGTGAGACAGATTTGTTTATCAAGTCTTCGACTTTGGGTCGTAGCAACTCTTAGTTGTGGGTGAGATCAGCTAAGGGAATCAAGTGCATAGTATACTGCTGGGATCAGAGACGTAAGGAACGCAAATATACCTTGAATCAATGTGAGATTGATTAGGGTTCAACTACAGTCCAGTCCGAAGTTAGTTGGTAGTAAGCTAGAGTCTGTAGCGGCTTAATACAGTGTGATGTTCAAACTGGACTAGGTCCCGGGGTTTTTCTGCATTTGCGGTTTTCCTCGTTAACAAAATTTCGGTGTCTGTGTTATTTATTTTTCGCATTATATTTTGTTATTATATAATTGAAATATCACAGGTTATGCATTAAGATCAATCAATTATAATATCCAACCTTTGGTTGTTGATTTAAATTGATTGACACTTGAACATTGGTCTTTGGTACCGTTCAAGTTACTCCTCTTATATCAATTGGAATTGGGCTCGCATATTTCTATTTGCTGATTGCAGATTGAATTAAGAGATGGAGATATTAAACCCTTTGATATATTTTACTCTAGATTGAGTCTGACTGTCTAGTTGATTCTCTAGAAAGTATATTGGAGTAAGTCCTCTCAGATTGCCAAACGAATTGTTGGGTATGGTTGTTAAACCCCCGCATTTTCAATTGGTATCAGAGCAGGCAAACACATTAAAGATCTTATAAGTTTGTGTTTGTAGCGATCTTATATGGACATAAGTGCTATCTCTATAAACGTACCACCGGTCTTCGATGACTCAAATTACTTGTGGTGGAAAATTGCTATGCGTGCCTTTCTTCAAGCGCGTGATTTTCAATCATGGGCTTATGTAGTTAATGGCTATGATGCTCCCATTGTGGCAATATGAAATGCAACCGTTTCAAAGGATATTGGTGCATATGACGCTGCTGAGATACTTGCTGCAAAGCAAAACTCCGACGGTTTGAATGCCATCATACATTCCATTACCCCAGATCTTCAGCACCATGTGACTACGTGCACTCGGTCTAAAGATGCTTGGGATATCTTAGAAACCGTATTCGAAGGGAATACTAGTGAAAAGGAAGCTAGGCTTCAAAACCTAAATTCCGATTGGGAAAACCTTCGTATGGCATATGAAGATTCATTTGATGAGTTTAATCACAAAGTGTCTGAAATTGTTAATGCATCCTTTGCATTGGGTAAGACTATTCCTGAAAAGGACATTGTGATGAAAATTCTTAGATCGCTGCCATCTAGATACGATTCTAAGAAGCATGCCATCATTGAGGGAAATAATCTTGATGCTCTCTCCAGAAACACATTGGTTGGAAAGCTAAAGATCTTTGATCATGAGCATACATCCAAAACCGGAAAGGATGTTGCCTTTAAAGCACAAAAGAACACTAAATTACTTGACAAAAGTAAAAGTGTCTGCGTCTCTGAGGATGATTATTCTGAGGATGATTCATCAGATGAAGATCTTGACAAGTCAGTCTTTTTAATCACAAGACAGTTTAGAGATCTTCTATTGAAGAGAAGTAAACGGTTCTCCAGAGACAAACCCAGATCATCAGTTAAACCTCACAATCGCATTTCTCCTAAAAACAGGGATGCTGACGAGGCTGATGATGAGGATTTGCCACAGTGCTTTAAGTGTAAAGGTTTTGGTCATTTTGCAAATGAGTGTCCGAACCGTAGAAAATACACTGGGAACAAAGGTCTTGCTGCAACTCTTGATGAAATGTATGATCACTATGATTCCAATGAAGACGAAAAATCAAGTGTTGCGCTTCTTTGTGAAGATATTGATTTTGATAATTGTAGCAATACATATATCAATCTTGATATTATTTCAGAAGAAGACTCAACCAATCTGGAATAAAAAATTGACCTTTCTGTTGGAAACTCTTTGTTTGATTTTTCAGGTTCCACTCTGTGTCTAGCTGCGTGCACATCTCGGGCGTCTGAATCATCTTATCCGTTTACATGCTCTTATTGTTCACTCAAAGGTCATGGACTTTCAAAGTGTTTCAAGTACAAACACAAGATGAGATATGTCAATAAACTTCAACGAACAGCAAATCGGCTAGCAAACAAGCTCAAACTTGTTCAAAAAAAAACGATGAGGTATGTAAGATTTTATCCTCTTCAAAGAAGTTAGTTTCCAAAGATAAGTCAAGACCACTAGAGAAAAGAGTATGGTCTAAACATTCCGATAGACAGGGTTCTATGAATTCCCTTCAGAAAGGTTATGGTGGACAAATTGTTGTTCACCGCAGCACAACTTGATTGTGTTGTTTTGGTGCATCTTGTCTCATGTGCCTAATCAAAAGAGACAAGATTGTGCACACCTCGGGCTTTAAGAAAAGAAAAATATTTTGTTATTTTCTTAGCTTTGCTATGTTGGAATTCTTTCATATCTAATTGATATTGGAAGGGACTTCCCTGTTTAATCAATAAAATAGGGTTATTCTCGACAATTCTACTCTCTTTAGGGTTGTGAATTGTGCTTGCGTGAACTTGTGTGGTTAAATGTTCCGTAACCCTACATTCTTTTTCCATCTCTAAAACTCTTTTTATCTTAAGACTGCTTGTTGAGGTTAAAATTGTGATTTCCTCCCACAAACCCATACACGTATGGATACTCCAAGCATCATGTCTTCTGATGGAAAAGATATTAATATGATTGTTAAGCCATCAATCATGAAGGAAAAAGAGAAATCTTCGTTACGTCCAACTTTGAAAAGAAAAAGAAGGAATGTGAGGAAGCCAAGAGTTGTTCCTTCAAATTCTCAGAAGTTTCTTGAAGAGTTGAAGGAAACAAGGAAGGAGATTCAGCAAATAAAGGCTTTTGTTATGAGAACTCTCGAAATTCAGAAGGCACTGGTTCGACATCATCAGCCTAGAAGGTTTGTTGAAATTGACTCATTTCTTCACGAACCTCATGTACCTATGGATGTTGACGACAAGGAGTTCGGGGACGATAAAGAATTCTTCAGAGGTCTCAATGTCTAGGAACTTCTTATGAAAATTTATTTCTTGTGTTTTTAGAAGGATTACTAGGGTTTGGAATAGCCATTATTGTGAGTACACATAGCTATTTCCAACGTTTTCATCTTCAATGTTTTTAGATTTATTTATTTAAATTCTAAGTTTTTTTTGGAAGATGATTTTTGCAATTTTAATCTTTATGATTTTATATATTGCAAATTGTTATGTGATATGTTGTTTACATCCGTGAACCTGTGACTGTCCCATACTTGTTCAAAAGTTATCTCTATTATGTCGGTATGAAAGTATTGATAAAAGATAGAATGAATTTTTGACTAACAGAAGTTAAAACCTTTTATGTCATTATGCAAATTTTGATGGAAGAAAGGATAAAACTTTTGTTTACAAGGATTAAGTCTATTATATGTCATTTTGCAAATAGTGATGAAAAATAGGATGAATCCATGTGTATTCCGCAGTATTGGTCGATCTCCGATCCACATTTTTGTGCATATACTGTGTTGCTCCGTAAGTTCTCTTATGTCGAGCATGACCAATTGAATTGATCATTTTTGTGGTTGATTCAATTGAGATTTTTGGATTCAAATCCATGTTTTCATGTGATTAGGTTATGTCCAAAGAAATCCTTCTTTTCTTGTAAAAGCAAGGTCGCCTTTGTTGTTCCTTAGGGAATGACATTTTATGGGGGAGAGTTCTTTTTGAACTTGTGCTTTATTGCCAAATCTTTGTGGGGAGTGCGGCTGTGGAATATTATAGGAGTTATCTTGTATCTTTATAAACTCCTTGATGAATGCATTTAGCTTCGGCTTTATGATTGCATCTAAATAAGTTGGTATGTTATTCTCTTTTGGTCATGAAGTATCTCTATGAAAATTTCATGAGGATCCCATTAGTTTTTGTACCTTTTCCAATTTATATTGAAAAAAAGGGAGAGAATTAATGTGTAGTTTCATACTACAAATACATATGGTTTACGGATCATTATGTAAGGGAGAGTGGTTTTCATGTCGAGATGAAGTATTGACTAAGGGGGAGTGATACATATCACCATAGTATTGTTGTCAAAGTTGTGATACAATTGAACTTTGATGTTGTGTAATAATACTATGACACTGTATAACAATGATCAAGAGCATTTGTTTTCTCATTGTTGTCGCCACGGATCTTCAACAACTATGATGCTGAGTTGAACACGTTTAGAATCATGGAGTACTTGGAAGTGACGAAGATTTCGAGTCGTGTTGAAGATGCTAAGGAGATTAAGCATTTAGATGAGAAGCTACAAATTGTTATTTATTTTGTAATCCATGTGTATTGATAGTTTTGTCACTAAAATTGACAAAGGGGGAGATTGTTAGAGCATTGCTCGGTCAAACTCGCATGCGTTGCTATCTCAAGCATGTTTGTCAATGTTAGTGATCAAAACTATAAGTCTTGATTTCTAGCCTATTTATAGATGCCTCGGACTAGGACATAGATTGTGTAGTTAAGCTTAGACTTCACGGCGTTCATCATTTGAAGACGAAGAACTACTAAGGGGAGCTTGTGGAACTTCATCGACAAAAGGTATGTGGAGACTGAAACTCATCTATCACTTGGAAAGTCTATTTCTACTCTATCTCCTATATTGAGACATAACTCGTATTACGATATAGTTTTCTATATACACATTTGAGATTTCGAGTTGAGTTTATCTCGCTTACATATTTCTCGAAATATGTGTTGGAAAGCTTTCGCTTCGACCAAGTTCATCTTATATCATGTGAAAATTTCCGAGTAACATCTTACATGGTTTGTGTGATACAATCATTTGGTGTAATCTTGGAATGTTTCGTTATGATTATTTCAATATCTTGAAAATTGCTTTAATGCTAATAGTGTGTGCAAACGGCTATTGTCATCCTCTAAGAAAGTTTCAATGATTGAAATAAAGAGCTTAGAATCATGTAACCATGTTTGGATATAAACATAGTGTGTTATCACATTTGTGTGTAAGTCCATGTTTGGTTACTTTCTAAAATCGGTTGTGTACATGAACTTAAACATTTTAAATTAAGGAATGCAATCTTTGAAAACCGTGGCTATAATGTTCATGAATTGATTCCAGTGAATCAAACCGATTTTGCTTCAATTGTGTTCTTGTATACTTCTATGAGAATATAGCACCAGTTTCATTTGAGTCATTTGAACTAGTTATGTTAAGATGAATAAGGTTGATATGAGAGTAATCATATGGATAACCGCTAACTTTGGTTAACTATTTGTGAGCCAACATGGTGTACACGTTTGGGTACGGTTACATAAACCTAATTGAGGGTACATTTAATTTGTGTGTAACAAGCTAAGTTCGATCTAACGATTGAAAGATATTATCTTGGTTGAATCATGTTTTTCATCTAACGGTGAATATTGAATGCTTTGTTACCAAGGTAACTTGGATTGCAAACCCTGATTGGAAAACTATATAAAGGAGAACTCTAGCAACTGGGAAACCTAATCCCCACACCTCTCGTGTGTTACTAGTTGCATCAACTAGAGTCGATTTTCCTTTAAACTTAGGTTTCTATCGAGACCCTGTAAGTTAACGACTTCAAAGACTTCATTGGGATTGTGAATCCAGACCCAACTATTTTCTTTGTAGTTGCGTGTTTTGATCTTGCCCGATTCTATCGTATTGAGTACAATTGAAATAATTGACTCGAGATTAATTTCTCCGATAGGAAAGATAAAAGTAATCACAAACATCTTCGTCTCATCGTTTGTGATTCCACAATATATTGTTTCGCTAGTCGATTAAGATTATTGTGAGGTGATTGATAATACTAGGTTGTTCTTCGGGAATATAAGTCTGATTTATCAATTGGTTCCCGTTCACCTTGATTTATCAAAAGACGGAACAAAAACTCTTGGGTATTTCTGTGGGAGACAGATTTATTCAATCTATAAACTTTTCTGTGTGAGACAGATTTGTTTATGAAGTCTTCGACTTTGGGTCGTAGCAACTCTTAGTTGTGGGTGAGATCAGCTAAGGGGATCAAGTGCGTAGTATCCTGCTGGGATCAGAGACGTAAGGAACGCAACTGTACCTTGAATCAGTGTGAGATTGATTAGGGTTCAACTACAGTCCAGTTCGAAGTTAATTGGTAGTTGGCTATAGTCTGTAGCGGCTTAATACAGTGTGGTTTTCAAACTGGACTAGGTCTTAATATAGTGTAGCGGCTTAATACAGTCTCCTTTAACGATTGAAAGATATTATCTTGGTTGAATCATGTTTTTCATCTAATGGTGAATATTGAATGCTTTGTTACCAAGGTAACTTGGATTGCAAACCCTGATTTGAAAACTATATAAAGGAGAACTCTAGCAACTGGGAAACCTAATCCCCACACCTCTCGTGTGTTACTAGTTGCATCAACTAGAGTCGATTTTCCTTTAACCTTAGGTTTCTATCGAGACCCCATAGGTTAACGACTTCAAAGACTTCATTGGGATTGTGAATCCAGACCCAACTATTTTCTTTGTAATTGCGTATTTTGATCTTGCCCGATTCTATCGTATTGAGTACAATTGAAATAATTGACTTGAGATTAATTTCTCCGATAGGAAAGATAAAAGTAATCACAAACATCTTCGTCTCATCGTTTGTGATTCCACAATATATTGTTTCGCTAGTCGATTAAGATTATTGTGAGGTGATTGATAATACTAGGTTGTTCTTCGGGAATATAAGTCTCGATTTATCAATTGGTTCCCGTTCACCTTGATTTATCAAAAGACGGAACAAAAACTCTTGGGTATTTCTGTGGGAGACAGATTTATTCAATCTATAAACTTTTCTGTGTGAGACAGATTTGTTTATGAAGTCTTCGACTTTGGGTCGTAGAAACTCTTAGTTGTGGGTGAGATCGGCTAAGGGGATCAAGTGCGTAGTATCTGGGGATCAGAGACGTAAGGAACGCAACTGTACCTTGAATCAGTGTGAGATTGATTAGGGTTCAACTACAGTCCAGTTCGAAGTTTATTGGTAGTTGGCTATAGTCTGTAGCGGCTTAATACAGTGTGGTGTTCAAACTGGACTAGGTCTTAATATAGTGTAGCGGCTTAATACAGTCTCCTTTAACGATTGAAATATATTATCTTGGTTGAATCATGTTTTTCATCTAATGGTGAATATTGAATGCTTTGTTACCAAGGTAACTTGGATTGCAAACCCTGATTTGAAAACTATATAAAGGAGAACTCTAGCAACTGGGAAACCTAATCCCCACACCTCTCGTGTGTTACTAGTTGCATCAACTAGAGTCGATTTTCCTTTAACCTTAGGTTTCTATCGAGACCCTGTAGGTTAACGACTTCAAAGACTTCATTGGGATTGTGAATCCAGACCCAACTATTTTCTTTGTAATTGCGTATTTTGATCTTGCCCGATTCTATCGTATTGAGTACAATTGAAATAATTGACTCGAGATTAATTTCTCCGATAGGAAAGATAAAAGTAATCACAAACATCTTCGTCTCATCGTTTGTGATTCCACAATATATTGTTTCGCTAGTCGATTAAGATTATTGTGAGGTGATTGATAATACTAGGTTGTTCTTCGGGAATATAAGTCTGATTTATCAATTGGTTCCTGTTCACCTTGATTTATCAAAAGACGGAACAAAAACTCTTGGGTATTTCTGTGGGAGACAGATTTATTCAATCTATAAACTTTTCTGTGTGAGACAGATTTGTTTATGAAGTCTTCGACTTTGGGTCGTAGCAACTCTTAGTTGTGGGTGAGATCAGCTAAGGGAATCAAGTGCGTAGTATCCTGCTGGGATCAGAGACGTAAGGAACGCAACTGTACCTTGAATCAGTATGAGATTGATTAGGGTTCAACTACAGTCCAGTCCAAAGTTAATTGGTAGTTGGCTATAGTCTGTAGCGGCTTAATACAGTGTGGTGTTCAAACTGGACTAGGTCCCGGGGTTTTTCTGCATTTGTGGTTTTCCTCATTAACAAAATTCTGGTGTCTGTGTTATTTATTTTTCGCATTATATTTTGTTATATAATTGAAATATCACAGGTTGTGCATTAAGATCAATCAATTAGAATATCCAACCTTTGGTTGTTGATTTAAATTGATTGACACTTGAACATTGGTCTTTGGTACCGTTCAAGTTACTCCTCTTATATTCAATCAGGCTCATGATTTTCTATTTGCTGATTGTAGATTGAATTAAGAGTTAGAGATATTAAACTCTTTGATATAATTTACTCTAGATTGAGTCTGACTGTCTAGTTGATTCTCTAGAAAGTACATTAGAGTAAGTCCTCTCAGATTGCCATACGAATTATTGGGTGTGGTTGTTAGACCCCCGGATTTTCATACTTGATTCTCTTAGCTGATCTCACGCACAACTAAGAGTTGCTACGACCTAAAGTTGGAGACTTTAATAAAAAAATATGTATCACACAGAAAAGTCTACAGAAATAGATAAATCTGTCTCCCACAGAAATACCTACGAGTTTTGTTCCGTCTTTTGATAAATCAAGGTGAACAGGACCCAATTGATATACCAGGCTTATATTTCCGAAGAACAGCCTAGAAATATCAAGCACCTCACAATAATCTTAATCGACTAGCGAAACAAGATATTGTGGAATCACAAACGATGAGACGAAGATGTTTGTGACTACTTTTGTATCTTCCCTATCGGAGATATTAATATCAAGACAGTCTTACGATTTCACTCAATCACGATAAAAACAGCAAGATTAGATCACGCAACTACAGAGAAAATAGTTAGGCCTGGCTTCACAATCCCAATGAAGTCTTTAAGTCGTTAACCTACAGGGCCTCGATACAAACCTAAGGTTAAAGGAGAATCGACTCTAAATTACACAACTAGTATCACACAAGAGGTGTGGGGAATAGGTTTCCCAATTGCTAGAGTTCTCCTTTATATAGTCTCCAAATCAGGGTTTGCAATCTAAGTTACCTTGGTAACAAAGCATTCAATATTCACCGTTAGATGAAAACCTGATTAGATTCAAGTTAATATATTTCAACCGTTAGATCGAACTTAACTTATTATACACACATGAAATGTAACTTCATTTAGGTTTGAGTAACCGTACCTAAACGTGTACAAGTCGTTGGTTCAACAGTAGTTAACCAATGGTTATCCATATGAGCACTTTCATATCAACCTTATACATCTTCACCATAACTAGTTCAAATGACTCAAAAGAACTAGTTAGAGAGTTGTTCAATTGGTTAGATCTCATAGAAGTATACAAGACATAATCGAAGCAAAAACAGTTTTGATTCACTCAAATCGATTCATGAACATTATAGCCACGGTTTGCAAAGATTGCATTCCTTAATTTATAAATGTCTTTGTTCACGAATTAAACAGTTTTTAGAAAATAACCCACTTAAGTACGCATACTTAAATACCCGGACTGAGCTTGTTTTCAGTTCACAAACTCCAGCAGAAATTCACGGGATGTGAACTTCCGACAGTACGCATACAGGTACGCGGACTTAGCTCCGGTTATCCTGAGCAGCAAAGTACGCATACTTTGGTTTAAGGATTTTGGACTTACACAAGTATGAATACACATACAATGTTTATATCCAATCATGGTTATATATTCTAAACTCTCATTTAAATCATTGAAACATTCTTAGAGGATGTTATATAGTTGTTATTCACAAACTATTTTTCATCAAAGCGATTTTCAATTCATTGAAATAATCAACATGACTTTCGTCACTAGTAAAGATGAACTTGGCCAAAGAGAAAGCTTACCAACACATATTTAGAGAAATAGACAAGCGAGATAAACTCGTCTCAAAATAACAAATGTGTATAATCGAAGTCTATATAGCAATACGACTTTTGTCTCAAGATAGGAGATAGAGTAGATAAACTTTTGAGTGATAGATAAGTTCAAGTCTCCACATACCTTTTTGTCGATGAAGTTCCACCAGCCCTTGAGTAGTTCTTCGTATTTGCATGATGAACACCGTGGAGTCTAGAGCTCAACTACACTTTTTATCCTAGTCCGCGACTTAGCTATAAGTAGACTAGAAATCAAGACTTATAGTTTTGGCAACTAAACTTGACAAACAAGCTTGAGATAGCAACGCTTGCGAGTTCGACCGAGCTGTGCTCTAACAGAGGTGATTGATATTTCTAGGCTGTTCTTTGGGAATATAAGTATGGTATATCAATTGGTTCCTGTACACCTTGATTTATCAAAAGACGGAAGAAAACTCATAGGTTTATCTGTGGGAGACGGATTTATCTATACAATAGACTTTTCTGTGTGAGACATATTGGTTTATCAAGTCTTAGACTTTGGGTCGTAGCAACTCTTAGTTGTGGGTGAGATCATTTAAGGGAATCAAGTGCGTAGAGTCCTGCTGGGATTCAGAGAGTAAGGGGCGCAACTGTACCTTGATTAGTGTGAGATTGGTTAGGGCTCAACTACATTCCAGTCCGAAGTTAACTTGGAGTAGGCTAGTGTCTATAACGGCTTAATATAGCGTGGTGTTCAAATCTGGACTAGGTCCCGGGGTTTTTCTGCATTTGCGATTTCCTCGTTAACAAAATTTCTAGTGTTTGTGTTATTTATTTTCCGCATTATATTTTGTTAAATAATAGAAATATAACAGGTTGTGTGTTGTTCAATAAATTAGAGAATTCAACCTTTGGTTGTTGATTATATTGATTGACACTTGAACATTGGTCTTTGGTACCGTTCAAGTTGTTTCACATAATAATCGAGCTCACGGATTTCTATCTGTTTGATTTGCTGATTACATTGTGAAACAGAGATACAACTCTTGGATATATTTCCATTGATTGAGTCTGACTGTCTAGTTGATTCTCTTGGAATTATATTGGAGTTTGTCCATACAGATTGTTAAGTGAAATATTGGGTGTGGTTGTTAGACCCCCACTTTTTTAGGTATATGAGCACTTCCCTACTTTGGTGAAAGCCAACCCCCACATCAAAGTGAATACTAAGCTTGCGATTAATAAGCCAAGAGGACAGAGATACAGTTTTACTGGTGCTCAGGACAAGCATATGCCACAACAACTTATCAACATGCGAGTCGCCTTGGACAAAATGACTGGGATGAGGTAATATTTGATCCTTATTTAGATAATAGAAATGAAGGTTTAATCAAAAGGAGAGATGATGTTGCATTATACTACGGTCCCTTGTTTTACCCCCAAGGATTTTCAATGTACGATCCACATCGGGTGTTGAGATAAGTGGGTTACATCCAAGAAGTACCTCATCTCGGTGATGATCCGTTCGAAGTGGTAAGGGAGGATTGCAACACGTCCCAAAAAAGTATTGACGTCCGTTACGCTCCAGCACCAATGATTGAACATTGGGACAATAAAAGTGACCGTAAAATCGATACGAATCTTTTGGACGAGGTGATCGAAGGTCATGAAGCTAGTGGAGATTACATGCCGTGGTACTTGGGTTTTGCTCGTCATACTGTGATTAGGGATGTGACTGTTGAACAACCGCCTCGTAGGAGGAAGATGCCACCGAAAGACTCAACAACAAGTCTTAAGAACTTTGTAAGTATTTCAGACTTGCTTTTATTGTTTTAAGATCACATTATCGAATCAGTCTATTAAATGTTTGTTGTTTAATTGAAAATAGAAGGAGCATTTGAAGACCCTTGTGAAGAAGATGTTTTGCGCGAGAGAAAGAGGAGAGCCTTTGTCGATTGAAGAGCAAACTAAGCACATTGACTATGCTAGCAATGTTGACAATGAGGATGCCACCGAAATGTTCCATCAAGCTAATGCTGAACTAAAGAGGGAAGCACAAGCCAAGATGAATGCTGAAAAAAGAGAGGGCTCGTACTCGTGGTGGTGGTGGTCGTGAAAATGCTAAACGGGGTCGTGGTCGTGAATGAATGCATTTCTAGTTTGTTTCTTTATGTTGTGGTAGACAAATGTTAAGGTTAATGGTTGGACAAATGTTTTTTTAAGGTTTATGGGACATGTTTTATTATTTTGGACAAATGTTGGATTTCTAGTTGTTGAATGAATGGTTTGTTTAGCTATGTTAAGTTTCAATAATTCAGCCGGCAGGGTCTTAAGTGAATGTTTTGTTAAGTTACAGTGCCGACTAAACCAGGGCCGACAAGGTTCTGAACTGCCAGACTGTCGGCCCTGACAACAGAAATGGTGTAGTTACCAGGGCCGACAAGGTAAAAAACTAATACTTTGCCCACGGTATAACAATCAACAATGTATTAAATTATCGACCCTGCCGACTATGTGTAGCATAAAATGACCTTCTTCTGCTGCCTAAAATCCTAAGGTCGGCAGGGTTATAAAATTACGACCTTGCCGACTGTATAAAAGTCGACACTCTAATGAGCAAATACCATGCCGACTATATGTAGCAGAAAATGAACTTCTCGTGATGCCTAAAATCATAAGGTCGGCAGGGTAAGAAATTTATGACCATGCCGACGGTGTGTTAGTCGGCATATTGGGGAAACAGTAACCTAGCCGGTGAATTCAAAATTCAAATTTTTGCAAGTACAACTGCATTGATTGAATACCATAATGGAAAAATTTGGGCACCATCCTATAAATACACTAGTTCTTTCTACAAAACAACACACACCTATTTGCATATACTCTCCAAAGCTCATATCATTATATACTCCATATAACTCACCCAATACCTCCACATACAACAATGGCATCATTTGATTCAAATGAAGATCTATCGATCATCAAAGCATGGTATGCGGAAACTCGGGTTAGAAATTAGTCCTCCGTAAGGGTGGATGCCATAACCTTTTGGGCAAGGGTATACAACAAATATAGGCAAGAGTTTGGGAATCCTAATGGAAGAAGTGTTCAACAAATCCATGATAGGCACCTAGTCATCGAAAATGCGATACTTGTTTTTTTATCTATCCAACATCGGATTGTGAACGCTACCCACTTTAGCTACTCCATTGAACAATTTGTAAGTATTTTTATGGTATATTTTACGTAATCCATGTTGTTTGATCTTCCTACTAAACACCACTAACAAAGTAAGTTTGTGTTTTTTTTTGTAGCATGAAGTCCTTAAAGCACGCTACTTGGAGGAAAAGGGGGAAGCATTCGCATTCGATGCAAGCTATCAATTCATGGTATCCAAGATTCCGAAGTATGTCCCAGAGATGATGGTGGGTGAATCGAACTCGGATTCCTCCGACGAAGATTGATGGTTTTAGAAGTTTTGTGGGTAGATCTCTATGTAAACCCTCACGAGACTATAACTCGTCCACTAGGGTCGCCTAGGGGTTCAAAGGCTTGATGCACATGCTAAGTGCATTCGTTATTCCAACGACAAGGAGTTAGATTTTATGTTTCAATCAATGCAGTAACAAAAATTGCATGAATAAAGTAAATTACATCTTCCCATATTCTGTTTTCTGTTGGGTATAATTAAAGGTCGGCAAGGTTACAATATCGACTATTGGACAGCCGATAATGTAAGAAATATATATTCTGCCGACTATTAGTCAGCCGGCAGGGTAAGAAATATTTATATGCCGACTATATGATACCCGACATTGTAGGAAATATGTATATGACGACTATAACATAGCCGGCCCAAGATAGTCGGCGTTTTCTTCATCCGTAGACCTTGCCAGCCGAAGTTAGTCGGCACCGTATTCAATGATCGACTTTGCCGACTTTTCACATTTTCAGAACTGAAAGTGTTGATCGAACTCATAAGACAAAAGTTTTAATCTACTGAATTGGATTCATAATTTCAAAATTTTAATCTAAATTCAATTAATTAAGCTAATCAAAAATTTTAGTGTTAATTAAACAAGAGTATATTAGCCATTTAAAAAATATATGGTTAAGGGGTGACTTGTTTTACTTCAAAATGACCCATATTTTATCTCATTAGGGATACCCCAATTTGACCGGGTTATTATTCATGTGATCTGTTCTTAGTTAAGTTCAATGTTTTGCTTTGATGTAGAGGTGGCAACGGTCCGGGTTAGGATCAACCCGTGGCGGGTTAGACGGGTTCCGGGTTGATACTAAACAGCCCTAAGCCGGCCTGTTTACTGCTACGGGTTATATATTGCCAACCCTAACCCGTACCGGGTTAACCCGCGGGTTGACGGGTCGGACCTAGGATATTAGGTGGAACTAGTTTTGCATATTTTTAAAGGATGCAAAAATAAGGGTGTTCATGAGGGTCGAACCTCACAACTCACGCTAGATATTCAAGCTCATAACCACTAGGCTAGACACTTAGTTGTTGGAATTCTGGTCTCTAAATAGTGATATTATCCATTATAGCTATAGTCTTTACTGCCGACAACTTTTTAATCCCTAGAAATACTCGTCACTTCCTCTTTTTCTTTCTTACTTTACTTTTGTTCCATCTCCATTACCATCTATTGAAGTCATGTACCGTGGAACATGCCATCTCTTTCGTTCTATTTTTCTTTGGATCGATCGTCATCAACGACCTTGCTCATTGTGATCTCGAGATGATATATGTTTTTCTTATTGATATTATTATTGTGGTGGTTTTGATAAAGAATCAACAGATCATTTTTTTTTAGATTTGTTTTCTTTTTTACTGATTGGGTTTGTATAATATGTGAACAAACTGAAGAACCGAGATTATCATCAAGGATTTGTTTGTTAAATGTATATGAGAATGTCAAATAAGTTTCTTTATGTTAGATCTAAACTATTTATTAGGGTTTCGGTATATTCGATTATAAATTTCTAACTATAGTTAGTATTGAAGCCTTTAAAGTAGAGGTGGCAACGGTCCGGGTTAGGATCAACCCGTGGCGGGTTAGACGGGTTCCGGGTTGGTACTAAACAGCCCTAAGCCGGCTTTGTTTTGCTGCTACGGGTTATATATAGCCAACCCTAACCCGTCTTAGGGTTAACCCGCGGGTTGACGGGTCGGACCTAGGATATTAGATGGAACTAGTTTTGCATATTTTTAAAGGATGCAAAAATAAGGGTGTTCATGAGGGTCGAACCTCACAACTACTGCTTAGATATTCAAGCTCATAACCACTAGGCTAGACACTTAGTTGTTGGAATTCTGGTCTCTAAATAGTGATATTATCCATTATAGCTATAGTCTTTACTGCCGACAACTTTTTAATCCCTAGAAATACTCGTCACTTCCTCTTTTTCTTTCTTACTTTACTTTTGTTCCATCTCCATTACCATCTATTGAAGTCATGTACCGTGGAACATGCCATCTCTTTCGTTCTATTTTTCTTTGGATCGATCGTCATCAACGACCTTGCTCATTGTGATCTCGAGATGATATATCTTTTTCCTATTGATATTATTATTGTGGTGGTGTTGATAAAGAATCAACATATCATTTTTTTTAGATTTGTTTTCTTTTTTACTGATTGGGTTTGTATAATATGTGAACTAACTGAAGAACCGAGATTATCATCAAGGATTTGTTTGTTAAATGTATATGATAATGTCAAATAAGTTTCTTTGTGTTAGATCTAAACTATTTATTAGGGTTTCGGTATATTCGATTGTAAATTTCTAACTATAGTTAGTATTGAAGCCTTTAAAGTAGAGGTGGCAACGGTCAGGGTTAGGATCAATCCGTGGCGGGTTAGACGGGTTCCGGGTTGGTACTAAACAGCCCTAAGCCGGCCTGTTTACTGCTACGGGTTATATATTGCCAACCCTAACCCGTACCGGGTTAACCCGCGGGTTGACGGGTCGGACCTAAGATATTAGGTGGAACTAGTTTTGCATATTTTTAAAGGATGCAAAAATAAGGGTGTTCATGAGGGTCGAACCTCACAACTACTGCTTAGATATTCAAGCTCATAACCACTAGGCTAGACACGTAGTTGTTGGAATTCTGGTCTCTAAATAGTGATATTATACATTATAGGTATAGTCTTTACTGCCGACAACTTTTTAATCCCTAGAAATACTCGTCACTTCCTCTTTTTCTTTCTTACTTTACTTTTGTTCCATCTCCATTACCATCTATTGAAGTCATGTACCGTGGAACATGCCATCTCTTTCGTTCTATTTTTCTTTGGATCGATCGTCATCAACGACCTTGCTCATTGTGATCTCGAGATGATATATCTTTTTCTTATTGATATTATTATTGTGGTGGTGTTGATAAAGAATCAACAGATTAATTTTGTTAGATTTGTTTTCTATTTTACTGAGATTATCATCAATTTTTTTAGATTTGTTTTCTTTTTTTAGGTTTGTATAATATGTGAACTAACTGAAGAACCGAGATTATCATCAAGGATTTGTTTGTTAAATGTAAATGAGAATGTCAAATAAGTTTCTTTGTGTTAGATCTAAACTATTTATTAGGGTTTCGGTATATTCGATTGTAAATTTCTAACTATAGTTAGTATTGAAGCCTTTAAAGTAGAGGTGGCAACGGTCCGGGTTAGGATCAACCCGTGGCGGGTTAGACGGGTTCCGGGTTGGTACTAAACAGCCCTAAGCCGGCCTGTTTACTGCTACGGGTTATATATTGCCAACCCTAACCCGTGCATCGGGTTGACGGGTCGGACCTAGGATATTAGGTGGAACTAGTTTTGCATATTTTCAAAGGATGCAAAAATAAGGGTGTTCATGAGGGTCGAACCTCACAACTACTGCTTAGATATTCAAGCTCATAACCACTAGGCTAGACACTTAGTTGTTGGAATTATGGTCTCCAAATAGTGATATTATCCATTATAGCTATAATCTTTACTGCCGACAACTTTTTTATCCCTAGAAATACTCGTCACTTCCTCTTTTTCTTTCTTACTTTACTTTTGTTCCATCTCCATTACCATCTATTGAAGTCATGTACCGTGGAACATGCCATCTCTTTCGTTCTATTTTTCTTTGGATCGATCGTCATCAACGACCTTGCTCATTGTGATCTCGAGATGATATATCTTTTTCCTATTGATATTATTATTGTGGTGGTGTTGATAAAGAATCAACAGATTAATTTTTTTAGATTTGTTTTCTTTTTTACTGAGATTATCATCAATTTTTTTAGATTTGTTTTATTTTTTTAGGTTTGTATAATATGTGAAATAACTGAAGAACCGAGATTATCATCAAGGATTTGTTTGTTAAATGTATATGAGAATGTCAAATAAGTTTCTTTGTGTTAGATTTATTAGGGTTTCGGTATATTCGATTGTAAATTTCTAACTATAGTTAGTATTGAAGCCTTTAAAGTAGAGGTGGCAACGGTCCGGGTTAGGATCAACCCGTGGCGGGTTATACGGGTTCCGGGTTGGTATTAAACAGCCCTAAGCCGGCCTGTTTACTGCTACGGGTTATATATTGCCAACCCTAACCCGTACCGGGTTAACTCGCGGGTTGACGGGTCGGACCTAGGATATTAGGTGGAACTAGTTTTGCATATTTTTAAAGGATGCAAAAATAAGGGTGTTCATGAGGGTCGAACCTCACAACTACTGCTTAGATATTCAAGCTCATAACCACTAGGCTAGACACTTAGTTGTTGGAATTCTGGTCTCTAAATAGTGATATTATCCATTATAGCTATAGTCTTTACTGCCGACAACTTTTTAATCCCTAGAAATACTCGTCACTTCCTATTTTTCTTTCTTACTTTACTTTTGTTCCATCTCCATTACCATCTATTGAAGTCATGTACCGTGGAACATGCCATCTCTTTCGTTCTATTTTTCTTTGGATCGATCGTCATCAACGACCTTGCTCATTGTGATCTCGAGATGATATATCTTTTTCCTATTGATATTATTATTGTGGTGGTGTTGATAAAGAATCAACAGATTAATTTTTTTAGATTTGTTTTCTTTTTTACTGAGATTATCATCAATTTTTTTAGATTTGTTTTCTTTTTTTAGGTTTGTATAATATGTGAACTAACTGAAGAACCGAGATTATCATCAAGGATTTGTTTGTTAAATGTATATGAGAATGTCAAATAAGTTTCTTTGTGTTAGATCTAAACTATTTATTAGGGTTTTGGTATATTCGATTGTAAATTTCTAACTATAGTTAGTATTGAAGCCTTTAAAGTAGAGGTGGCAACGGTCCGGGTTAGGATCAACCCGTGGCGGGTTAGACGGGTTCCGGGTTGGTACTAAACATCCCTAAGCCGGCCTGTTTACTGCTACGGGTTATATATTGCCAACCCTAACCCGTACCGGGTTGACGGGTCGGACCTAGGATATTAGGTGGAACTAGTTTTGCATATTTTTAAAGGATGCAAAAATAAGGGTGTTCATGAGGGTCGAACCTCACAACTACTGCTTAGATATTCAAGCTCATAACCACTAGGCTAGACACTTAGTTGTTGGAATTACGGTCTCTAAATAGTGATATTATCCATTATAGCTATAGTCTTTCTGCGACAACTTTTTAATCCCTAGAAATACTCGTCACTTCCTCTTTTTCTTTCTTACTTTACTTTTGTTCCATCTCCATTACCATCTATTGAAGTCATGTACCGTGGAACATGCCATCTCTTTCGTTCTATTTTTCTTTGGATCGATCGTCATCAACGACCTTGCTCATTGTGATCTCGAGATGATATATCTTTTTCCTATTGATATTATTATTGTGGCGGTGTTGATAAAGAATCAACAGTTAATTTTTTTAGATTTGTTTTCTTTTTTTACTTGAGATTATCATCAATTTTTTTTAGATTTGTTTTCTTTTTTTAGGTTTGTATAATATGTGAACTAAGCGAAGAACCGAGATTATCATCAAGGATTTGTTTGTTAAATGTATATGAGAATGTCAAATAAGTTTCTTTGTGTTAGATCTAAACTATTTATTAGGGTTTCAGATATTCGATTGTAAATTTCTAACTATAGTTAGTATTGAAGCCTTTAAAGAGAGAATTTAAATGAAACCTTGATGATGGTGATGATTTGTAAATTAATTTTGGGGAAATCAGTGGTATACTTTACCCTAAAATCCTAGACGCCACAAACTAAAAGAAAATGACGGGTTGGGCGGGTAACCCGCGGGTTAGGCGGGTCCAACCCGTTTATCAGCGGGTCCTAAAAACATCAACCCTGTTTAGGCAACGAGTTAAGACGGACCGGGTTTATGCGGGTCGGATTAGGGTTGACCCGCGGGTTTCAACCCTAATTGCCAGGTCTACTTTAAAGAGAGAATTCAAATGAAACCTTGATGTTGTTGATGATTTGTAAATTAATTTTAGGGAAATCAGTGGTATACTTTACCCTAAAATCCTAGACGCCACAATCTAAAAGAAAATGACGGGTTGGGCGGGTAACCCGCGGGTTAGGTGGGTCCAACCCGTTTATCAGCGGGTCCTAAAAACATCAACCCTAACCCGGCTTGTTTAGGCAACGAGTTAAGACGGGCCGGGTTTATGTGGGTCAGATTAGGGTTGACCCGCGGGTTTCAACCCTAATTGCCAGGTCTACTTTGATGTCCCGTTCTCACCTTCCCAATTGGATTCTAGTCTTTCGTTTGTGGAATTTTTTGAAATCGATGCGCAAAGCGAATGCTGTCCGCTCGGGATCTGGCCGAGACAGACACGAAATAAATACATTGGTGTCCAGGTTTCGTGGACAGACAAAAAAAAAAAAAAAAATCCAAAATTCACTGCATCTTTTGACGAGAAAATTGAGCGCAATTTGTATATACAAACAATTTAGCAGACAGTTTATATATGGACTGGACCAATACAGTGGGAAGTGGAAGTAGTCAACTAAGGCGGCTTCTCAATAATTTGAACACTCAAGGAAGTTTCATTTTCATTGCATAGGAAATCTTATCTTATGGGTATATGTAATCAATCTAAAAGCAGAAAGACAGACAAGAAGGGACGCACCAATGTTTATACAACAACTCGATCTAAAAAATAAAAAGAGAGTTCGAATGTTCACGGGGAATGCATGAAAAATCTTCTTCCAAAGACAAAATTGGTCAAGAACAAACAAAGATGGGAAAACCAGAAATCTCTTTAAGAGTGTTCAATCTTTCCGATGTTGACGACTTCATGGTATGGGCGACGGACGATCGGGTCTCACATTTCTGTCGATGGGATACTTACACATCTAAAGAAGACGCTCTAGATTTTATAAGAAACATTGTAATACCTCATCCATGGTTCAAAGCAATTTGTATTGACAACAAACCAATTGGTGCGATTTCAGTTGAAGCCAAGGAAGGCGAAGATCGATGCAGAGGTGAGATTGGTTATGTCCTTGCATCGGAACATTGGGGTAAAGGAATTGCAACTTTAGCTGTGAGGATGGTTACGGAGACTATATTTAAAGATTGCCCACATTTAGAAAGACTCGAGGGTTTTGTTGATGTTGAAAATAAAGGTTCACAAAAGGTCTTGGAGAAAGCTGGTTTCCAGAAAGATGGTGTTTTTAGGAAGTATGTAATTCTAAAGGGTACAACTAGAGATATGGTGATCTATAGTTTCTTATCAACTGATCACTTTTGATTTATTGTTCTCCCTAGAATTAGGCTCTGGGATTTGTGTATTGTTGTTGTAATTTGTAATTCTCAGTCAAAGGCTGATGAGTCCGTGCGTCTAGTTAAGTCGTTTGCTTTAACCGCCGTCTGATGTTAAAGTTGATAAATAAAATTAAAAAAACGGTTAAACTGGGAGGCCCTGATGACATACTGCCGTTTCTGAAAAGGAAATATTATCATTTTTCATTTCCAGGCATAATAGTTTTGGAAAAAAAAACTCTATGTACAATCTAATCTTGTTTGAACAAAAGTAAAGAACATCTTTTACCAATCTCATTGACCATGAAGTCTGGACTCTGGAGAAGAATTACTAATTTCATAATAATTAAGTCCAGCATTAGGTGTAACTAATCTCATTAAAAAATGCATAATGACTAGAGACAGCCTCACCATTGACCTTAACCTTACTTGTTCCAAAATCATCTTCATGCTTTCTTTGGTAAATTGCCTGAGGGAATGGATTACTCTAGGATCACACTTCGGCCGTTTAAGCTTTCGGATATTGATGACTTCATGGTCTGGGCGAATGATGATCAAGTCATTCGGTATAATGGGGTGACAGGTTTCACGTCGAAAGAAGGTGGTTTAAGATACCTACGAGAAGTTGCCATTCCCCATCCCTGGCGTCGATCTATATGTTTAGATGACTGTTCAATAGGATTCATCTCAGTTTATCCTGGTTCCGGTGATTACATATGTAAAGGAGACATTGGTTATGCCGTGGCTAGTCAATATTCTGGACAAGGTATAGCAACCGTAGCTATTAAAATAGCACTGTCTAGAGTTTTTGTTGACATCCCGCGGATGGAGAGGCTGCAAGCTTTAGTAAATCCAGAAAATAAGGCTTCTCTGAGAGTATTAGAAAAGGTTGGGTTCACCAAAGAGGGTCTCCTGAGAAAATACATGGTTTTTAAAGGAAATATTGTGGATCGTGTATTACATAGTTTCTTATCTACTGATTCTGTTCTTGATCTGTAAGAACAAACCAAGAAGATTGTTTTTCATTGTTGGCGAACAGTTTATGAAAACCTTCTCGTAACAGATCATGTCAGGAGACAGGAGCCTACTAGGTATATTACCAACAGGTTTAACCTTTTCTGTTCATTTTCTATAGTTTCCTCTGAAATCCTGATTTCTATAGGTAGTGTTTGATAGTAAAGATAAAATGTTAATCGGTTATTCCTGCTAGGTTTGTAAATGTATAGTATCATTGTTAAGTTCATCAAGGTTACGAGGAAAAGCAACTATTCACCAGGTTCATAATCTTCCATAGAATTTCAAGTATGCCAATCGCCATAATGGATTCTGTGTATTTGTATTCCTCTAATTTGACAGTTTGTATCCACAAAATCAGATGCAATTGAAGACATTCTGAACCCTGTACAAGTTTCTTTCTTTCAGATTGACACTATCTTACAATTTCAACACTAGTTTTTCTACGGATACTAATGAAAACTAATGAGATGCTAATTCATTGATAGAATGTTCTTATCCTGGATATACACTCCCATAAAAAAAAAGAGCAAATCTCATGACATGAAACCTTATCATCTACCTGAAATGTAACAAATCTTACTGAACTCTTTCAGATTTTTAGAACGCCAGAACTACCAAAGCCCCTAAAACACAAATTCTTTCTGTTTCAGCAACACAAACAAAACAAAGTAACCTGCTGTTGCTTAGTACAGGAGTACAATAATAACTTAAATGACTGTATTTCTGTAAACTTAAGTAAACAGAAAATATGCATGCATTCGGTAATCCAAATATATCTCATGCTTGCTTAGTGATCACCAATAATTGATTCTTCATTCATTCACATACACAAATTCCAAACATAAAAGAAAAGACAAGAAATGCTTAGATAGATTTCTTTCAGGATTACCTAAAATATCGTCTTATCATCAGGCACCCTTCAAATGAGCATAATCTTCAAGTTCTTGGCCAGTCCACCAGTACAAACACCAAATCCCACAATCACCCTTATTAGCACAAGAGAGAAGAAATGAATTCCATACCATTCTACATCAGGTCCCTCCTCCTTTCTACTCCCTACTTTCTTGGTTCACAATTCGACAAAACATTATGCAAGTCTTCTTCTTCTTTTTCTTGTTTTCTGACTTCCTATGTTTTGTTCTTTTCCAACATAAGTACCTGAGTTGAGTGAAACTAGGGTCCCAATATAAGTTTCTATCTCAAAGTCAGTTGGAAGCCCACGTATTTCTAGATTTCTAGCTCTTTCAAGCTTAGGGTCATATACATGTAAGCTATCACTGTCCTCCTCTGTCATGAACCCAAGTAATAAGACATGACCATTTTGGAAAACCTGTATCAGATTAGTGTAATAAACACCTGTCTCCGCAGTAATGGTAAAATGCCGACTCCACAAATCATCCTTCATTATCCATATGTCATAATGATCTCTATGATGATGCTCATAGTGGGCACCAAGCACGCAAAGTTTCCCATCCCACACACCCAACCCCGAAATGAAATCCTCGGTCAAATAGTTATTAGGTAATGGCAATACATGAAATGTCTCATCACAAATATCAAATGACACGATGACTCTTGAGAATTCGGATCCAATACCATGACGAGTTGCAATCCAATAAAGAAGTCCATTAACAAATAAACCAGAATTTCTTCCATCATAAAAATTATAAGGAATGAATCCTAGGTTTCTCCATGAATTAGATCCTAGGGTATAATTTGAAGACGAAAAACTACTAAGGGGAGCTTGTGGAACTTCATCGACAAAAGGTATGTGGAGACTGAAACTCATCTATCACTTGGAAAGTCTATTTCTACTCTATCTCCTATATTGAGACATAACTCGTATTACGATATAGTTTTCTATATACACATTTGAGATTTCGAGTTGAGTTTATCTCGCTTACATATTTCTCGAAATATGTGTTGGAAAGCTTTAAACGACCAAGTTCATCTTATATCATGTGAAAATTTCCGAGTAACATCTTATATGGTTTGTGTGATACAATCATTTGGTGTAATCTTGGAATGTTTCGTTATGATTATTTCAATATCTTGAAAATTGCTTTAATGCTAATAGTGTGTGCAAACGGCTATTGTCATCCTCTAAGAAAGTTTCAATGATTGAAATAAAGAGCTTAGAATCATGTAACCATGTTTGGATATAAACATAGTGTGTTATCACATTTGTGTGTAAGTCCATGTTTGGTTACTTTCTAAAATCGGTTGTGTACATGAACTTAAACATTTTAAATTAAGGAATGCAATCTTTGAAAACCGTGGCTATAATGTTCATGAATTGATTCCAGTGAATCAAACCGATTTTGCTTCAATTGTGTTCTTGTATACTTCTATGAGAATATAGCACCAGTTTCATTTGAGTCATTTGAACTAGTTATGTTAAGATGAATAAGGTTGATATGAGAGTAATCATATGGATAACCGCTAACTTTGGTTAACTATTTGTGAGCCAACATGGTGTACACGTTTGGGTACGGTTACATAAACCTAATTGAGGGTACATTTAATTTGTGTGTAACAAGCTAAGTTCGATCTAACGATTGAAAGATATTATCTTGGTTGAATCATGTTTTTCATCTAACGGTGAATATTGAATATTTTGTTACCAAGGTAACTTGGATTGCAAACCCGATTGGAAAACTATATAAAGGAGAACTCTAGCAACTGGGAAACCTAATCCCCACACCTCTCGTGTGTTACTAGTTGCATCAACTAGAGTCGATTTTCCTTTAAACTTAGGTTTCTATCGAGACCCTGTAAGTTAACGACTTCAAAGACTTCATTGGGATTGTGAATCCAGACCCAACTATTTTCTTTGTAGTTGCGTGTTTTGATCTTGCCCGATTCTATCGTATTGAGTACAATTGAAATAATTGACTCGAGATTAATTTCTCCGATAGGAAAGATAAAAGTAATCACAAACATCTTCGTCTCATCGTTTGTGATTCCACAATATATTGTTTCGCTAGTCGATTAAGATTATTGTGAGGTGATTGATAATACTAGGTTGTTCTTCGGGAATATAAGTCTCGATTTATCAATTGGTTCCCGTTCACCTTGATTTATCAAAAGACGGAACAAAAACTCTTGGGTATTTACGTTGGGAGACAGATTTATTCAATCTATAAACTTTTCGTGTGAGACATTTGTTTATGAAGTCTTCGACTTTGGGTCGTAGCAACTCTTAGTTGTGGGTGAGATCAACAAGGGGATCAAGTGCGTAGTATCCTGGCAGGATCAGAGACGTAAGGAACGCAACTGTACCTTGAATCAGTATGAGATTGATTAGGGTTCAACTACAGTCCAGTTCGAAGTTAATTGGTAGTTGGCTATAGTCTGTAGCGGCTTAATACAGTGTGGTTTTCAAACTGGACTAGGTCTTAATATAGTGTAGCGGCTTAATACAGTCTCCTTTAACGATTGAAAGATATTATCTTGGTTGAATCATGTTTTTCATCTAATGGTGAATATTGAATGCTTTGTTACCAAGGTAACTTGGATTGCAAACCCTGATTTGAAAACTATATAAAGGAGAACTCTAGCAATCGGGAAACCTAATCCCCACACCTCTCGTGTGTTACTAGTTGCATCAACTAGAGTCGATTTTCCTTTAACCTTAGGTTTCTATCGAGACCCCATAGGTTAACGACTTCAAAGACTTCATTGGGATTGTGAATCCAGACCCAACTATTTTCTTTGTAATTGCGTATTTTGATCTTGCCCGATTCTATCGTATTGAGTACAATTGAAATAATTGACTTGAGATTAATTTCTCCGATAGGAAAGATAAAAGTAATCACAAACATCTTCGTCTCATCGTTTGTGATTCCACAATATATTGTTTCGCTAGTCGATTAAGATTATTGTGAGGTGATTGATAATACTAGGTTGTTCTTCGGGAATATAAGTCTGATTTATCAATTGGTTCCCGTTCACCTTGATTTATCAAAAGACGGAACAAAAACTCTTGGGTATTTCTGTGGGAGACAGATTTATTCAATCTATAAACTTTTCTGTGTGAGACAGATTTGTTTATGAAGTCTTCGACTTTGGGTCGTAGAAACTCTTAGTTGTGGGTGAGATCAGCTAAGGGGATCAAGTGCGTAGTATCCTGCTGGGATCAGAGACGTAAGGAACGCAACTGTACCTTGAATCAGTGTGAGATTGATTAGGGTTCAACTACAGTCCAGTTCGAAGTTTATTGGTAGTTGGCTATAGTCTGTAGCGGCTTAATACAGTGTGGTGTTCAAACTGGACTAGGTCTTAATATAGTGTAGCGGCTTAATACAGTCTCCTTTAACGATTGAAATATATTATCTTGGTTGAATCATGTTTTTCATCTAATGGTGAATATTGAATGCTTTGTTACCAAGGTAACTTGGATTGCAAACCCTGATTTGAAAACTATATAAAGGAGAACTCTAGCAACTGGGAAACCTAATCCCCACACCTCTCGTGTGTTACTAGTTGCATCAACTAGAGTCGATTTTCCTTTAACCTTAGGTTTCTATCGAGACCCTGTAGGTTAACGACTTCAAAGACTTCATTGGGATTGTGAATCCAGACCCAACTATTTTCTTTGTAATTGCGTATTTTGATCTTGCCCGATTCTATCGTATTGAGTACAATTGAAATAATTGACTCGAGATTAATTTCTCCGATAGGAAAGATAAAAGTAATCACAAACATCTTCGTCTCATCGTTTGTGATTCCACAATATATTGTTTCGCTAGTCGATTAAGATTATTGTGAGGTGATTGATAATACTAGGTTGTTCTTCGGGAATATAAGTCGATTTATCAATTGGTTCCGTTCACCTTGATTTATCAAAAGACGGAACAAAAACTCTTGGGTATTTCGTGGGAGACAGATTTATTCAATCTATAAACTTTTACGTGTGAGACATGATTTGTTTATGAAGTCTTCGACTTTGGGTCGTAGAAACTCTTAGTTGTGGGTGAGATCGGCTAAGGGGATCAAGTGCGTAGTATCCTGTTTGGGATCGGAGGCGTAAGGAACGCAACCGTACCTTGAATCGGTGTGAGATTGATTAGGGTTCAACTACAGTCCAGTCCAAGTTTATTGGTAGTTGGCTATAGTCCGTGGCGGCTTAATACGGTGTGGTGTTCAAACTGGACTAGGTCCCAGGGTTTTTCTGCATTTGCGGTTTTCCTCATTAACAAAATTCTGGTGTCTGTGTTATTTATTTTTCGCATTATATTTTGTTATATAATTGAAATATCACAGGTTGTGCATTAAGATCAATCAATTAGAATATCCAACCTTTGGTTGTTGATTTAAATTGATTGACACTTGAACATTGGTCTTTGGTACCGTTCAAGTTACTCCTCTTATATTCAATCGGGCTCGCAGATTTCTATTTGCTGATTGTAGATTGAATTAAGAGTTAGAGATATTAAACTCTTTGATATAATTTACTCTAGATTGAGTCTGACTGTCTAGTTGATTCTCTAGAAAGTACATTAGAGTAAGTCCTCTCGTTATTGCCATACGAATTATTGGGTGTGGTTGTTAGACCCTGGATTTTCATACTTGATTCTCTTAGTGATCTCACGCACAACTAAGAGTTGCTACGACCTAAAGTTGGAGACTTTAATAAAAAATATGTATCACACGAGAAAAGTCTACGAAATAGATAAATCTTGTCTCCCACAGAAATACCTACGAGTTTTGTTCCGTCTTTTGATAAATCAAGGTGAACAGGACCCAATTGATATACCAGGCTTATATTTCCGAAGAACAAATTAGAAATATCAAGCACCTCACAATAATCTTAATCGACTAGCGAAACAAGATATTGTGGAATCACAAACGATGAGACGAAGATATTTGTGACTACTTTTGTATCTTCCTATCGGAGATATTAATATCAAGACAGTCTTACGATTTCACTCAATCACGATAAAAACAGCAAGATTAGATCACGCAACTACGAGAAAATAGTTGTGCGGCTTCACAATCCCAATGAAGTCTTTAAGTCGTTAACCTACAGGGCCTCGATACAAACCTAAGGTTAAAGGAGAATCGACTCTAAATTACACAACTAGTATCACACAAGAGGTGTGGGGAATAGGTTTCCCAATTGCTAGAGTTCTCCTTTATATAGTCTCCAAATCAGGGTTTGCAATCTAAGTTACCTTGGTAACAAAGCATTCAATATTCACCGTTAGATGAAAACCTGATTAGATTCAAGTTAATATATTTCAACCGTTAGATCGAACTTAACTTATTATACACACATGAAATGTAACTTCATTTAGGTTTGAGTAACCGTACCTAAACGTGTACAAGTCGTTGGTTCAACAGTAGTTAACCAATGGTTATCCATATGAGCACTTTCATATCAACCTTATACATCTTCACCATAACTAGTTCAAATGACTCAAAAGAACTAGTTAGAGAGTTGTTCAATTGGTTAGATCTCATAGAAGTATACAAGACATAATCGAAGCAAAAACAGTTTTGATTCACTCAAATCGATTCATGAACATTATAGCCACGGTTTGCAAAGATTGCATTCCTTAATTTATAAATGTCTTTGTTCACGAATTAAACAGTTTTAGAAAATAACCCACTTAAGTACGCATACTTAAATACCCGTCTCTTGAGCTTGTTTTCGGTTCACAAACTCCAGCAGAAATTCACGGGATGTGAACTTCCGACGATGACGCATACTGTGCGCGGACTTAGCTCCTCAAGTTATCTGAGCGGCAAAGTACGCATACTTTGGTTTAAGGATTTTGGACTTACACAAGTATGAATACACATAAAATGTTTATATCCAATCATGGTTATATATTCTAAACTCTCATTTAAATCATTGAAACATTCTTAGAGGATGTTATATAGTTGTTATTCACAAACTATTTTTCATCAAAGCGATTTTCAATTCATTGAAATAATCAACATGACTTTCGTCACTAGTAAAGATGAACTTGGCCAAAGAGAAAGCTTACCAACACATATTTAGAGAAATAGACAAGCGAGATAAACTCGTCTCAAAATAACAAATGTGTATAATCGAAGTCTATATAGCAATACGACTTTTGTCTCAAGATAGGAGATAGAGTAGATAAACTTTTGAGTGATAGATAAGTTCAAGTCTCCACATACCTTTTTGTCGATGAAGTTCCACCAGTTCCTTGAGTAGTTCTTCGTATTTGCATGATGAACACCGTGGAGTCTAGAGCTCAACTACACTTTTTATCCTAGTCCGCGACTTAGCTATAAGTAGACTAGAAATCAAGACTTATAGTTTTGGCAACTAAACTTGACAAACAAGCTTGAGATAGCAACGCTTGCGAGTTCGACCGAGCAGTGCTCTAACAGAGGTGATTGATATTTCTAGGCTGTTCTTTGGGAATATAAGTATGGTATATCAATTGGTTCCTGTACACCTTGATTTATCAAAAGACGGAAGAAAACTCATAGGTTTATCTGTGGGAGACGGATTTATCTATACAATAGACTTTTACTCGTGTGAGATGTTGGTTTATCAAGTCTTAGACTTTGGGTCGTAGCAACTCTTAGTTGTGGGTGAGATCATTTAAGGGAATCAAGTGCGTAGAGTCTGTGGGATTCGAGAGTAAGGAGCAAATGTACCTTGATTAGTGTGAGATTGGTTAGGGATCAACTACATTCCAATCCGAGTTAACTTGGAGTAGGCTGAGTGTCTCATGTGACTTAATATAGCGTGGTGTTCAAATCTGGACTAGGTCCCGGTTTTTCTCGCATTTGCGATTTCCTCGTTAACAAAATTTCTAGTGTTTGTGTTATTTATTTTCCGCATTATATTTTGTTAAATAATAGAAATATAACAGGTTGTGTGTTGTTCAATAAATTAGAGAATTCAACCTTTGGTTGTTGATTATATTGATTGACACTTGAACATTGGTCTTTGGTACCGTTCAAGTTGTTTCACATAATAATCAGGCTCACGGATTTCTATCTGTTTGATTTGCTGATTACATTGTGAAACAGAGATACAACTCTTGGATATATTTCCATTGATTGAGTATGACTGTCTAGTTGATTCTCTTGGAATTATATTGGAGTTTGTCCATACAGTTGTTAAGTGAAATATTGGGTGTGGTTGTTAGACCCCGCTTTTAGGTATATGAGCACTTCCCTACTTTGGTGAAAGCCAACCCCCACATCAAAGTGAATACTAAGCTTGCGATTAATAAGCCAAGAGGACAGAGATACAGTTTTACTGGTGCTCAGGACAAGCATATGCCACAACAACTTATCAACATGCGAGTCGCCTTGGACAAAATGACTGGGATGAGGTAATATTTGATCCTTATTTAGATAATAGAAATGAAGGTTTAATCAAAAGGAGAGATGATGTTGCATTATACTACGGTCCCTTGTTTTACCCCCAAGGATTTTCAATGTACGATCCACATCGGGTGTTAAGATAAGTGGGTTACATCCAAGAAGTACCTCATCTCGGTGATGATCCGTTCGAAGTGGTAAGGGAGGATTGCAACACGTCCCAAAAAGTATTGACGTCCGTTACGCTCCAGCACCAATGATTGAACATTGGGACAATAAAAGTGACCGTAAAATCGATACGAATCTTTTGGACGAGGTGATCGAAGGTCATGAAGCTAGTGGAGATTACATGCCGTGGTACTTGGGTTTTGCTCGTCATACTGTGATTAGGGATGTGACTGTTGAACAACCGCCTCGTAGGAGGAAGATGCCACCGAAAGACTCAACAACAAGTCTTAAGAACTTTGTAAGTATTTCAGACTTGCTTTTATTGTTTTAAGATCACATTATCGAATCAGTCTATTAAATGTTTGTTGTTTAATTGAAAATAGAAGGAGCATTTGAAGACCCTTGTGAAGAAGATGTTTTGCGCGAGAGAAAGAGGAGAGCCTTTGTCGATTGAAGAGCAAACTAAGCACATTGACTATGCTAGCAATGTTGACAATGAGGATGCCACCGAAATGTTCCATCAAGCTAATGCTGAACTAAAGAGGGAAGCACAAGCCAAGATGAATGCTGAAAAAAGAGAGGGCTCGTACTCGTGGTGGTGGTGGTCGTGAAAATGCTAAACGGGGTCGTGGTCGTGGTCGTGAATGAATGCATTTCTAGTTTGTTTCTTTATGTTGTGGTAGACAAATGTTAAGGTTAATGGTTGGACAAATGTTTTTTTAAGGTTTATGGGACATATTTTATTATTTTGGACAAATGTTGGATTTCTAGTTGTTGAATGAATGGTTTGTTTAGCTATGTTAAGTTTCAATAATTCAGCCGGCAGGGTCTTAAGTGAATGTTTTGTTAAGTTACAGTGCCGACTAAACCAGGTCCGGCAAGGTTCTGAACTGCCAGACTGTCGGCCCTGACAACAGAAATGGTGTAGTTACCAGGGCCGACAAGGTAAAAAACTAATACTTTGCCCACGGTATAACAATCAACAATGTATTAAATTATCGACCCTGCCGACTATGTGTAGCAGAAAATGACCTTCTTCTGCTGCCTAAAATCCTAAGGTCGGCAGGGTTATAAAATTACGACCTTGCCGACTGTATAAAAGTCGACACTCTAATGAGCAAATACCATGCCGACTATATGTAGCAGAAAATGAACTTCTCGTGATGCCTAAAATCATAAGGTCGGCAGGGTAAGAAATTTATGACCATGCCGACGGTGTGTTAGTCGGCATATTGGGGAAACAGTAACCTAGCCGGTGAATTCAAAATTCAAATTTTTGCAAGTACAACTGCATTGATTGAATACCATAATGGAAAAATTTGGGCACCATCCTATAAATACACTAGTTCTTTCTACAAAACAACACACACCTATTTGCATATACTCTCCAAAGCTCATATCATTATATACTCCATATAACTCACCCAATACCTCCACATACAACAATGGCATCATTTGATTCAAATGAAGATCTATCGATCATCAAAGCATGGTATGCGGAAACTCGGGTTAGAAATTAGTCCTCCGTAAGGGTGGATGCCATAACCTTTTGGGCAAGGGTATACAACAAATATAGGCAAGAGTTTGGGAATCCTAATGGAAGAAGTGTTCAACAAATCCATGATAGGCACCTAGTCATCGAAAATGCGATACTTGTTTTTTATCTATCCAACATCGGATTGTGAACGCTACCCACTTTAGCTACTCCATTGAACAATTTGTAAGTATTTTTATGGTATATTTTACGTAATCCATGTTGTTTGATCTTCCTACTAAACACCACTAACAAAGTAAGTTTGTGTTTTTTTTTTGTAGCATGAAGTCCTTAAAGCACGCTACTTGGAGGAAAAGGGGAAGCATTCGCATTCGATGCAAGCTATCAATTCATGGTATCCAAGATTCCAAGTATGTCCCGGAGATGATGGTGGGTGAATCGAACTCGGATTCCTCCGACGAAGATTGATGGTTTTAGAAGTTTTGTGGGTAGATCTCTATGTAAACCCTCACGAGACTATAACTCGTCCACTAGGGTCGCCTAGGGGTTCAAAGGCTTGATGCACATGCTAAGTGCATTCGTTATTCCAACGACAAGGAGTTAGATTTTATGTTTCAATCAATGCAGTAACAAAAATTGCATGAATAAAGTAAATTACATCTTCCCATATTCTGTTTTCTGTTGGGTATAATTAAAGGTCGGCAAGGTTACAATATCGACTATTGGACAGCCGATAATGTAAGAAATATATATTACGCTATTAGTCACCGAATGGTAAGAAATATTTATATGCCGACTATATGATACCCGACATTGTAGGAAATATGTATATGACGACTATAACATAGCCGGCCCAAGATAGTCGGCGTTTTCTTCATCCGTAGACCTTGCCAGCCGAAGTTAGTCGGCACCGTATTCAATGATCGACTTTGCCGACTTTTCACATTTTCGAACCGAAAGTGTTGATCGAACTCATAAGACAAAAGTTTTAATCTACTGAATTGGATTCATAATTTCAAAATTTTAATCTAAATTCAATTAATTAAGCTAATCAAAAATTTTAGTGTTAATTAAACAAGAGTATATTAGCCATTTAAAAAATATATGGTTAAGGGGTGACTTGTTTTACTTCAAAATGACCCATATTTTATCTCATTAGGGATACCCCAATTTGACCGGGTTATTATTCATGTGATCTGTTCTTAGTTAAGTTCAATGTTTTGCTTTGATGTAGAGGTGGCAACGGTCCAGGGTTAGGATCAACCCGTGGCGGGTTAGACGGGTTCGGGTTGATACTAAACAGCCCTAAGCCGGCTTTTTCTTTCTACGGGTTATATATTGCCAACCCTAACCCGTACCGGGTTAACCCGCGGGTTGACGGGTCGGACCTAGGATATTAGGTGGAACTAGTTTTGCATATTTTTAAAGGATGCAAAAATAAGGGTGTTCATGAGGGTCGAACCTCACAACTACTGCTTAGATATTCAAGCTCATAACCACTAGGATAGACACTTAGTTGTTTGGAATTCGGTCTCTAAATAGTGATATTATCCATTATAGCTATAGTCTTTACTTACTGACAACTTTTTAATCCCTAGAAATACTCGTCACTTCCTCTTTTTCTTTCTTACTTTACTTTTGTTCCATCTCCATTACCATCTATTGAAGTCATGTACCGTGGAACATGCCATCTCTTTCGTTCTATTTTTCTTTGGATCGATCGTCATCAACGACCTTGCTCATTGTGATCTCGAGATGATATATGTTTTTCTTATTGATATTATTATTGTGGTGGTTTTGATAAAGAATCAACAGATCATTTTTTTTAGATTTGTTTTCTTTTTGACTGATTGGGTTTGTATAATATGTGAACAAACTGAAGAACCGAGATTATCATCAAGGATTTGTTTGTTAAATGTATATGAGAATGTCAAATAAGTTTCTTTATGTTAGATCTAAACTATTTATTAGGGTTTCGGTATATTCGATTATAAATTTCTAACTATAGTTAGTATTGAAGCCTTTAAAGTAGAGGTGGCAACGGTCCGGGTTAGGATCAACCCGTGGCGGGTTAGACGGGTTCCGGGTTGGTACTAAACAGCCCTAAGCCGGCCTGTTTACTGCTACGGGTTATATATAGCCAACCCTAACCCGTACCGGGTTAACCCGCGGGTTGACGGGTCGGACCTAGGATATTAGGTGGAACTAGTTTTGCATATTTTTAAAGGATGCAAAAATAAGGGTGTTCATGAGGGTCGAACCTCACAACTACTGCTTAGATATTCAAGCTCATAACCACTAGGCTAGACACTTAGTTGTTGGAATTCTGGTCTCTAAATAGTGATATTATCCATTATAGCTATAGTCTTTACTGCCGACAACTTTTTAATCCCTAGAAATACTCGTCACTTCCTCTTTTTCTTTCTTACTTTACTTTTGTTCCATCTCCATTACCATCTATTGAAGTCATGTACCGTGGAACATGCCATCTCTTTCGTTCTATTTTTCTTTGGATCGATCGTCATCAACGACCTTGCTCATTGTGATCTCGAGATGATATATCTTTTCCTATTGATATTATTATTGTGGTGGTGTTGATAAAGAATCAACGAGATCATTTTTTTTAGATTTGTTTTCTTTTTTACTGATTGGGTTTGTATAATATGTGAACTAATCAAGAACCGAGATTATCATCAAGGATTTGTTTGTTAAATGTATATGATAATGTCAAATAAGTTTCTTTGTGTTAGATCTAAACTATTTATTAGGGTTTCGGTATATTCGATTGTAAATTTCTAACTATAGTTAGTATTGAAGCCTTTAAAGTAGAGGTGGCAACGGTCAGGGTTAGGATCAATCCGTGGCGGGTTAGACGGGTTCGGGTTGGTACTAAACAGCCCTAAGCCGGCTTTGTTTCTTGCTACGGGTTATATATTGCCAACCCTAACCCGTCAAGGTTAACCATGGGTTGACGGTCGGACCTAAGATATTAGGTGGAACTAGTTTTGCATATTTTTAAAGGATGCAAAAATAAGGGTGTTCATGAGGGTCGAACCTCACAACTACTGCTTAGATATTCAAGCTCATAACCACTAGGCTAGACACGTAGTTGTTGGAATTCTGTCTCTAAATAGTGATATTATACATTATAGGTATAGTCTTTACTTTGCCGACAACTTTTTAATCCCTAGAAATACTCGTCACTTCCTCTTTTTCTTTCTTACTTTACTTTTGTTCCATCTCCATTACCATCTATTGAAGTCATGTCCGTGGAACATGCCATCTCTTTTCGTTCTATTTTTCTTTGGATCGATCGTCATCAACGACCTTGCTCATTGTGATCTCGAGATGATATATCTTTTTCTTATTGATATTATTATTGTGGTGGTGTTGATAAAGAATCAACGTTAATTTTGTTAGATTTGTTTTCTTTTTCTTGAGATTATCATCAATTTTTTTAGATTTGTTTTCTTTTTTAGGTTTGTATAATATGTGAACTAACTGAAGAACCGAGATTATCATCAAGGATTTGTTTGTTAAATGTAAATGAGAATGTCAAATAAGTTTCTTTGTGTTAGATCTAAACTATTTATTAGGGTTTCGGTATATTCGATTGTAAATTTCTAACTATAGTTAGTATTGAAGCCTTTAAAGTAGAGGTGGCAACGGTCCGGGTTAGGATCAACCCGTGGCGGGTTAGACGGGTTCCGGGTTGGTACTAAACAGCCCTAAGCCGGCCTGTTTACTGCTACGGGTTATATATTGCCAACCCTAACCCGTACCGGGTTGACGGGTCGGACCTAGGATATTAGGTGGAACTAGTTTTGCATATTTTCAAAGGATGCAAAAATAAGGGTGTTCATGAGGGTCGAACCTCACAACTACTGCTTAGATATTCAAGCTCATAACCACTAGGTTAGACACTTAGTTGTTGGAATTATGGTCTCCAAATAGTGATATTATCCATTATAGCTATAATCTTTATGTCGACAACTTTTTTATCCCTAGAAATACTCGTCACTTCCTCTTTTTCTTTCTTACTTTACTTTTGTTCCATCTCCATTACCATCTATTGAAGTCATGTACCGTGGAACATGCCATCTCTTTCGTTCTATTTTTCTTTGGATCGATCGTCATCAACGACCTTGCTCATTGTGATCTCGAGATGATATATCTTTTTCCTATTGATATTATTATTGTGGTGGTGTTGATAAAGAATCAAATAAGATTAATTTTTTAGATTTGTTTTATTTTTTACTGAGATTATCATCAATTTTTTTAGATTTGTTTTATTTTTTTAGGTTTGTATAATATGTGAAATAACTGAAGAACCGAGATTATCATCAAGGATTTGTTTGTTAAATGTATATGAGAATGTCAAATAAGTTTCTTTGTGTTAGATTTATTAGGGTTTCGGTATATTCGATTGTAAATTTCTAACTATAGTTAGTATTGAAGCCTTTAAAGTAGAGGTGGCAACGTCCGGGTTAGGATCAACCCGTGGCGGGTTATACGGGTTCCGGGTTGGTATTAAACAGCCCTAAGCCGGCCTGTTTACTGCTACGGGTTATATATTGCCAACCCTAACCCGTACCGGGTTAACCCGCGGGTTGACGGGTCGGACCTAGGATATTAGGTGGAACTAGTTTTGCATATTTTTAAAGGATGCAAAAATAAGGGTGTTCATGAGGGTCGAACCTCACAACTACTGCTTAGATATTCAAGCTCATAACCACTAGGCTAGACACTTAGTTTATTGGAATTCTGGTCTCTAAATAGTGATATTATCCATTATAGCTATAGTCTTTTTGCCGACAACTTTTAATCCCTAGAAATACTCGTCACTTCCTATTTTTCTTTCTTACTTTACTTTTGTTCCATCTCCATTACCATCTATTGAAGTCATGTACCGTGGAACATGTCATCTCTTTCGTTCTATTTTTCTTTGGATCGATCGTCATCAACGACCTTGCTCATTGTGATCTCGAGATGATATATCTTTTTTTCCTATTGATATTATTATTGTGGTGGTGTTGATAAAGAATCAGCAGATTAATTTTTTAGATTTGTTTTCTTTTTCTTGAGATTATCATCAATTTTTTAGATTTGTTTTCTTTTTTAGGTTTGTATAATATGTGAACTAAGCAAGAACCGAGATTATCATCAAGGATTTGTTTGTTAAATGTATATGAGAATGTCAAATAAGTTTCTTTGTGTTAGATCTAAACTATTTATTAGGGTTTTGGTATATTCGATTGTAAATTTCTAACTATAGTTAGTATTGAAGCCTTTAAAGTAGAGGTGGCAACGGTCCGGGTTAGGATCAACCCGTGGCGGGTTAGACGGGTTCCGGGTTGGTACTAAACATCCCTAAGCCGGCCTGTTTACTGCTACGGGTTATATATTGCCAACCCTAACCCGTACCGGGTTGACGGGTCGGACCTAGGATATTAGGTGGAACTAGTTTTGCATATTTTTAAAGGATGCAAAAATAAGGGTGTTCATGAGGGTCGAACCTCACAACTACTGCTTAGATATTCAAGCTCATAACCACTAGGCTAGACACTTAGTTGTTGGAATTCTGGTCTCTAAATAGTGATATTATCCATTATAGCTATAGTCTTTCTTATGACAACTTTTTAATCCCTAGAAATACTCGTCACTTCCTCTTTTTCTTTCTTACTTTACTTTTGTTCCATCTCCATTACCATCTATTGAAGTCATGTACCGTGGAACATGCCATCTCTTTCGTTCTATTTTTCTTTGGATCGATCGTCATCAACGACCTTGCTCATTGTGATCTCGAGATGATATATCTTTTTCCTATTGATATTATTATTGTGGCGGTGTTGATAAAGAATCAACAGATTAATTTTTTTAGATTTGTTTTCTTTTTTACTGAGATTATCATCAATTTTTTTAGATTTGTTTTCTTTTTTACTGAGATTATCATCAATTTTTTTAGATTTGTTTTCTTTTTTTAGGTTTGTATAATATGTGAACTAACTGAAGAACCGAGATTATCATCAAGGATTTGTTTGTTAAATGTATATGAGAATGTCAAATAAGTTTCTTTGTGTTAGATCTAAACTATTTATTAGGGTTTCGGTATATTCGATTGTAAATTTCTAACTATAGTTAGTATTGAAGCCTTTAAAGAGAGAATTTAAATGAAACCTTGATGATGGTGATGATTTGTAAATTAATTTTGGGGAAATCAGTGGTATACTTTACCCTAAAATCCTAGACGCCACAAACTAAAAGAAAATGACGGGTTGGGCGGGTAACCCGCGGGTTAGGCGGGTCCAACCCGTTTATCAGCGGGTCCTAAAAACATCAACCCTGTTTAGGCAACGAGTTAAGACGGACCGGGTTTATGCGGGTCGGATTAGGGTTGACCCGCGGGTTTCAACCCTAATTGCCAGGTCTACTTTAAAGAGAGAATTCAAATGAAACCTTGATGTTGTTGATGATTTGTAAATTAATTTTAGGGAAATCAGTGGTATACTTTACCCTAAAATCCTAGACGCCACAATCTAAAAGAAAATGACGGGTTGGGCGGGTAACCCGCGGGTTAGGTGGGTCCAACCCGTTTATCAGCCGAGTCTAAAAACATCAACCCTAACCCGGCTTGTTTAGGCAACGAGTTAAGACGGGCCGGTTTATGTGGGTCAGATTAGGGTTGACCCGCGGGTTTCAACCCCAATTGCCGTGTCTACTTTGATGTCCGTTCTCACCTTCCCAATTGGATTCTAGTCTTTCGCTTGTGGAATTTTTGAAATCGATGCGCAAATGTTTGTCCGCTCGGGATCTGGCCGAGACAGACACGAAATAAATACATTGGTGTCCGTGTTTCGTGGACAGACAAAAAAAAAAAAAAAAATCCAAAATTCACTGCATCTTTTGACGAGAAAATTGAGCGCAATTTGTATATACAAACAATTTAGCAGACAGTTTATATATGGACTGGACCAATACAGTGGGAAGTGGAAGTAGTCAACTAAGGCGGCTTCTCAATAATTTGAACACTCAAGGAAGTTTCATTTTCATTGCATAGGAAATCTTATCTTATGGGTATATGTAATCAATCTAAAAGCGAAAGACAGACAAGAAGGACGCACCAATGTTTATACAACAACTCGATCTAAAAAATAAAAAGAGAGTTCGAATGTTCACGGGGAATGCATGAAAAATCTTCTTCCAAAGACAAAATTGGTCAAGAACAAACAAAGATGGGAAAACCAGAAATCTCTTTAAGAGTGTTCAATCTTTCCGATGTTGACGACTTCATGGTATGGGCGACGGACGATCGGGTCTCACATTTCTGTCGATGGGATACTTACACATCTAAAGAAGACGCTCTAGATTTTATAAGAAACATTGTAATACCTCATCCATGGTTCAAAGCAATTTGTATTGACAACAAACCAATTGGTGCGATTTCAGTTGAAGCCAAGGAAGGCGAAGATCGATGCAGAGTGAGATTGGTTATGTCCTTGCATCGGAACATTGGGGTAAAGGAATTGCAACTTTAGCTGTGAGGATGGTTACGGAGACTATATTTAAAGATTGCCCACATTTAGAAAGACTCGAGGGTTTTGTTGATGTTGAAAATAAAGGTTCACAAAAGGTCTTGGAGAAAGCTGGTTTCCAGAAAGATGGTGTTTTTAGGAAGTATGTAATTCTAAAGGGGAAAAATATCGTTTGGTCCTTTTTTAGGTGGGCCCATGTCTGTTTAGTCCTTTGGTCAAACGCCTTTACTGTTTGGTCCATAATTATTTAAAAATATTTAAATAGACAAAAATACCCTTTCGTGTTAAATTTTTTTTTTTTAGGAGTTCTTAGTGCTAAAAAAATAGACTTCATTCCCGGGAATGAAGTCCATACAAAAAAGCTAAAAAAGCAGACTTCATTCCCGGGAATGAAGTCCATACAAAAAGCTAAAAAAGCAGACTTCATTCCCAGGAATGAAGTTCATACAAAAAAGCTAAAAAACAGACTTCATTCCCAGGAATGAAGTCCATATAAAACATATACAAACCAGACTTCATTTCTGGAATGAAGTCCATATAAAAACCTAGAAATACAGACTTCATTTATGGAATGAAGTCCATATAAAAACCTAAGAAAAATGACTTCATTCCCAGAATGAAGTCCATATAAAACCTAAGAAAAAGCAGGACTTCATTTACGGAATGAAGTCCATATAAAAACTTAAGAAAAACAGACTTCATTTCGGGAATGAAGTCCATATAAAACCTAAGAAAAATAGACTTCATTCCGGGAATGAAGTCCATATAAAAATAGACTTCATTTACGGAATGAAGTCCATATAAAACATCGACAACATCATCTTCATCTTCTTCGACGTCTTCAACAAAGAAGAACAACATCGTATTCATCATATTCATCTCATTTTCTTCTATGTTTTCAACACCAGCAGCAACAACAACAAACATCTTCGTCGTCGTTTTCAACACCAGTAGCAACATCTTCATCTTCTTCATCGTCGTCTTCAACACCAGCAGCAACAACAACATATCACAGATCTAGATTTGAAAAAGCAGATCAAGAAATTATAGAGAATAGAGAAAAAGAAACATATCAACAATAGTAACAATGATCATATTCATCGTCTATAACCTTATTATAACAGATCAAGAAATTATAACCTTATTATGATGAAGAGGTTCTCATATATTGTTATGAATATCATTCCTATTTGGATGCAGGGACTGTTATGACAAGTTGGTCTCCTTTCTCTTCAATTGGTATCGAGTTACTGCACTCAAACACGTAAGTATTTTCCAAGGGAAAAAAGTGTTATCAACTGCAATTTCATTTGTTTTTTTCCCGATTGATTCTGGTTTTTGTAATAGTTTTGCGCACTCCATGATAAAGTTGGTTAATAAATCATAACCTGACCGACTTCTTCTGAATGCTGTTATTTATGTGAAATTTGTTTTCAGACATACATGATTTCTTTTACGAGCATGATCTTCACTGTGATGCTGTGTCCGGCATGAATAAAAAAAAAACAGTTTCAGAAAGAAAAAGAAAAAAATGGAGAGAAGAAACTAGATCTAAAAACATTAGAGAGAGAAAGTAAATCTGAGAATGATTTATTCTCTCCTACTTTTTGACTATATATATGGTCCTTATCCAAAAGGGTATTTCTGCCACTACAGGGTGACATTTACATCATCCATGACATCAGCGTAGGACTAAATGATAATTTTTAGGACCAAACTATAATTTATATTATCAAATAGGACCAAAACAGACAATTGATCGGTCAATTGGACTAGACTCTCTCTAATATATTATTCCTAGGACCAATTGGTATTTCCTACATTCTAAAGGGTACAACTAGAGATATGGTGATCTATAGTTTCTTATCAACTGATCACTTTTGATTTATTGTTCTCCCTAGAATTAGGCTCTGGGATTTGTGTATTGTTGTTGTAATTTGTAATTCTCAGTCAAAGGCTGATGCGTCTAGTTAAGACGTTTGCTTTAACCGCCGTCTGATGTTAAAGTTGATAAATAAAAATTAAAAAAACGGTTAAACTGGGAGGCCCTGATGACATACTGCTTTCGTTTCTGAAAAGGAGATATTATCATTTTTCATTTCCAGGCATAATAAAAAAAAACTCTATGTACAATCTAATCTTGTTTGAACAAAAGTAAAGAACATCTTTTACCAATCTCATTGACCATGAAGCCTGGACTCTGGAGAAGAATTACTAATTTCATAATAATTAAGTCCAGCATTAGGTGTAACTAATCTCATTAAAAAATGCATAATGACTAGAGACAGCCTCACCATTGACCTTAACCTTACTTGTTCCAAAATCATCTTCATGCTTTCTTTGGTAAATTGCCTGAGGGAATGGATTACTCTAGGATCACACTTCGGCCGTTTAAGCTTTCGGATATTGATGACTTCATGGTCTGGGCGAATGATGATCAAGTCATTCGGTATAATGGGGTGACAGGTTTCACGTCGAAAGAAGGTGGTTTAAGATACCTACGAGAAGTTGCCATTCCCCATCCCTGGCGTCGATCTATATGTTTAGATGACTGTTCAATAGGATTCATCTCAGTTTATCCTGGTTCGGTGATTACATATGTAAAGGAGACATTGGTTATGCCGTGGCTAGTCAATATTCTGGACAAGGTATAGCAACCGTAGCTATTAAAATAGCACTGTCTAGAGTTTTTGTTGACATCCCGCGGATGGTGAGGCTGCAAGCTTTAGTAAATCCAGAAAATAAGGCTTCTCTGAGAGTATTAGAAAAGGTTGGGTTCACCAAAGAGGGTCTCCTGAGAAAATACATGGTTTTTAAAGGAAATATTGTGGATTGTGTATTACATAGTTTCTTATCTACTGATTCTGTTCTTGATCTGTAAGAACAAACCAACAAGATTGTTTTTCATTGTTGGCGAACACCTTCTCGTAACAGATCATGTCAGGAGACAGGAGCCTACTAGGTATATTACCAACAGGTTTAACCTTTTGTGTTCATTTTCTATAGTTTCCTCTGAAATCCTGATTTCTATAGGTAGTGTTTGATAGTAAAGATAAAATGTTAATCGGTTATTCCTGCTAGGTTTGTAAATGTATAGTATCATTGTTAAGTTCATCAAGGTTACGAGGAAAAGCAACTATTCACCAGGTTCATAATCTTCCATAGAATTTCAAGTATGCCAATCGCCATAATGGATTCTGTGTATTTGTATTCCTCTAATTTGACAGTTTGTATCCACAAAATCAGATGCAATTGAAGACATTCTGAACCCTGTACAAGTTTCTTTCTTTCAGATTGACACTATCGTACAATTTCAACACTAGATTTTCTACGGATACTAATGAAAACTAATGAGATGCTAATTCATTGATAGAATGTTCTTATCCTGGATATACACTCCCATAAAAAAATGAGCAAATCTCATGACATGAAACCTTATCATCTACCTGAAATGTAACAAATCTCACTGAACTCTTTCGGATTTTTAGAACGCCAGAACTACCAAATCCCCTAAAACACAAATTCTTTCTGTTTCAGCAACACAAACAAAACAAAGTAACCTGCTGTTGCTTAGTACAGGAGTACAATAATAACTTAAATGACTGTATTTCTGTAAACTTAAGTAAACAGAAAATATGCATGCATTCGGTAATCCAAATATATCTCATGCTTGCTTAGTGATCACCAATAATTGATTCTTCATTCATTCACATACACAAATTCCAAACATAAAAGAAAAGACAAGAAATGCTTAGATAGATTTCTTTCAGGATTACCTAAAATATCGTCTTATCATCAGGCACCCTTCAAATGAGCATAATCTTCAAGTTCTTGGCCAGTCCACCAGTACAAACACCAAATCCCACAATCACCCTTATTAGCACAAGAGAGAAGAAATGAATTCCATACCATTCTACATCAGGTCCCTCCTCCTTTCTACTCCCTACTTTCTTGGTTCACAATTCGACAAAACATTATGCAAGTCTTCTTCTTCTTTTTCTTGTTTTCTGACTTCCTATGTTTTGTTCTTTTCCAACATAAGTACCTGAGTTGAGTGAAACTAGGGTCCCAATATAAGTTTCTATCTCAAAGTCAGTTGGAAGCCCACGTATTTCTAGATTTCTAGCTCTTTCAAGCTTAGGGTCATATACATGTAAGCTATCACTGTCCTCCTCTGTCATGAACCCAAGTAATAAGACATGACCATTTTGGAAAACCTGTATCAGATTAGTGTAATAAACACCTGTCTCCGCAGTAATGGTAAAATGCCGACTCCACAAATCATCCTTCATTATCCATATGTCATAATGATCTCTATGATGATGCTCATAGTGGGCACCAAGCACGCAAAGTTTCCCATCCCACACACCCAACCCCGAAATGAAATCCTCGGTCAAATAGTTATTAGGTAATGGCAATACATGAAATGTCTCATCACAAATATCAAATGACACGATGACTCTTGAGAATTCGGATCCAATACCATGACGAGTTGCAATCCAATAAAGAAGTCCATTAACAAATAAACCAGAATTTCTTCCATCATAAAAATTATAAGGAATGAATCCTAGGTTTCTCCATGAATTAGATCCTAGGGTATAAACTCTAGCTTCAGAAACTTCCCCAACAACAAAACCCACAATTCTTAGTAACTTATAATCATCAATAGTGTGATCAAAACCAAACCCATATGCAGTTTTATAACCACCTATGGCATCTTCTGCAGCAGGTGAAGGAAATTCAATAGGGATTTCTGGTACTTGCTTATATTCTTTGGTAGACGGGTTCCAAATGCAAAGACTCTGACGAGGTTCTATGCATACTAAACCATTACAAGATCCATAAATCTGAGTAAAACATTTATCAGATGAAAATGGATGATCAATCTCAACTGCCTCGTCAGAAAATGGTGAAGATGATGCCGACGAGGCATCATTATAATCTATGGAATAGACGTAAATTTCTGTAATTGAGTGTTTAGGTACATAATCATTGGTATGTAAGAGACTGAAGTTATTCATCTGAATAGCATGATTAAGATGCATTTTTATAAACTTAGGGTTTCTAAATAGAATGCACCAGTTTCTACAAACACACCTGAATCTTAAAATAGACTTAACTGGTAACCGTGACAGTATGTTTTGCACGATATCTTCAGGTAGGCTCGACATTGCTCCCCTTCTTCTTCTCCTCCTCCTTTCTTCTCCCTTTACTCGTAACAGTGAGATGTGAGAGTGAGCTTGTATTACCAGGGCTTTTTAACCTCATTTGATTGGGGCCAGAACTTTTAATTAGGGGCCAGAACTTTTTATTTGCACCCCAATTTTTTGAAGGGCGTATTAATCCGATATTGAAAAGACTGTTTTATCCTTTACTAAACACAAATCTTAAAAATCAGTTAACACTAATTAGAAATCATAATTAGACCCCAATTCATATACCCTAAACTAAACCAACAGAGAAAATCAGTTTCTCTTTTTTCTTTTCATCTTCCTCTCCTCCCCTTTCTCTTCTCCACCACCACCATTAACGACTCACCTAGATTTTTATTTTCTTCAACCGATTCATCGTTTAATCGTCGATGTTAGAAGAGAATCGACGATTAACTTCTTCTACAAACATGGCTCGTACAAAGCAGACCGCTCGAAAAGCACTTCAAATCCCTAATCTCGTCGACACCGTCAAAGGAAAGGTCGTTGAGGGAAGAACTCCCAAACCCAAAAAAACGAAACCCAAGGAAAAAATGGCTCCAATTAGAAGGTATGTGAACTTAAACCCACCTTGTATCCTTTTTTTTGTTGTGTTTTGATTGTGAAATTGAGTCTGATAACTGAAATTTTGCGGTTTCAGTTAAAGGGTCGTTACTATCGAAATGGAAACCCCTAACGACTTTTCATTTGCATGCGTATTATATGAAAAATCATTAGTGTATTAGGTTGAAGATGACGACCCTAATTCTGCTCCTTTTACAATTTTTTCCCTAGAATAGAGTCGTTAATGTTTTAGGTTGCAGATGACGACTCTGTTTTGCCGACCCTTTTTTATTTCTTAACGACTCTAGATGAAACTCGAACAGCCTTCTGTTCCAAAAAATGTTAGTGTCGTCATATCAGGTCCCATAGAGTCGTCACTTAGCTATATGCCCTAGAGTCGTTAACCCAAATCGTAGGATCGTTATTGCCTTTTTGACGACCCTTTGTAATTTGAAAGGGTCGTCATCATATAACTTTGAGTCGTCACATGATTTACAAGGGTCGTTTGTTTTGTATATCATTTGAGTGGCGACTCTTGAACTGATAACCATAAAGTTGATGTCTTATTGGGTTTTTTTTTTGTTTTTTTTTTTTTGAATATAGTGCCAAGAAAACCAAAGACAAGGTTCCAATGACGATAACTACTCCTTCCAAAGCTCCCCGGCACGATAAATACTTACTTGTTGGTCCATTACGCGGTAAAAAGCCGAGTGAGGTATCATTTTGTATCACCGAACCAAGAGACAAAGGTAATGAGTTGTCGGATTCATCAGAATCAGACTCTCCTGTTATTTCCGCTAGCAGTAGTGGTGAAGAAGAAGAAATCCAAGAAGAGGAGATACAAGAAGATCCTCCCGTACGAGGTGAAGAGGAAGAAGAGAGTGATAATGATGAGGAAGATAATGTTAGTGGTGATGATTCTGATGATGGTAATGGTGGTGATGATGAGCAGGAAGGGGATGAAGGTAATAATGGTGGTCATGAGGAGGAAGAGGATGAAGGGGATGATGCTGGTGGTAAGGATGATGAAGAGGATGATGGTAAACAAGATGTAGAACATGAAGAACAGAATGCAAAGCCGAAGCCGGTAAAGAGGGTTAAGAAGGATGGAACTGATATTGCACCCAGCGCGAGACACGTTCCCGCTACTCATTTGATGTTGTCCCCTCTTCGAAGTGGTAAACCTAGAGGAGAACCTAGAGATGGGGGAAAAGTTCTATTTGGATATTCTGGATCGTGGGCTCATACCATCTATGAGATAATCGTAAGAATCCCAACTTTGCTTGCTATTTGATTAGTTGGTTGATATTAACTTTCTAATATGTTTTTTAATATTTATTTGTTTATTTTTTGTAGGATCATAAGAATGCCGCACGTCTTTTCAGGCACCAATCTTCTTTTAAGAAAATGGATTTGTGACCGCTAAAAGGTGAATGTGCAAGAGTTAGAGAATATGTTGAAAACTCCGGTTTGTACCAGGCCGTTGTGAACTCTGTGATTGCGTATGACAAGGTTGCAGTATCTAGTTTCTGTGAAAGGTATTACGCTGAAGTCGACATATTCCAACTTCCTTTTGGTGAGATGGCATTGACTCCTCATGATGCAAAACAGATATTAGGGGTGCAGGTCGAAGGTAAATCAACCAGTGACAATTTCAAGAGAAGGCCTAGTTGGGATGAAATTTATACATGGACCAAGAACTTGTTTGGCTGGGATAAAGAGAAGACTGATGGGCTTTTCGTGCCGGGAACTAAGTACCCGAAGAAAGAGTTCAAACTTGTGGAGATTAGGCAGATGTTTGCTGGTACATAAGAGAAGGAAAAAAAAAGAGGTCTCTCTCTGATATGGAATGTCGTTATGCGGCGGCTGCGTATTTGTTGTACGTCCTTGCGTCGGTTGTATTTCCCGACAGCAAAGGTAACATGGTCAGCGCCAACCTTCTTCAGCTTTTGGACCCCTTAGAAGATGTGAACAAGTACTCTTGGGGGACTGCCATAGTTGCACATCTGAATGGCCAGCTTTCCCAGGGATCTCGCGAACGAACTTCTCAAATTAATGGGAATTTGGCTCTAATCCAGGTATTTGGATTGATGAAAGTTGTCTTCTTTTAGTATGTTTTTTTCCTTTGATATTTTTATGTTTATTTGATTGTTTAAAAAATTTGAACTTTGGTTGTTATAGGTGTGGATTTATGATCATTTCCCGTCACTGTTCAAATACAATGAAGATGTGAAACTCAACCCAAAATGGAGCCCAGGTAGTCCAACAGGAACCCGTTGGTTGTACTCCGGTTCTCAGGATAGGGAACAAACTGATGCGTTGATAGAAATGCGTAAAAAACTTGACAACTTCACGGCGGAAGAGGTAATCTTTACTCCGTACAAGGATGATAGAGTTGGCGCAATGGAAGATGTCGTGTATTACCATGGCCCTTTGTTTCACCCTAACGGTTTTTCAATGTACAATCCGATGAGAATCATGCGTCAACTTGGGTTTACTCAAGATTCACCCGATGAAGACTATGTATCTCCGTTCAAGCACAAGTTGAACAAATGTGAGGCTGACAAGGATGACATAAAAGTGGTTTATGAACCTGCAACTGATGTCAAGCATTGGAATAATACACTCTCTAGCCTCGCAGACATCACTTATTGGGTGCATGTGCATGAAGGTCACGAGGCAACAACGGATTACTATCAATGGTACGAAGGCTTCTCCCATGGTAGGGTGATACGGATAGATCAGACTACGGGTAGGAGGACCAACAGAGCATCCACCTCTGCTGACGGTAGAGATGATACTACCATTCTTAAACTAGTGGTGAGTATTTATTTGTGTAATTGTGTTATTCATTTACATACAAATATACGTCAGTTAATGTGAATTGTTTTTTGAATGCATATATAGGGAACGAATGAAGCTTTTTGTCAAGGCTTTTTGTTGCTTGACTGACAAAGGGGAAGTGTTTGATCCTGCGAAGCAACGTTGGTACGCTGATTATTGCACGCACATTGAAAATCCCAATGCAAAGAAGATGTTTGCTGAGCTGGCTAAGGAAGGTAAGAGGACCCGGAAAACACGTAGCCAACTAGCACAACAACGTGGTGAACAGGGGCAAAGTAGCCAACATCATGATGAACAAGGTACTAGAGAAGATGGTGGTTCCCCAGGGGGCAGTGATACTCAGGGTCCTCCTCCTAAGAAAAGCCGGAAAGTTTTCCGGTCAGGGAGGTGAAGAGGAGGACGAGGTCGAGATGGTGGTCTTGAGTGAGGAGATGTTACCATCTACTTGAACTTATGTTCATTTTACTTTATGACTTGAACTTATGTGTTTGGTTTGGATTGTTTGTTGAAACTACTTGGTTTTAAGAAGGATGTTTACCAGTATGTTTGTTAGAATAATGTAGGACTCTAATGCAGACAAGATTATACACTGTGACAGAGTGAGGGTCATCAGCTTTTTTTTATAGCAGAATAACGACCCTATTTCTGATACACAAAGTCGTTAAGTGTTTCAAATAGAATTTTAACAACCCAGAGAGAAATTAACACAGTGATGACATATTTTTTTGTCGATAGAGTCGTTATTGGTTATATTGAAACCAATGACGACTCTAGGTTAGCAAAACATCCAGGAGATGAACCATATTTTCTATGGCTAGAGTCATTATTTATTATATGGAAACCAATGACGACTCTAGGTTAGCAAAACATCCAGGAGATGAACCACATTTTCTATGGCTAGAGTCGTTATTTATTATATGGAAACCAATGACGACTCTAGGTTAGCAAAAACATCCAGGAGATGAACCATATTTTCTATGGATAGAGTCGTTAGGTTGATCATATAGCAGATCAACGACTTTATATGTGTATTAAATCCAGAGAATACCACTTTTAGGTATATAGAGTCGTTGCTTTTATATGGGAAATAATGACGACTCTTAGTTAAAATAACATCCAGGAGAAAGTCCAACATGGGTTTATAATTGAGTCGTTATGTTAATAACATAGCAGAGTAACGACTCTGTGATTCTAGTTAAAATTCCATTAGGAAAATAACATTCCATCAATCTCGTATTACATAAGAGTTAATATGGGTATTCTTGAATTTGACACATCAAATGTTCGTCAATGAACCTTCTCGCTCGACGATACAACGTTGTATATTCTTTGTGGTGAATGAACTTAGTTTCCCCATTACGTATTGTCCATAACCCATTGAAACGTTCCAGCTGAAATTAAACGAGGAATGTTATATGTTAGTAACTTTGAAGCATGAGAAAAGTATAAATATTAACGAATTACACACTTTTTCCTTAAGAGGAGCTCGTGGATGATGGTCGTACACCATATTTCTAACTTTTACATACTCTCTCATTGCACTTTTAATGTAGTTGAATCGAAATGCCAAGTCTCTCCATTTGCGGTTATTAGGATTCGCGGTATGCCCGTAGAAGAACTCCTTAACTCTCTTCCAAAACATTGAATAGATTTCATTTGGACGTTCACGAAAGGTATTAGCAAACGATTTAACGAGACACAAATTTTCATACGGTTCCCATTCAGCCATTGCAATTGAAAGATTACGTAGTTTGGTGGAAAAAAGAATGGTTTTGGGTTATTTTCTCAAGAGGATGGGGTGGTATTATATAGAAGAAAATCCCAACGGTCGTTTTTTTGAAATTCACAACATGGGTCGTTAGCTATGTGATTAAACAAGTTGACGACTCAAGAGCAGGTTGTTGCAAAATTAATTATATGACGACTTAAGGTATAGTCGTCACTGAATTAACAAACAAAGATAACGACTGTTTATTAAAATAAATTGAATCTCGATTGAAAGGAAACTTGGAATAGTAGCATATTAAATATTAATTAGAAGGTGGAAATTCCTTTGAACACATTACATGTTATTCCTGTTTCTGGTGCTAGATTCAACTAGCATTGTGGCTTCGATGTGATAAAAAGGCTCTCCTCTCCATTTGGTATATGCGGCCTGGGCAGCACGCCTATTGATGGTTATTTTCAATGATGTTGTAGTAATAGGTTCGTTCAAGACTTGTGAAAGCAGATTTTTTAGACTTAATTTTTGTAAATACAAGCTCAATTAAAAAGTTGTTTGGAAATTATGGAGAGGCTGGGGCTAGGATTCTGCTATTTACCAATTCCAAAGTGATACTAATTACAATCATGCAATTTCACACGTTCAATTTGATTCTCAACTATTGCAAAAGTAGATTTTTTAGAAACAAAAAATGTTAATCCAAAGCATGGGATATCAAAACCCTAGGGAAAGCATATTCCATCAATAGAAAATACAATTGTTTAACAAAAATCATAAAATCTATTTTCAATCTAGGCAAATAATCATAATTAAAAATTTCACAAATTAAATAATTAAGAATTACCACTTTTTCATTGGCAAGATAGCTTCCTCCGTCGCCCCAGAGGATGGGTTTAGCTCATCATGTTGGAAACACGCTCAAAAGTTGATTTCATTGCTCAAAAATGGTTTACAAATGATGAATAAGGGAGAAATAATGAAAAATCGGGTTTGTAACAATTATTTTTGTTACAAACCAAACTGTTACAGAGAACGATAAATATTAACTGTCGCTGTTACTGTTTCTTTAAGTCTGCCTCCAAACTACGACCCACAGGTGCGAGTCGTTAACACTATTGAAGAACGACGGTCCAGCGTGCGTCTTATGTTCTTCGTGTTCTTCACAGCAGCAGCAGAAGTGTGTTCTCTGCAACTTGATTTTCTCGGCTCTATTGACGCTCTAAACTCTCCCAAACTCTCCGTAAATCTTCTCTGACCTCCCATAACTCTATATATAGTCGACAACGCCTCAAAATCACAGTAATAACTCCCCGAAATTCTGTCATCACTCGGCAGTAAAGAAAATATTTTTTTCTTTCCTTTTTAATCTCTTGCACGTATCCGCAGCAGTCACTTACGTGCATACTATCCATGTTTAACTTCTTCACGCTTCTCTAGCTACCAGAATTCACCCAAACACGTGCAGCACACGTCTAGACTCGCTGTAATCACTTGATTATCTCCTCCCGTACACGAACGCCCTGCTGTGTGGAAAATCTACGTACCAATCCTGTTTGTTTGATTCTAACGGATTTACCAACCATGTTTAATTGTAACAGGGTGGTATAAACTCATTGGGGCGATTAAATCTCCTCACAAATCTCCAAAAATCAGATCAAAAATTCTCGCTGCTACAAAATTTGAACCTGCACTTTTACCGCCAATTTCTGTGGAAGAGAAAGGTTGCCCCCTATCCAGAGTAGGGGTGCGAATAGCAGCTGCCCACTGGGGTGCCCCTTATCCAAAGCGAAGGTGCCTTTAGTACTTTTCTCCGGGGGGTCCAAATAGCACTTTTTGAGCAACACCATAATAAGTACAAAAATCGAGACTAACAATAGAGACACTGAGGACAATTCAGACACAAAAATGTGTCTATCAAATACCCCCAAACTTATTATTTGCTAGTCCTCGAGCAAATTTATTTTAGAAAATAAAATGACTACACTTAGCACGTGCAGCAAGCCGTTAAACCGCTAGGTAGCCCTAGTGGCGGAGTGTTGTCTCCGGAGGGTTTACCAGGGGTGTACCCACAAAACCTTTACTTCAGACCCTAGCTATCTACGCAGAACCTTGGAAGGCACTAAAGAATCTCCTTTGTTGGCATACTTATTGACTACAGGAGGAAGTACCCTGATGCGAAATTCCAATTGATGTACACGAGTTTGCACTCAAGCATACTAAAATTCATATAAAGTGACAGAGCTCTACTCATATAGTTTCTGGACATCATAAACCGGAGTCAACCAATCACATGGATAAATTAAGAGGATGGACGTAGAAAAACGTGGATGATGTTGACTAAGGTGAACCTATCCTAATGGACTGAGACGCTGGTCTGGACTAATATCAACACACCGGCATATACAAGGAGACCAGTGGTCGATAATCCTAACTCTAGGTCAACTCAGCTGGCATATACAAGGGTACCAGTGGTCGACTTTATTGTATTTATTCCGGTTGGTCTAGTGGTCTGGTCTTTTTTTTTTTTTTTTTTTTTTTTTGAGTATCTCAGTCACTCTATTTCACCCTAGCAATGGTAAAAAGAAAAAGAAAAAGAAGTGATTAGGATTCTTTCGATGTTTCCATCACGAGGATATGGCGAAACTACCATGTTTTCTTTTCTAACACCTGAGCTCTGTACTTTTATAAATAGACTCTTTAGATGTTTCCATCTAATCGGATTGGTTCCTCAACTCCTATAACCAAGATGCTTCCATCCACTTAGATTGGTTAGTGCCATCCTTAATAAACATAAATTTCTAGGCTCTGGAGTTTTATTTATTGCAACTAAAAAGTTTCTCCCATACCCCCAAACTTAAATATAACATTGTCCTCAATGTTCTAAAGATGAAATTAAAAACATGAACAAGGAGAAACCGTTACCACTAGAAGGAAATGAGGAAACATATTACCGTGTTGCATGAGCAAGGGGTACCTCCCAAGGAGTGCTAAGTTTAAAGTCTTCAGCCAGACATCAAATACCTCAAAAAGGATCTTCACTTTCCAAAGTCATACACCAATAGCCGAAATAGTTGTGGGTCCATAAGACCAAATAGGGCTAACACCAATATCGATACAAACTGCACCGGTTCGAAAAATGAATAGAAGGAGCACATCCTCGTCTAAGGTTTCACAAGACAACTAGGTTCATCTGGGTAGAATAATTGAGCTTCATATGTGTATCTTGATAAATAGATTCATCCGAAAAACGGGTCTCTAATACTGGTTACCTCCCCGACAGATCGGGAGGATCGGGTTGCAGAGTCTGAATAGACTCAAGTAATATCTCAGACGCACAAAGCTCGAGTCCCAAGTTAGGGACTCTAATTAGGGATATTTGACGATCACAAGAACCATCACTACCCCCAAACTTAGGGTTTTCACTACTTACAGACAAACCTCTAACTATTGCTTGAATTTCCGGATCTTCGGAGTCCTTAAAATACTCAAGAGATTCTTCTAGTTCTCTACTCCCAAACTTATGGTCATCATTATTCTCAGAAAGACCTAACACTATTGCCTGGATTTCTGGGTCCGTAGAGTCTTTAAAATACTCAAGGGCTTCTTCTAAAGATTGATCACACATCTGGTCTAAGAGAATGGTTTCCTCAAATTCATCTAAAGAACCTCCCAGTAAAGTGTCATGCCAATTATCCTGAACTAAATCCTGAACTAAAGTGCTAATCATATTCACTTCTTATAAATCATCATTCTCAGAAGGTTGTCTAGTAACATTAAAGACATTTAGTTCAGTGGTCATATTACCAAAGGATATGTTCATAAGCCCAGTCCTACAGTTGATGACATCGTTAGCTGTGGCTAAAAATGGGCGACCTAGAATCACTGGGATTTGAGCATTTGGGTCCTGAACAAGTTGGGTGTCTAGAACAACGAAATCCACTGGATAAATAAACTTATTAACCTCAATCATAACATCCTCTATGACACCACGTGGGACTTTTACAGATCTATCAGCTAATTGTAGTGTCATTTTAGTCGGTTTCAACTTACCAAGACCTAGCTGGGTGTATACATGATACGTGAGTAAGTTAACACTAGCTCCTAAGTCAAGTAAATCTTTATCGACCATGTAATTACCAATCGCACAAGAAATGGTGGGGCATCCAGGGTCCTTATACTTAGGGGGTGTTTGGTTCAGAAGAATGGAACTTACCTGACCAGCTAAAAAGGCTTTCTTGTGGACATTAAGCTTACGCTTTCGTGTACAAAGATCTTTAAGGAACTTGGCATAAGCAGGCATCTGCCTAATTGCTTCTAATAAAGGAATATTGATGTTCACCTGTTTAAATGTTTCCATTATCTCGTTGAATGTCGACTCCTTCTTTGTTGGGGATAACAACTGCGGATATGGGGCTCTAGGCACAAAGGTAGTCCTATCAGGAATTTCTTGGGACTCCTTAGGGATTGTTTCAGTTTCTTCAGTTACGGATTCCTCTTGGGATGTAGAAGGTGGAACTACAGTATGTCCACTAGGCATGGCTACCTTATTGTCTACCGTTTTACCGCTCCTAAGGGTTTTTGTCGAGTTCACATGGTTTGATGATTCCTCACCAACTAAAGATATTTTATGGACCCCCTAGGATTGGGTTGAGATTGACTAGGAAACTTACCTTCTTCTCTCTCACTTAAATACTTAGCTATTTGGCCGACTTGAAGTTCTAATTTAGCAAGAGTCTGGGAATTATCCTTATGATTCTGCCTGGTTTCTTGTTGAAAGCTAAGGTGGTTGGCTGATAACATATCATGGTTCTTTACTAACATAGTAAGAGCTTCTTCTAAGGTAGAGATCTTTTTCTCAGAAGTGTTCTGAAACTGGGTTTGACCTGAAGGGTTCTGAGTATAACCAAAACCCGGGGGAGGCTGAGAATTACTAGACTGTCCTTGATTCTGGCCCTTAGACCAAGAAAAATTAGGATGGTTTCTCCAACCAGGGTTGTAGGTCTCTGAGTAGGGCTCAAACTTCTGACGGTTCTCAAACCTAGCATTGTTATAGACAGCATGGGCTTGTTCTTCACTAACATGACCTTCCCAAAATGAGTTATCGGGCTCTATTCCACAACTAGAGACTTGAGAGGCTCTATTAGGTTCAACAAGGGACCTATTTTTAGACTGACCCATTTCCAAAGCTTCTAACCTTCTAGACAAAGCAACAAACTTAGCATCTGACTCGAAGCTTGTATCTACCACATTGGTGCCACTTCTATTGACCAAGAGTCTTTTAGGGGGTTCAACACAAGGCTCCCACTGTTGGTATTTTTCAAAATGATAGTTCCTAAGAAGGTAAAAGCATCATCAAATAGTTTTATTTGTGAATTCACCGGCACACATAGACTCGACCATGGATTTAGTCGAATAGTCTAAACCATTATAAATAATCTCCACAAGTTTCATATTATCAAATCCATGGTGAGGACACTGGGATAGGAGATCATTGAATCTCTCTAAAAACCTATAAAGAGACTCTCCCTCTTGTTGCACACAAGCACTAATTTTCTGCCTAACAGCTGCAGTTTTATGCTTAGGGTAGAATTTCATATAGAAAGCCGCAATCATTTCCTGCCATGTTTCAATGGATTCAGATGGTAGGTTGTTCATCCAGGTCTTGGCTTTATCTCTCAAGGAAAAGGGAAACATCTTAAGTTTCAAGACTTCATCAGTAAGGTCTTTTATTCTAACTGTCCCGCAAATTTCCTTGTAGGACCAGAATATCGCAACACTAATACTTCGCGAGATTAATAAACAACTGCATCGCGAAGGAGTCGCATGGAGGTAAATAAATGACGTAATAGATGACGACAGTTAGAACATGAGGAAAGTGTGAAGACTTGGCGAGATTTAAGAGTGTCGCGAAGGCAAACAGTTGTACATTCGCGAGCATTCGCGAGACGTTTCCGAAAATAAGGGACAGTATAGCTGTCATCCACTATGTAATACCCTATATAAAGGGTCGAGTAAGTCTGTTGTAGGAGAGGTCTTTTTTGAATTGTGAAACAAGTCATTAGGAGAGAGAAATTAAAGAGTGATTGTAATTTCTTTAGCTTTGTTCTACATTTGTTTGTAAATCTTTCAAGAAAACAATTAATAAAACACATCATTGTTCATCTTCAAATGGATTGATTAAACAGATTTGAGTGAGGGGTGTAGTGTGGGAAATCCTGCAACTACATTTGCGCTAGAAACAGGGATTGAAGAAGATCAACCTTGTGAATTGGAAGAATTAGGGATAACAAGAAAGAAATCTTGAATAATTTTTAACAAATTACTAAAATTGAGAAATGTCTAGGAGAAAGAATGCATCAGAACAACCAACGATCATAAGGAGAAGTGGAAGATTAGTGGGAGAAAGAAGAAATGAAGTAGGTGAACCATCAAGGATAGATGCAAGAAATGGAGAAGAAGATCCAATTCAACCACCAATTCAACCATCAACTCAACCACCAATTTAACCATCAACTCAACCACCAATTCAACCAAAGACTAAACAGAGTAATCGATTATGATAGAGTGAGCGTGCATACATGGAGATCGAGATTCTACGGAAGAAAGAGAAGAAGTACAACAATTGATGAATAATAGACAGAAGAGAGAAATCGAGAAGAGATGGGAGAAACAATTCGTGGAAATGAAGAAATCGCGGCATTAGAAACGCTCGAGACAGACAATACACGAAGAAAGGCGGTTAGAAAGCGGAAGAACGCGCGAATCTAACAAGGCAAAACCACGAATTGAGGATGGAAAATAGGAGGCTGCAAAATACAAGATCAAGAAGTAGTAACAGAGATCGAGATCGGGATCGACTAGAGAAAATGGGAGAAGAACATTACCTGCGGAGAACATTAATGAAGAAAATTTGGAAAGAGAGTTAAATCATGGCGAAGAAGGTCGCGAAGAGAGAGAACTAATAGAAAATCGTTATATTTTGGTAAACAATCACGATGATGGAAATCAAGAAGATAGGCAGCCTCGAGGACAGAATAACCCAATTAATGAAGAAAATCAGGAGGAAAGAAGAAGAGCACTACATGGGAGAGAAACACAAAGGAAACAAAAGGAAATTGAAGATGATATTGAAAAGCATTACATTGAGCAAGCACGTCTAGCCCGCGAGAGAGAGAGATTGAGAGCGAAATGGAAAATCGGGAATTGGAAGAAGCGATCCGTGAGAATAATCATGATAATCGAGAGAGGAGGCGCGAGCGAAATCGCAACGATGGAGATATTAACGAAAAATACGAAAGAATACAAAAAAGTAGACACGAACGAACGGGAGGAGAAAGCGAGAATTAAAGAGATCGATCAATTCAAATTCTCGAGGCAAATGAACAAATTCTCATGAGAATTGGCGAGAGATGAGAGGAATATTGAACAACAGAAGAGAAGGAGGAGGGAGAAGGCAGTTAGATGAAGCTATCGCGGAGGCTGCGAAAAATCCTTTTACATTAGAAGTGCAATTAGGAGGAATACCCCCAAAATGCAACTTACCAGCGCTAACTAGCATTTTTGATGGATCAACTTGTGCAGTACAACACATCAAGGCTTATGTGAGATGTATGCTACAATGGGAAAACCATGACGCTATATTATGCAAATACTTCGCGTCAAGTTTAACAGGAGAAGCTTTAAAATGGTTTGAGGGTTTACCAAGGAATACGATCACATCATTCAATCATTTACAGGCTATATTCTTGGGGGCGTATATAAGTAACAACTCTTCGCGACCTGGCATTGAAGATGTATTTGGACTAAAACAAAGAGTTGGCGAGAGTCTAAGACATTTAACTATCAGATGGAAGACGATGTGCAGCGAGATGGCCGGCAGGGTAGATGAAAGATACCTCATACTGTCATTCATAAATGCTATGTTCGCAACCAATCTATTATATGTTCAAGTTTTCGAGTTAAGAATACAATTACAATGACCGAATTACGAGAGCTCCAGAGGAATATATTGCTTTAGAAGAAAGACGAACGAGATGGAATCTTACCCAATGGCAAACACAAATTCTAATGTTGCGAATGGAAGTTTATTACCTCAACTAATACACACAAGTGGCGAGCACATCGCAAGGTCAACAAGAAAGAAAAGCAGTTGATATAGAACCAAAGTTAGTAGCTATGGGAAGTCGCTATCAGGAAGAGTTTGAAAGAGAAAGAAATTTCTACAATCGTGGCGGAAACAATAAAATTCAAAGACTTGATCAACCACAAGAAACCTATGGAGGTCAAAGGTATAATTCGCAAGAGACTTATCGAGGCCGAGGCGGGGGTATCATAGAGGACAGCGAAGTCGCAGTAGTGTGTGGGAGGAAATTAAAATGCCGCCATTGAATGCCGGTGTGGAAAAAATATGGGAAGCAATACTTTTGATGGAAAATATACCTGCACCATGGAACATGGGAAGTGAGCCACCACCTGGAGATAGAAGTCATAAGTTCTGTTCTTACCATCGCTTTCATGGGCACCTAACAAATGACTGCAGAAACATCAAGAGAATTATCCTAAGAGTGATTGATCAAGGAAAGCTAAATCACTTTTTAAAGGAAGAAGAGAAAGTTCAACATTTACCACCCCCACCGGCAAAGGGAAAAGAAACATTTGTTATAGAAGTTGGGGCAAAGGCTAAAAATTTGTTTTGCAACTCCATTGTACATTCATACCGCACTATTGAAGATTTTCATGACAATGTACTTAGTAGAGTTTTCGCGAGGGATGTTGATGATAAAGAAGTGATGAATGTTGCGAAGACTCGCAGTTAAAAGAGTGGCAGTTGCAGATTATTTCTTTCTCGGCTGAAGAAGTACCCAAAGGAAGAGAAATACATGATAGCCCACTGGTTGTGAAGCTGGAAATTAATCCAAAACCCATTGATGGCGAAGATGATGAAGCGGAAAATTGTTGGGCAATCAATAGAATATTGATTGATACTGGCAGTTCAGTCAACATTCTTTTCTACCATACTTACAAAACTATGGGAGGAAGAGATGAAGACTTGATCCCTTCAACATACAACATATATGGTTTCAAAGGTACCGCGAACAAGCCTGTAGGATCATAATATCGCAACGTACAAGGCTCGCGGGAATAATGAACGACGGCGTCGCGAGGGAGTCGCAGGAGCTAAAATAAACGACGCAATGAATAACGACAGGTAAAACATAAAGAAGACGTGAGACCTGGCGAGGTTAAGAAGTGTCGCGAGAGTGAATGTTTGTGCATCTGCGACACTTCGCGAGACATTCCCGAAAATAAAGGGGAGCTTAGCTGTCATCCACTATGTATTACCCTATATAAAGGGCTAAATGAGTCTGTAAGAGGAGAGATCTTTTTGGAATTGTTGGGTAAGTCATTAGGAGAGAGAAAGTTTAAGCAGGCATTAATTTCTAAGTGTAATTCTATTTTCTTATGTAAACATTTCATGAATTCAATCAATAAATATTCTTGATCTTACATCTTTCAATGGATTAATTAAGCAAAATCGAGTAAGGGGTGTAGTGTGGGAAATCCTGCTACTACATATGCGCTAGAAACAGGGAAGATCATTTGTAAAGGAGAGAAAATTGCAATTGAAGTTGTTTGAATCCGGAAAATGAACAAGGAAAATCTTAAATTGAGTGAAAAAGATATGGCATGCAGCACAGACACAAGAGTAATGATTAGTGAATTTCATGAAAATATCGGAGGAAGAATACACAAACGAGATTTTGAAGGAAAGAAGATTACAGGTAGAGAAATAACATCACCTTTGAAGGATTGGGAAAAGCAAGAGATAACTTTTACGACTGAGGAAATATCCAAAGAAAACTTGGATCACGCATCTCCACTGGTAATCGCAATAAACGCGTACAAGGAAAGAGGGGAACTAGAGAACACAGCGAAAACATGGGTAGTGAATGGAGTTTTAATTGATACGGAGTCTCGGTGAACATCATGTTTTATCACGCTTACAAAAAGATGGGATATAAAGATGAAGATATGATTTTCGCGGCGTACAATATTCAAGGTTTTGGTAAATCTATAACAAAAGTTAAAGGGGAGATAAAAATACATATTCCGTTAGGGGAAATTGAAACACAGGTGACGCTGAGTGTAGTGGATATGGAATCACCGTATAACATATTACTGGGAAGACCATGGGTACATGCAATAAAAGCTGTGGCGTCGACGCTTCATCAATGTATCAAGTTTCCTACACCAACCGGAATCAGCGAAATCAAAGGGGATGCTGCTAAAGGAAGAATATACTATCAAAATGAAGTAAAGTGTTGCGAAGAACAAGTAAACAAGCGAAGGAGTATATCAAGGCATCGCAAAAAGCTAGCAAAGGCGGCTAAGAAAGAAGAAGAATTCAGAGTTTACATGATAAGAGCGAAGGAAGGAAAAGGCATACCTAGCGAGATTTCGGAGAAGAAAATGATCTTGCGAAAGAACCAAAAGGACCGACCCCTATGGGAGAACCGAAGGCCGATTACGTCGCGTGAGCAAACCAAAGAAGTGAATATTGGAACTAAGGAAAAACCCAAGATGCTAAAGATTGGAACTAACATGGGAGCGGATGAAGAGAAAAGAACCATCGATCTATTGCGGGATTATAAAGATATCTTCGCGTGGGATATGGATGAAGTGCCCGGTATAGATCCATCAGTAGCCTGTCACAAGTTGGAAATCGATAAAAATGTGAAGCCATTCAAACAAAGAATTAGAAAGATAGCAACAGCATATCACACTCAGATAGAAGAAGAACTGCAGAAGATGCTTTGGACGCAGAATTATTAGACAAGCAAAATACCCCGAGTGGATAGCGAATATGGTTATAGTTCCAAAGAAGAACAAGGGAATAAGGATTTGCATTGATTTCACCGATCTAAATAAAGCTTGCCCTAAAGACAGTTTTCCATTACGGACATCCCACAGCTAGTCGAATCGGGCGGTGGGAATGAAAGAGTATCATCGCTGGACGGATACAAAGGTTACAATCAAATTCCTCTCACCGAAGAAGACCAAGAGCACACTTTGCTTTCTTCGCTCCAAGAGGATTATACTTGCTATACTAAAATGCCTTTTGGTTTGCGAAATGTTTGGAGCAACATATCAAAGGATGGTAGAAAAAGTATTCGCAGACTGGATACATAAAACACTAGAGGTATACGTAGATGACATGCTAGTAAAAAGTAAAAAGGCAGAAGATCATGTGCGAGACTTGAAAGAAATTTTTGAACAAATGAGGCGTTTCAACATCAAAGTCAATCCAGAAAAATGTACCTTTGGAGTAGCGTCAGGGAAGTTTTTGGGTTACATTATATCAAAGGAAGGAATACATGTTGACCCAGAGAAAGTAAAAGCAGTTCGCGATATGCCAACACCTGCGACAAAAAAGGATGTTCAAAAGTCGAATGGGTTACTAGCATCACTAGGAAGGTTCATCTCGCGGTCATCCGATAAGTGTAAACACTTTTTCAGCGTTTCCAAAAAGGATCGAAGTTTAAGTGGACTGACGAATGTGAAAAGGCTTTACAAGGGATCAAAGAACATTTAATGGATATATCCATTATGCGAAAAGCGAGAACCAGGAGAAGAACTATTAATATATCTCGCGACAACTTCGCATGCCTTAAGTGCGGTTTTACCGCGAACGGACGCAGAGTAGAAAAACCAATCTATTACATCAAGAAACTTTTAATGCATGAGAAAGAAATTATTCAAGATCGAAAAATTAATCCTAGCATTAGTTTATGCAACATTCAAGCTTCGCATATATTTTCAAGCACACACCATTAAGGTAGTCACAAAAACACCAATCGAGTCGGTGATGAAAAATTCAAAAGATCGGGAAGAGTCGAAAGATGGAATGCTCAAATAAGCCATTGCAAACTCAAATATGAAATATTATCTTCAACAAAGTCACAGGTTGTCGCAGACTTTTCTCAATGAGAATTTCCTTTGGAGGAAGATGAAGCGGTGGATGAAATGATGGATGTAGAAGAAGAGCATGGAGATCCAAAAGACTTGTTAACAAGCCAGACCGGTGGGAAATATTAGTGGATGGATCATCAAATGGAGAAGGTAAAGGAGTGGGAATTGTTGTGATTTCGCTAAGGCAATAAGTTAGCTTTTGCTTTTAGATTGGAATTTGAGTCTACCAATAATGAAACGGAATACGAAGCTATAGTACATGCTTTACGATTTGCAATAGAAATGAAACTGGAGAATGTGAGGATTACCAGTGACTCGCAATTGGCAATTTGTCGATAACAGAGAAGTATGCTACAAATGATCCATCCCTACATAAATATAGGAAGCTTGTAGAAGTGTTGTCAAGACAAATACCAAAAATAAAATGGAGGCATATATCAAGGAGAGATAATAGACTCATGAGACGCTTTTGCCTTTATATCAAGTATGATGACAGACCCAACCGCGAGGAATATCAAAATACGACGCCATCGCGCCATCAATTAATAAAGAAGAGGGACAAGAAGCGAGATATAATGATGGTGGTAGATGAAATGCAATGTCGCGAGGAAGATTGGAGAGTAGAACTTCACGCGTACTTAATGAAAGGCGAAGTACCAAGAAATAGATTGGAGGCACACAAGTTAAAGAGCCGGGCGACAAATTATGAATTAAGAGATGGCGTGCTTTATCGGCGTTCTTTTGATGGACCTTCACTTCGATGTCTAACAAGGAAAGAAGGAGAAACCATATTAAAGATCTTTGCATAGTGGGGATGCCGGAAATCATAGCGGCGGGATCTCTCGGCATATAAGGCAAAGACGCAAGGATATTATTGGCCATATATGCATGAGGACGCCGAAAGCAATATCCAGCGCTGCGAAGATTATCAAAGACATGGGAAGAAGATACATGCACCTGAGCACCATTAAATTCTTCGAGAAGTGTGTGGCCTTTCGGAAAATGGGGTTTAGATATTGTGGGACCATTTTTACCGGAACAGATGAGAAGGTACTTAATCGTCGCAACGGACTATTTCACAAAATGGGCGAAGTGAAAGCGGTCCAAAGACATTCGCGATAAGGATGTTTTTACTTTCATATTTGAAAATATTATATGCAGATTTGGAATCCCCGCACAATTGGTATCCGATAATGGGAAGCGGTTTGAAGGGCAAAATACGTAATTATTGCTCCAATGCATTTCAGATAAGATGTGGAAAATCAACCCCATTATATCCACAAGCTAATGGCCAAGCGGAGGCAACAAACAAAACAATTGCTGATATATTGAAGAAAAAGTTGGAAGGACACAATAGGGGATGGTGCGAACAAGTACCCAATGCAGTATGGGCTTATAATACAACTAGAAGAGAAGCCACAGGAATGTCCCCTTTTGCTTAACTTACGGAGTTGAAGCAGTACTCCCAACAGAGGTCGTGATTCCGACAACCAAAAAGAGGTCTGGGATAAAAATCTTAGCGCCGGCAACATTCTAATCAAGTTGGATGAATTGGAAGAAAAACGAGAGAAGGCACTGCGACACATGGAGAATTATCAGCGAAGACTGGCTAGAGAATATAACAAGCGTGTAAAAATACGTGAGTTCCAACTGGAGACTTGGTGTTTCGAGAAACCCCAATATATCAACGTGAAAGTGGAGGCAAGTTGGCAAGAAAATGGGATGGACCTTATATCATCAAAGAAGTAGTTGGTACAGGGGCATATAGATTGATAGATCCCAAGGAAAAGATGTGGGACAAAAATTGGATAGACCATGGAATAGGTTATATCTAAAGAAGTATTACCCGTAAAAATGAGAGAGGAAAGATGAATGAAGATAAAGTACTTCTTCGCAAAATGTTTGCGGCATTCAATAAAATGCAGAGAAAATCTGCGAAGATCTCGCGATAAGAGTAACAAGAAGTCATGAATGGCTTAACAAAACAACAAGAGCTAATGAATGATTAAATGAATGAATCAAATAATATCTACTAAGCAAAATAGTAAATGATGAAGAATGATCGAATAACAAAATGAATGAATGGGACGAACCTTTATGGCGTACACCCTAGTTCGCGAATAACATTTCGTAAGAGGCAAATGTAAGACCTAAAGTGCGTCATATAAGGGGGTATCTCTCGACATGGCTCGGGGGAAGGTTACACCGCTCCCGAAGCCCGAGTCATGAAAATTTGGGGCCCATGAAAGCCTATCCTAAGAGGTACCTTGGATTCCCAACTATATATGTAGGTTATACCGGTTGGGCGACCGAGGGTCTCTTCTTAGGAGTCGGTGTATGCTCAAGGCGCCGAGGTACACGGTTGAGCGAGTGCCCGGGATGGATGAACCTACCCTGGCCATTCTTGGCAAGTCTTGGCATATGTTGCACTCGCCCAAGAAAACTCCACTTAGGGTGCGGTCTCGTAACCATAAACCCTATAGGTATAAGGGATAAGAGGCTGCGACAACAACCAGTTGTTGTTAAGACCGGATGGGAGGAGCTAGTCTTGTATGGCCGATGTTTCGCCTCCTTGAAGGGGCAACCGGGGAGATGATAAGGGCGACGCTCTCCATTAGGGGGGGTGTCAAAACAGACGCAAATGTCATGAGGCTATGTTTTCGCAAGAGAATTTAGGCTTGTCATATTTGTGCAAGTATCCTGCAGAGGCAATAATACTAACGCGAAGGTAAGGCGAGATCAATGGGTCTTTACACGAAAGTGTACGGACGTCCTGCGATTTCGTCGCACGACGGCAATGTCATGGGGCTTTATGTTCGCAAGAATATCTAGGCCTGTCATATTGTCGCAACTAAAACATCCTGCAGAGGCAAAAATACTTGGAAAATGATAAGACAAGATCAATGGGTCTTTACATGCAAGTGTAAAGACGTCCTGCGATTTTGTCGCGATTAAAGGTGGCAGGGGAAGACCTCTAATTAGGGAGGTCTAACTTGGAAGACCACACAAAAATGATAAGGCAAGGTCAATGGGCCTCTGCATGAAAATGTAAAAGCGGCCTGCGACTTTGTCGCAGTGAGAAGAATTAAAATCAAATCCCTGATTGGGATGGATTTACTTAATAAAAGATTCAATGAGCGAACATGCTCGTAAGGTGGTCTTAACTAAGAAAGGAAGAAAGAAATATGGAAGTTACTCAATCACAAGGGTTAAGTCACTCAAACAACAAAGAATTCTAACAAATTACAAAGGGAATTTAACCCTCTACATCCGCATTATCAAATACGAGAGGATGGTTGAGGCTTTTCTCAAGCGTCTTTATCGCCTTCACATCCGCCGCTTGATGGATTTTCTTCGAAATGTTTTCATCACCTTTGTTCTCGCCAATTGCTGGACTTTCATCGAAATTTTTCTATTCGGATCTTCATCGACGACTTCCTTATCGAGAGATCTTCGCCACTTTCATAGTCATAATCACTATCGGGAGGATTAGGGACTTCATCATCACTTACTTCCAGAGGATCAACATGTATAGGATCAAGAGACTTGGACAAAGAAAATATTATTCACAAGAACTTCTCGCTTTAAGAGGGAATTGGCGAAGCAATGCCTTTGACGATTCTTACTATCAATGTCCTTACAATAAGACATATAATCAAATCTTCGCTCTTTTCGACGGCCGCGAGAACGAGCAAGAGACGCGGAGAGTAGTCTGTTTTTCCTTGCGAATTTTAGAATAATCGGACTTGAGGGTGGAGATAGTGGAGCGAAGCTTCTCTCGTAGTCTGCATAACAAATACACAAGATCGAGAAAATTCTTATCGAACATTATTGGCATTTTCGTGGTAATAAAGCATTCATGGAATAAACACATAAATTAAGATAGTCAAATAATTTGACTACCTTCCTTTGAGAAGAAAGATGTTGAATTAAAGTCTGCGAAATTATTCCCCAACCGGTCCATGACATCATCAAATGAATCTCCCACTAAGCCTTTCAATCGAGATCGCAAATTCTTTTCATTGGAAACAAGTTTGGAGTTTTCGTCACCAGAGAAGAGTTGGATTTTTCTAAATTGACACATTGTTCTTGGAATTGCTTCGCTTTTACACTCAACGTTATTCTACCTTGAATAAGTTTATCTCTCTCGGCAATAATTTCTTCAAGTTGGTTTTTCAAAGTATGTTTAACTTGTTCGTGTTCTTCACATAACTTTTGACAAGCATCATACTCAAGCTGCGAATAGTTCGCCACCTTATTCAACAAAGAACGTTTCTCTTGCGAAAGAGTTCGATTCTCATCCGATAAAGTTTGCAACTCCAAATCGATTTAGTCAAAGCATAAGAGAGGCGAGATAAATCATTACTTAACAAGTCTTGCTTTTGCGATAAATCAAAATTCTCTTTCGACAAGTTATTTATTTGATCACCGCATAAGTATGAAGATTATCTAAGAGATTATACCGCTCCATCCAACCATCTCTCTCAACTCGAACTTCTTCAACAATGGACTCCATCTCGATATATCTCCATTATTCGTTTCTGGTTTAATGCTTGGAGGGCGAACAAGAATTTGAGTGAGTTGTAAAAAAAAAAAAAAAAAAAAAAAAAAAAAAAGGGGGAGTTGCGAGAGTATACCTTTTAACTCCTCATTTTTTCGAAAAGATTGTCACGATCTAGCGAGAGGTTGTGAAATTTCGATTTTCAAGGTGAAGACTATTGCACTTCGCGGTCATAACTTGGAGATCATCCTTCAACTTATTAATCTCTTGAACCAAAGATGCTTGCGAGACCTTATCGAATCAAGGTGCTTGCTTAAAATCTCGCAGACGTTGGATTTGACAGATCAGCGAGAAGTCTTTTTGGCATCATTCACGAGATCTGAAAGAACCTTAAAGGCCACATCTATCCCTCCAAATTTTCTTCATTAGAGGAATTTGTTCAAACAAAGAAGACGAGTCGTCTTTTTGTCAAAGGAACCTCATGAGAAGAGGAGGTTTCGGGGAGAGAAGTGATTGGAGAAATAACAGGGACATTGATAGCGAGGAGGTATAATATCATTTGTAGTAGGACAATTGAAAGGAACTTGGTCTATGAGGAGTTGAGGTATAGAAATATTGTCGCCGCAATGTTACCAAGAAAGAGGCACAAAATTATCTTGCGAAGATTTCGCAGAAAGGAGATGAAGGTGTGAATGAAGGAAATGGAACGTCGGGAGTAACAGGTTTGGAGTAGCGAAGCCTTTTGGGGAGCATGACCAAGTAGCTTTATCATCCTACGAATGACAAATTAAATAAGAAACAGAGGCAACAATGTATTGTTGATAAAAAATAAATGTTTCTTGAATACCTTGTCACTTGCAGATTGTCTTTTTGAAGCCATAGATTTTGCTCGCGAAGTGAGCTTTGGTTGTGCGAAGGATTCTTGTTGCGAAGTAGATTTCGATGGCGAGCCCAAAGAAAGAAGAGGGTCCTTCACGATAAACTTATTTTTGGGTTGGTTCTTGCTAAACAACAATGGCAGAAAGAAAACCACAAAGTTAATCATACCAAAGTATGATTTCAACAACGAAAGCTAATCTCAAATTTGATCAACCACAGTCGTCAGCCAGATGTGGCAAAATTAACAAACCTGGACGTCATGAGAGTAACAACTGGTAAGGAATAGTTAAGATGATGAAGAAGACGATAAGAGACAACAATAAGTAAACACTTGCAGAACGATGAAGAAGAAGAACACTTGCAGACGATGAAGAAGATGAAAAGGAAAAGGAAAATTTTTCACAAGGGATGCTCCTATAAATAGATGAGAAAAATGTTATGACCGGATAACATTAAATGCACCGGTAAAGAGGTAAATATAGACACGTGTAAGCGGTCAACGTGCTAAATCCAAGGAAACTGACGGAAAGAACTTTAGTAAAATCCAAATATACAATGTATTTCTTGATAGGCGAGAGAAATTGCGAAATTGATTATTTTCTCGAATTCCCGAGACAAGAAATGGCACTTCGCATATGTATCACAAAGAAGCTTCGGAACTTCACAAAAGAATAGAGGCAAGTACGTACTTTTTAAGAAAAGTATTCTTTCGCTCGTTCCTTCACCAATTGAAACCAAGGAATATGACAACAATGGATTTTTCCTTCAAATCGCTCTTCAAGCAATATTCAAGGAAAAAGAGGCAAGATGTAGGATCATAATATCGCAACGTACAAGGCTCGCGGGATTAATGAACGACGGCGTCGCGAGGGAGTCGCAGGGAGCTAAAATAAACGACGCAATGAATAACGACAGGTAAAACATAAAGAAGACGTGAGACCTGGCGAGGGTTAAGAAGTGTCGCGAGAGTGAATGTTTGTGCATCTGCGACACTTCGCGAGACATTCCCGAAAATAAAGGGGAGCTTAGCTGTCATCCACTATGTATTACCCTATATAAAGGGCTAAATGAGTCTGTAAGAGGAGAGATCTTTTTGGAATTGTTGGGTAAGTCATTAGGAGAGAGAAAGTTTAAGCATGCTTTAATTTCTAAGTGTAATTCTATTTTCTTATGTAAACATTTCATGAATTCAATCAATAAATATTCTTGATCTTACATCTTTCAATGGATTAATTAAGCAAAATCGAGTAAGGGGTGTAGTGTGGGAAATCCTGCTACTACAAGCCCAAAGGAGAAGTGCACATGAGGATACCCTTGCAGGGGTTATCGACTGATATTTTGTTTTGTGTAGTTGATGTGGAATCTCCCTACAATGCATTGATTGGAAGACCATGGCTTCATCAAATTCTCGGGTATAGCATCGACATACCATCGGTGCATAAAATTTCCACATCCTAGCGGTGTCGGAATTATAAAAGGAGATTGGATAGAGGGGCAAAAATGTTATGAGGTGGATGTAGAGAGTCTGCGAAGAGAGAACAAAGAAAAAGAAAGGTTGGAGGAAGAATGTACAGGATGAACAAAGAAAAGAAAGACTAATGGTAGATGCCATAGAAACAAAAGAAGAAGAGATGTTTGCATGAAGTGAATGCACAAAAGCAACCGAGTATCATGATGCAAAGGAGACATTGAAATGGTGGACTGATGCGAGGAGAAGGAAGGAAGTAAGAATAAAAGGTATAAAAAATGAATAATTGCGAGAAAAGATAACAATTTAGTGGTGAAAGCATGATAAGGATAAGAAGCAAGAGATGATGGTCGGAGAAAAACTATGCGAGAATCTCGCCATGAAGAATGTATACAAATCTATTGAATAAATTGATAAAATGAATGAGTGAGTGAATGGGACAAACCTTTATGGCGTACACCCTAGTTCGCGAATGATATTTCGTAAGAGGCAAATGTAAGACCTAAAGTACGTCATATAAGGGGTATCTCTTAACATGGCTCAGTGGAAGGTTACACCGCTCCCGAAACCTGGGTCATGGAGATTTGGGGCCCATGAAAGCCTATCCGGGGAGATACCTTGGATTTCCAACTATATATATAAGGTTATACCCTGGTTGGACGCTGAAGGTCTCTCCCAAGGAGTCGAGTGTATGACCAAGGCGCCGAGGTACACGGTTGAGTCAAGAGTGCGGGGAGCATGGAACTTCCTTACCACTCTTGACAAGTCTTGGCACATGCTTTGCACTCGGCCCGAAGAAAACTCCACTTAGGGTGCGGTCTCGTAACCATAAACCATATAGGTATAAGGGATAAGAGGCTGCGAAAACAACTCAGTTGTTGTTAAGACCGGATGGGAGGAGCTAGTCTTGTATGGCCGATGTACGCCTCCTTGAAGGGGCAACCAGGGGAAGATAAGGGCGGCACCCTCCATTAGGGAGTCGATAAGTGTCAAAAGACGCAAATGTCATGAGGCTTTATTTTCGCAAGAGAATTTAGACTTATCATATTTGTGCAATGATCCTGCAGAGAGCAATAATACTAACGCGAGGGTAAGACGAGATCAATGGGTTTTTACATGAAAATGTAAGAACGTCCTGCGATTTCGTCGCAAAGACGACAATGTGCCGGGATTTTATGGTCGCAAGAACATTTAAACCTGCCATATTGTCGCAAATATAATGTCCTGCAGAGGCAAAAATACTAAAGAAATGATAAGACAAGGTCAATGGGTCATTATATGAAAGTGTAAAGACGGCCTGCGATCTTGTCGCAATGAGGGGTGGCAAAATAAGACCTTTACTTAGGAAGGCATAATAAGACCACACAAATAATGATAAGGCAAGATCAATAGATTTCTTAATCCATGAAGATATCTAGCGATCTTGTCGCAGTGATAATGTATAAATTTTTTTTAAAAAAAAAAAAAAAAAAAAAAGATATATATATTTATATCTCGCGAGAATGATTATATTTAACTCGCGAAGTTGATTATATCTTATGGACGGAGGCAAGTGTGAAGTTATAATTACAAAGAAGGGTTGTTTGATTAATATATCTGAACAAAGGAAGCAAAAGTTGAAATTTACATTCAATAGTCGAAGATATATGTATACAGATATTACAAGAAATCAAAGAAGAAAGAGAAATTATTTCTTTGTTGGTTCTTCTTCTTCATCTGATTCTTTGGTTCCATCACTCTCGTCGTCAGATTCTTCTTCTTCTTCATTAGCTTCACTATCAGAAACATCTGAGACGGGCAAGTTCTCGGGAACTTTTTCAGCAAGAAAAGGATATGAATGAAGAGGAATGTTGTGATCATTACAAACTATTTCCATAGCTTGATTGCGAAAACGAACAACATCATTATTAAAATTCGCCACTGTAGTTTGGAATTGCTTTGCTTGAGTTTAGAATATTTATTCTCGCGAGAGAGAGATCCATCGCGAGTTGTTCTTTTTCGGTTTCAAGCTCTCCAATTCTAGTCTCAAATCTCTTTTCGGATTCTCAAAACATGAGGAAATGAATTAATGTTAATAATACAAAAGGAAAAAGAACAGAAAAAAAAGAAGTATGACAAACAACCTTCTCTTTCAAAGATCATATCCTTGATTAAGGTAGTTTGCTCGGTGCGAAGACTAACATCAACACCTAAGTTATTTCTAGCGTTATCTAAAACCTTCGCAGCCCCGCACAAATTCATCATCATTATTTATGACAAAAAGTGAACGAATTTGATCTTCTCGCTCGCTAAGTAGGGTATTCGACGAAGGAGCTCATCTCGCTCAACTTGCACATCAAGGAGAGATTTTTGAAATTTTGCTAATGCCTGTGCACCTCTCGTTAGTAATGCGATCTTTTTCATCTATGAGATCACTAACTTTCTTCCTTAAGGCTTTGGATTTCTTCTTGGAATCAAGGTACATTCGTTTAAAGTGATTAGCTAAACTTAAGCTAGCCCTATGCTCGATTTTTAAGAGATGGTGTTTGGATTGAAGATCCTTTAATGAAAGAAGGTTAGCATCATTTGAAGAACTACTTAGAGATTCATGGAGGCGAGCAAGGAGTACATCATCATCCATGGGCTCGGGAAATGAATGAAGAAGAATGGACTCTTCGAGAGAGATTATATATGTCTGCGAAAATAGTAAGTCGTGCAAAGAAAAGTAAAAGATAAAATAAAAGAAATCGAGGAATAAAGATTGCTATACCATAAAGCTGCTGATTTGCGCTTTCAAGAGTAGATACTCTATTCTGTTGAGAAATAAGCTCAGCCTCCAGTTGTTTAATCCGTTCATCCTTCTCGCGAGATGTCGCAGCTTCATTCTCTAGTTCTCGCATCTTATCTTTAAGTTGCAAATTTTTCTTTTCGAGATTGATGTGTCTTTTCTCAAGGTCGAGGGCGACAACAAAAGAAACTCTCCCAGACTACAAAGAAAAATATAGAAATGATTAAGATAAGGTTTATAATTGAAGTCGCAAAGAAATAAAGAGATACAAACATACCAAAGCATTAAGAGCATTTAAGAAACTAGAAGTCACTGTTCGAGAAACCCCACGAAACGACTCATTGTCCTCCAGCAGTGGGGCATCGCAAATCTTAGCGAGAGCCTCGCAGGTAGCAGTCAAATGATCGTCCCCCAATCCTTGCATGGAATCAGAAAAGATGCTAGACAATTGCGCCATAGCAGAGGTGGTTGAACGATTCTCCCTCGCAGAAGAAGTACCAATCTCATTTTCATTCTTATCAGAATTCTCACTTGTTTGAGAACTACAATGAGAAGAGGGATGGGTTTTCCGTTTTTTTAGAAAACGGAGCGGAAGATTTGTCCTTGCGAGAAATGGCTTTATTCTTGCCTTTAGCCTTCGCAGCTTCAGCTTCTCCATCATTAATCTTTGCGGTTTCAACTTCTTCAACACCAATCTTCACACACGAATAAAGATAAGAAACAGAGGCAACAATATTGTTTAAAATAACAAAAGAAAATGTTTCTTACTTCATCCGTGAGTGATCGAAGTATCGCCAGGATATTTGGTGAGGATTCTCTTTGTATTTCTTTCTCATTCTCAAAGTGATCTAAAATTTTTCTAAAAAGTTAATGAAGGAAAGAAATGGAAGACATAGCGAAGCAAATCTAAAATGAATGATATGTATATACCTCTTTTGTCTTCTCGTGCCACTTAAACTCCCAAGGATGATAATTCGCGAGATTGGCCAGTGCATGTGAGCTCAAGCGATATAAGGTCCACTCGAAAGAGAGGTACAACCCACCACTTTTCATCTTTGGAGTAGCGAGGATATTATTTTTACCCGAATGCCGAGTCAATGTCCCGCATAAGCAGTTTGTCAAAGATCAACGTTATCATTTTTCTTCAATCGAACACCCCAAAAGAGATTTATCGTTTCTCATAGTTATGACTGAATAATTTGCAAAGAAATTATCCACAAGATACTTCTCGGCAATTATTGGTAAATTCGCAAATTGAGGATCTCTAACATTGTCGGATATAAAGATCCTTTACCGGCACCACGAGAGGCGAATTCAAGCATCAGGCGAATACAATCGCCGTTCAATTGATAAATAGCCCGCGAGAATTTCTCGTGAGCAAGAATCTCATAAAATAATGGTATTTCGGGATTATATAAAGGAATGGGGAGCCCTGCGAGGAGTTGACCTAGCGAGACTATAATTTTCCGATCATCACATTGATGATCGAAAACAATTTTGCGAAAAGCATAGATGAGGATTCTTGATGTGGAATGGTAGATAAAGTGAAACCCTTTTCCAGTAATTTCTTTTGAACATCAGTAAAATGAGGAGCGTATGTACGACCAAGTAAAGCCATTATCAGAGTATAGGAATGAAGGGAGAAGTGAAGAATTGAAAAGGAAGCAGTAGCAGAAGCGCAAATTGCGGGAGGAGAAAGGTGAAGAAAAGTTGCAGAGGGAAAATAAAAGAGAAGAAGAGAAAAAGGAGAAAGCTATATATAGAGAAGAGAGTTCTCGAGAAAACAAATGCATTTAATGTGAGATGGGACGTGAATGGTTAAGAATAATCGGTTGAAAGAGACGTGTCAAGAAAAGAGTGGAAGAAGAAACACCTGTAATAAATTCCGTACATAAACAAAACGAGTGAAAATGAACAATCGCAAGATAAAGATAAGCGATTGCGGCACTTTAAAATATTGGTTCTCATGACATTCTCTTCTTCGCAGAAAGACATGAGAAGAGGCAAGATGTAGGACCAGAATATCGCAACACTAATACTTCGCGAGATTAATGAACAACTGCATCGCGAAGGAGTCGCATGGAGGTAAATAAATGACGTAATAGATGACGACAGTTAGAACATGAGGAAAGTGTGAAGACTTGGCGAGATTTAAGAGTGTCGCGAAGGCAAACAGTTGTACATTCGCGAGCATTCGCGAGACGTTTCCGAAAATAAGGGACATTATAGCTGTCATCCACTATGTAATACCCTATATAAAGGGTCGAGTAAGTCTGTTGTAGGAGAGGTCTTTTTTGAATTGTGAAACAAGTCATTAGGAGAGAGAAAGTAAAGAGTGATTGTAATTTCTTTAGCTTTGTTCTACATTTCTTTGTAAATCTTTCAAGAAAACAATTAATAAAACACATCATTGTTCATCTTCAAATGGATTGATTAAACAGATTTGAGTGAGGGGTGTAGTGTGGGAAATCCTGCAACTACATTCCTCAAAGTCCCTAATATGAAAATAAGGGTTCTCATCATCTTTTCCTAAGAATATAGGGATCATCTGAAGAATACTAGGTTTTATCTCGAAATTAGCCGTATTGGCTGGCAATTTAATGCACGAAGCTCGGTTGGTCCTAGTTGGGAACATGTAATCTTTCAAAGTAGTCATTGCTGGCACAGTTGAAGTACTAGGGGTACTTTCTTCACGAAGAGACAGATTCTCAAAACTGAAGTTTCCAAAAACGGGGCTCTCAAAAGAAGAGTCTTCGAGTTCCCCGCCTTCACAAGAAGAACTACTAGGTTTGTCACTAATCAAACGACCTAGAGTGTTTCTTTTCCAAGCCCGTTCTCTAATGACCTCGGGCATACACTAGAAAAACAAAACAAAAGAAAAAGAAAAATCCTAAAAGGAAGGGAAGTTCTATGCAAACACAAACAAGGCTGACTCCACCACAACAAACCTATTGAATTCTAGCAAACAAAAAGCATGATGGCTCCACTTAGATTGTTTCTAGACCAGCTTCTAATCGTTCGAAGGGAATTCGTTACAATTTAAGCAAACCCCTCTGGATCAATCCGAGTCAAAGTAAGTTGAATCAAGGCGAGGGAAGCTCCATGGAGCTTTGATACCCAAGGCCTCACCGCTATTACAAGGCGGCGCAGTCACGCATTCAACTTCACAGAAACCATCATGAACTTCGAAGTATGCTAAAAGAGTAACCAATATTTTTCGAGCGACTTTCCTACTAAGCTCGTTACCCTATCGGTCTCGTTCTATTCAAATTTTAAGGCTTAGGGTCGCGTTAAGTATTGTTCTCCTAAGGCGGGCAAGAAGAGAACGGTGATGAAATCCGAACCCTTATCTTGTATGGCCAGTCCTTGCCCTTTACTAGGAAATTAAAACAGCCGTTTTCATGTCCTCAACATATATTCACACGAAGGAAGACAGTAACTCGCTGACAGGGGATTCGCGAGTGTTTCGACAAACTTACCTCCGTACCAGACGGGGGATGAACCGTTGTAGTCGACTCGGGCCACGACTCCTATGTCATGTACGAACCCGAGGGGCCGAGACGATATCGTAATCGTCGTCCTTCTCTGCACACAGTTTATATTTAATACTACCCTTTCGTAGGGTTTAAAAAAAAATGTCCAAATGTCCAAGTCCAAAGTCCAAAAATAAGGTACAAAAGAAAAGGAAAGTCTTAAAAAAAATAAAAAAAATATCTCTCTCTTTTTTTTTTTCTCTTTTTTATAAAATATAAAAAATCTTCTTTCGCTCCTTTCGCTTTGTCTTTAACTCCAAATCTTTAAGTATCCACCAAAAGCTTTGGCAAATTTTTCTTTCGCTCCAAATCCCAAAATCTGAAAGGAAAAGACAAAAACCCAAAAACATAAAGAAGAACAAATAAATAAAAACCTAAAAGAAAATATAAAAACTCTAGCCTAAAGACAAGTCCGCGTCGGCGGCGCCAAAAATTGATGGATATTTTCAATGATGTTGTAGTAATAGGTTCGTTCAAGACTTGTGAAAGCAGATTTTTTAAACTTAATTTTTGTAAATAAAAATAACAAGCTCAATTAAAAAGTTGTTTGGAAATTATGGAGAGGCTGGGGTTAGGATTCCGCTATTTACCAATTCCAAAGTGATACTAATTACAATCATGCAATTTCACACGTTCAATTTGATTCTCAACTATTGCAAAAGTAGATTTTTTAGAAACAACAAATGTTAATCCAAAGCATGGGATATCAAAACCCTAGGGCAAGCATATTCCATCAATAGAAAATACAATTGTTTAACAAAAATCATAAAATCTATTTTCAATCTAGGCAAATAATCATAATTAAAAATTGCACAAATTAAATAATTAAGAATTACCACTTTTTCATTGGCAAGATAGCTTCCTCCGTCGCCCCAGAGGATGGGTTTAGCTCATCATGTTGGAAACACGCTCAAAAGTTGATTTCATTGCTCAAAAATGGTTTACAAATGATGAATAAGAGAGAAATAATGAAAAATCGGGTTTGTAACAATTATTTTTGTACAAACCGAATCTGTTCTGTAGAACGATAAATATTAACTGTCATTTTATCTCGTTTCTTTAAGTCTGCCTCCAAACTACAACCCACAAAAAGAGTCGTTAACACTATTGAAGATCGATGGTCCAACGTGCGTCTTATGTTCTTCGTGTTCTTCACAAAGAGCAGCAGAAGTGTTTCTCCGCAACTTGATTTTCTCGGCTCTATTGACGCTCTAAACTCTCCCAAACTCTCCGTAACTCTTCTCTGACCTCCTAGAACTCTATATATAGTCGACAACGCCTCAAAATCACAGTAGTAACTCCCTGAAATTCTGTCATCACTCGGCAGTAAAGAAAATATTTTTTTCTTTCCTTTTTAATATCTTGCACGTATCCGCAGCAGTCACTTACGTGCATACTATCCATGTTTAACTTCTTCACGCTTCTCTAGCTACCAGAATTCACCCAAACACGTGCAACACACGTCTAGACTCGCTGTAATCACTTGATTATCTCCTCCCGTACACGAACGCCCTGCTGTGTGGAAAATCTACGTACCAATCCTGTTTGTTTGATTCTAACGGATTTACCAACCCTGTTTAATTGTAACAGGGTGGTATAAACTCATTGGGGCGATTAAATCTCCTCACAAATCTCCAAAAATCTGATCAAAAATTCTCGCTGCTGCAAAATTTGAACCTGCACTTTTCCCGCCAATTTCTGTGGAAGAGAAAGGTTGCCCCTATCCAGAGTAGGGGTGCGAATAGCAGCTGCCCACTGGGGTGCCCCTTATCCAAAGCGAAGGTGCCTTTAGTACTTTTTCTCCGGGGGTCCAAATAGCACTTTTTGAGCAACTTTTTCCACACAATTGTATTTCTCCAAAAACACCTACACAAACATAAAAACACCATAATAAGTACAAAAATCGAGACTAACAATAGAGACACTGAGGACAATTCAGACACAAAAATGTCTCTATCACCTATCCCCTTTGTGCCTCGCGAGAAACTCGTTGTACTTGGTGCACCATTTCATAACAAGAATCGTCCTATGACTAATGTGGGACGGCAAGTAAGGATATCGTAGTTTCTTGTTGTTATTAACGAAAGGACCCGAACTAACTTGGCTCCAAAATATACTATCATGTTGATGTTCTTCGTGGAGATCCTTGACGATGTAATAATTTTTAACCCATTCGGTCTCTGCCTCGACTTGCTTGAATCTTTCACGGAGTTGGGATTGTTCTTGGTCTCGTTTTTTTGGCCTCGCGCAACTCTTCTTCTTCCTTCGTAGGATATGGCGTGAAAGTGTATGGTTTTTTAGTAGGTCGCATGCTTTTTTTGCGTATCTCTTCTTCCATTGCCAATATTGATTTGGTTGGTCGCTTGCATCTTCTAAGTATGTTATCAATTGAATTGGTAGTTGATGAAGGATTTGCTATTTAAAAACTAAAATTCGTGAGGTGATTTTCAATTGAATTTGCTCCTGGATGTGTTCCTCTATATATACAATAATTACCAACGGCTATTTTTTTTGGGAAAAAGTGTATACAAAAAAAGTCGTTGGTTTTTTTTCAAGAGAGTCGTCCATGTATACACTATAATGATGACGACTCTCAGGCGTATAACTAGAGTCGTTACTTTGTATGTATATAGGGATCACGACTCTTAGTATATAAACATCCAGGAGACCATCAAATTTTTAAGGTTAGAGTCGTTAATGGGTATGTATATATGGATGACGACTCTTAGTTGGAAAAACATCCAGGAGAAGAACAACGTTAGGACCATAAGAGTCGTTAGGGTGTATGTTAATATAGATGACGACTCTTAGTTGGAAAAAACATCCTAGAGATCATTTAGAGTCGTTAAGGTGTATGATAATTCAGATGACGACTCTTAGGCGTATAAACATCCAGGAGACTATCAAATTTTTACAGTTAGAGTCGTTAAGGTGTATGTATATATGGATGACGACTCTGTAACATAATTCAAATTACCTATGAGGGTCGTTGGTGGTTTAATCCAACTAGGATAACGACTGTAGATAAACAAGAGTATGCCGCAAGATAAAACGCATTGTATTCATTAAGCATTCTTCAAAATACAAATATATGGGTATAAGATACAACCATTATCAAAAAGTATGCTTCAAAATGCAATGCATAGTTGAGAATAAACATCTTCTCTCACGATTCATTGCCCAAGTCTAAGTAAACCGGGGTTGGGTCCATAGCATTCCAAATGTCCATTCCATACTCATACTGTTTTGTCCACTCCTTGGTGTTCTCTCCCCAATCACCATACACCCGTGGTAGAGGACATTCTTCGGAAATCTTCAAGCCTATGTAATGGTTATCATTGACATGTGCCATTACAATTCTTCTTTTCTTTATCGCCGCCTCGCACCTAGTTTTTGAGGGTACGTACATACAAGAGGCTCCAGGGAAGTCTTTGCTAAATACAATTACAACACAAGTGAATGTGTCCGCCAAAAGTTGGCCACCAAAAGGCATTTGAATCCAAAACTTATAACCGGCCTTCTTCGACCCCTTCCTCTATTTCACGTTTGAAACCAACTCCCTAAACTTCAATTCCCTCTCTTTGTGATCTCCTTCCATGAGCATTTTCAAATATAGTTGTTTGTCCTGAACTAGTTTTTCTGCCAATTTTTTTTTCTTGCATATTCGATTTGGGTGAGCTTAAGTTCGTCGGCCTCGTCGAAATACCCTAATTGTTCCGTTGCAACATGGTAACCACAATTTCCATCGCCGTCAACGTCGTCGGTGGATAAAAGGTGATCCAAGATGACGTGAGGAAGTTGATCGGTATACTCTTTATACAAAATATAAGCAACACGATGTGGTCTTCCTTGGGAATCTCTAGGGGTGCGCGGATTACCTTTTATTCCTCTTATCGTCACCATTCTGCTCGTTTGGCTTTGCTGGGTACCGACCACATGGTCTACAACATCTATGTCTTCCTTTGGCGGACCCCTTGCCTTGGGTACTAAAGAGTTCTCATACTCCGTATATTCCGCATGGACATACTCATGACGTGACAGGTCACTTTTGCAACTCTTTGCCGCTTTCACGGTTTCTCTAAACGACTTTTTGGTTGTCGGTCTACCCGGTGGTTTTTGTTTGATTGGCTCTTCTTCTACTCCCAAGCTCTTACGGGCAGCCGACAAAAAATTAAAAACCAGTATCTGTCTTCCTGCACAATTCATTTTTCGATATTTCTCATTGATATACTTGCCAATCTCAAGGTCTCCAAATTGTTCATCAGCGGCTCCTGTGGGATTTGGGGTGAATGAAAGTTGCTTCCAAAAAGGATCGATATCTTCAATGGGAATGATTACCTTGTACCCACCGAGCTTATGTTTACACGGGAGGCCAAGCCACGTCTCAGTAGTACAATTACATTTAATCACTTTTCCATTGGAAGCTTTCGCTCGAAATTTGTTAAGTTCAGTCATCATATGCTTTATTGCCCACCATGATACTTGGTGCGAAACGCCACGTAGCAATTCTTTGTCTTCCATGTATTGCTTCAAAAAACGGTCCTTACTATACTCCATCCGAGTCACTATCTTGCTAAGATCATCCTCGGCATGCTCGTGAATAGCTTCCTGTACCGTAACTACCCCACAAGTGTTCTCTTGAAGAATTTTTTTCAAACGTCCATGGGACTGCTCTGCAATACTCGTGGACTCATTTTGGTAGTGCTTGTACTTATTGGTCCATGCATAAACAAACTTCTCCTTCCAAGGATTCAACCATGTATCTAGGCAATAGTCGACAACCTTCTTATGATCCGTACTCCAATCATCAATAAACTTTTGAAGATTTGCATAGTACTTTACTTCGGTCTTCGAATGAGCCAAATGGTTGCAGAAATCCTCCCATATATCACCATCTTCAACATATTTTTCCTTTTCTTTCATTTTCTCTTCGGCTATCTCTTTTTTTGAAAGTTTACTTAGACGATCGTCTTCCTCCTTGGAACATTGATTACCCTTTGCAGGATTGATCTTTTGGATATGATTCTTGCAATTAGAAAAAATATTCATTTGGATGTGCCACGTACAGAGAAAATGTTGAGGAAGTGGAAAAACTTGACGAACGGCACTCATTACTGCAAAATCCCTATCCGTAAATACAACCTGCGGTGTCTCTTCACCACGGTAAATCAACCGAACTTGTTCCAAAACCCAAACATAGTCCTCTATTTCTTCCTTTTCGATAAAGCACCATGCCACAGTGAATGATTGCTTATCCGAAGTATGACTAACCACGTTCAACAACGACATTTTATACTTGTTGGTCTTATAGGTGCAATCTATGAACAAGACCTGGTAAAAACACTGAGCCAAATCCACCGTCCTAGGATGGGCAAGAAAAATATGAGTCACTTTGTCGCCCGGACCCACCCTTGTTTGCATGGCGTAGTTAAGTTTTTCTACCAACCACTCTGATTGTTGCATAATTAATCTACCATCCCATTCAGTTCTCTTGATCGTTGCTTTGGCAGCGTAGATTGTGAAAATAATAGACAAGTTTGTCTTATCTTCCGCCCTTATTGCATTTAGGATCTGAAGGGGCCTACATCGCTTCATCTGCCGGACCTTTTCCATTTGATGTGGTTTCAATCTGGCATATGCTGGGTGGCCTAAAAGAGTACTAGGTGGAGGATGGTTGTGACGACCATCCGGAATACTATACAACCTCCACAGATTAGTTTCATGATGCCTTTTGAAAACAATCCTGAAGGGGGCATTGTATCTTCTTCGACGAAGTTTTGTAGACCCTCGTCATCTTCTTCTCATACTTGTAGTTCTTTCCTTTGTGACTTTCTTCCTTATCCCCCGCTCTCTCGCATACCATCTCCATTTGCTTATAATCAACGTGTTTGCTTTGAACAACTACGCACATCTTCTCTTTTGCCTTGGAAATAATCCATTCCTTGACCTCTGCCTTTGTTTTCCACGTCTACATTAAAATCAATGACACGTTCATGATCGAACACTAATTAAACAATTTTCATAAAGATATACATCGATTCAAACATTAAAAACGTACCAAATCGGTCATATAGTGTTGGGAGGTATACGGACCGATAATGGAGACGGGGTCAGGTTGAGAGCTCGCCCGTACAACCAACTACAGAGAAAAGAAAAAATATCATTCAGCAGTCATCAATTTCTGAGATGTTAAAATGACGACCCTAACAGTCGTCATCTTTATTTACAGGTTGACGACACCAACAGTCGTCAACATTAATTTTGCAGAACAACGACCCATTCCTCGATACATGACGACCCTCTTTATACACATACGACTCTACATTCCCAAATATAAACCATGCTGCCCAGTTTTCACCTTGGGTCGTTACTGTATATATATCTAGCTTGGCGACTCTTTACGAAGTTATTGCAGACTTTGAAAATCAACGGTAACTTTGACTAATAGGAGCAATTATTGCAGAAGTAACTGTTTTTTATTTAAAAAAAACTAGCCGTTGGGTACATTTTTGCTATAAATAGAGACCTATCTCTTCCAAACTTATTCACCCATCACTTTCAATCTTCCTAAATCAGTCACCCATCACTTTCAAACACTAAAAATGGCTCCAACTCCGTTCAATAATCTAGAAGATGTTGCTATTGTCAGAGCACGCACCACTCTCACAAAGCACTCCGTTGAGGAAGCGCAATGGGTGACCAGTAACGAAGACCCAACAAGAGGGCCTTACCTTTGGCATGATCAAAACACCAATGCTTGGTGGAAACGGGTGTTTAAGGTTTTTAAAGCACTAAGCGGAAATCGTTATAGGAGGACGCTCCCGCAAATAAGGGAAAGGTACGCATATTTATACAATGATTGCGTATTGCTAAGAAACGAATTGAAAGCTCGTAAGGACGCTATGCCAAACGAACCTCGAATGAGTAGAGTAAGTTTGTGAATCAATAGGCCTTTCCTCAAAAAATATTTATTTGGTTATCATTATTCAACAACGCTAACTTATTTAAAAAATTGTTTTTCCAGTATACTTTGGGTCGGAGCCAATACGAATTAAAGTACGACCATGAGTTTTTGCACGAGGACTGCTACACTCTCTTGGAGGAAGTTGAATGGCAATTCCCCCAATATAATTAAACTCGTATAGATTTTCTAGCGCAATGTATTGAACAATTTTATGTGTTTTCCTTCTATTTTATTTCAACTACATGTATGTTTTTTCGGATTCAATAAAACGCATGACTTCAAATATTGGTGCAATAACTATAGTTCATAAAGGGTCGTCATGATTTGTAAAAACACAAGTGACGACTCTAAAGATTGTTTGAAATTGTTGGCATGGGTCGTCATTTTTGGAGAAAAACATATTAACGACTCTAAAGGTCACTTAACACAGAGACTCTTTGACGGTAGAGTCGTCAGTCAGTAAACAAAACACGTAGACGACTCTTTTGATCATCAAGAGTCGTCACTTGATTAATATATATAATAACGATCCTTAAAGCAGTTAATGTGAATTTTGAATTCACCAAATGTGGTTGAGTCGGGCAACGGTTAAAAATTCAAAAAAGTGACTGTTGGGTCCTTAATCTCTATAAATAGATACTCATATCTCACCCCTTCTTCACCCAAACCATAATTCTCAACCTTCACATTCATTCTCATTCATTTATTATCCAAGAGGAAAAAGAAGAGGAAACACCATGACTAGTACTTACACTTCGGAAGAGAATTGCGCTATTGTGAGAGCTTGGAAAACAGTCACAAACCACTTTGAAGATCTAGGAAAAGAAATTGATCAAACATCGGATGCTTGGTGGAACCGTGTATTCATCGTTTTTGTGGCGTTAGACGAAAATTGCAACTCAAGGTCTTTGAAACTCGTCAAGGAACGGTTCGAGGAGATATTCTTCGAGTGTGAAGTTTTCAAAAGAGAAATCAAGGCCGCAAGGGAAGCCATGCCCAATATGTTGGGTGCTATAAGAGTAAGTATTTAAACAAGAGGTAAAACTTATCCAAAGCTTTCAACAATACTAACTGAGTATGTTTGCGTTTTCAGTTGAGGAAGGCGTATGGCTATTACGAGGAGCTTCGTGGGAAAAAGTTTGAGTTCGACGATTGCTACTTTATCTTGGAAGGCACTATGTATAATTACGCCATTTATGATTAAGTGTATAAGTGCACCGTTATTATCTATTGTATTTCATTTCCTTCAATGTATCGCTATGAAAGATGTATGCCTTTTACGATTCAATGAAATGATTCTATGAAATCAAAAGTTATGATAATCCAGCGCAAGGGTCGTTAGTATATTAAATAAAACACCGAACGACTCTACATAAAATTTGAAATGGCGGGATAGGGTCGTCATCTTCTACGAATACATATATGACGACTCTAAGTGTTTTATTTACTGAGAGTTTTGGTTTTAGAGTCGTTTGTCTGTAAACAAAAAAAATTAACGACCCTTTTTGACCTAGCCAAAAGTGTCGTCAGTTTTTATCACACCAACCTAACGATTTTTCATAACCTGGAAAAGTTGCAGGTTTAAGTCATCATTGGTAGTTTCAATTCACTGACGACTTTGAAGAGTCGTTACTGAATCCAAACCCCGACTATAACGACTCTCACACTGACTAGTTCTATAGTGACCATCAATCGACCCCTTGGAGCACCATTTAGACAATTTCAAGAGTATATGAGGTTTACCTGATTGTTTTGAGGTGCGGGTTCTTCATTTTGAGTATCGGTTCCTTCATTTTGGGCAGTAGGATCTTCATTTCCACCATTATTCATGGCTTCCTCCATTAACATCTCTTCATCAAACATCCAATCCATAGGATTAGTTGATACAATCTTACCATCAACACAATCATGGTTATTGTTTGAACCTTCACCAACCTCATTCCCTCCACTTGAATCACTCATTTCTAAAAACCCTAGTTTTTCCTCTCAAAACTCCTCTTCTTCTTCTCAAAACAAAAAACCCAAAACTAAAATTTCCCCAAATTTTAATCCCAAAACCTGATTTTTATCTAAACAAAATTATCACACTAATCAACTTAATTAAATCTTAATACTAATCACTCAGGGGCATTTTAGCCATTTAGAAAAAAAAATTATAAGGGGTGACCCAAATTAGGATTTGATGACCTTTTTTGTTCTCTAGTGCTTGGCCCCCAATTAAAATGTTTGGCCCCAATCAAACTAGGCTTTTTAAGCTCCCCAAAAATTATAAACTATACCCAAAAATAACCTTCTGCCATATATCTTGGAGTCTTGGACTGGCTTGACCTGCTTTGACTTTCTCAAACTGTTCAATTTCCAATCATAATCAAATGAACTATTTACTTAATGGGGGTACCATGCTTCCATGATCAGCTAGGTTCTTTTAGGTTCTTTTGAAGGGAAGAAAGAAACTTTAATAAAGTTGATCACCTGGTGGAGCATCAGTTCTTACCGTTAAGGCAGTGGAGTCATGGTGGCATCCAATCAGGTTGTAAAACGATTCTGTTTTGTCTTAGAACAATACCAGGAAACCTTTGAATAGCCAGAGATGCCTGAATACTGGAAGAAGATTTCTCCTTTGGATAGAATAGGATACCTCGGTAGATCTAATAGCTAGGTCGCCATGTAAGTTGGTCCTCGATAAATTAAATCATCAAGTAGAGGCTTAAAAAACCTGGCATTTTTAGGGGCGACCCCAAAAGAATTATGGGCGATTTTTTTATTCCCAACCCATATACACCGTTAAGGGATGTCCAAAAACGCGGAGAATACGTTAATGCCCTTACATAATCGGAAGCTATTTTGTGCCCAATTATTATAAAGAAATCGGAAGCTTAGTAATGATATTATACTACCGATTAATATCGATTTTGTGCCAAACGCGTATCTTGCTTCTATAACAATCGGAAGGAACAAGAATCTCACTAGACTACCGATTATAGTAGCTCCTAAATTCCCAAAATGGGTGATTTCGTCAAGGAAGAAATTTGGGGCAACTTTATAATCGGAAGTCATATTAACTACCGATTATTCTAGTTCCCAAATTCGAAAAAAATGACATTTCTGCAAAAACAAAATTTGGGGCAACTGTACAATCGGAAGTTTTATTAACTACCGATTAATATAGTTCTCAAATTCGAAAAAATTGAGATTTCTGCAAAAACAAAATTTGAGGCAACTGTATAATCGGAAGTGAAAATACTTCATTTGACTACCGATTATACAGTTGCCCCAACAAAATAGAGCCGTTGGAACTCTAAACTCTATATAAGGATTGTATCCTTTTACTCTCTATGGAACGCAAATACCTTTAAACTCTCTCCAACATCATCTTCAACATAATGGCCCAACCATTCATTAATCCTACGGAGTTCACGATTGACGAAGATTTATCTTTATGTAGGCGCTATGTTCAATTCTATCCGAGGCGAGGAGAAGAACGTAGGCAAGGAGGCATAATGAGTATGAGTTATTTGGGGAAAATTCACGAAAAATTCTGCGCCGACACCGGTAACCCAAATAATCGTCACTCCGCTGATCTTTTCTGCCGAGTTGGTTCAATAAACAGACACGTCGAAGAATTTGTCCATTTAACTTATCTTGTGAATCAATATCGATTGAGGGGTGAAACCAATGATGAGGTTATAGAACGATCTCTCGGGGAATGGCGGAGATGGAAAAGATCAAGCTTCCATTATGAAGCTCATTTTAGAATCCTTAGGGCGATGAAAAGATTTAATCCGTTTAGGACTCGTCCAACACGTCCACGACGCTAATCACAATACCTTGTAATAGAATTGGGGAAGTTCAATGTAAAATTATGATGATGTGTAGGTGATATTGTTATGAATTTCAAAATATTTATGAAAATCGGAAGTTTTAATTCTTTATCTAACTACCGATTATACTCCAACGGCTAGTTCGTTCAAAAGAAACTAGCCGTGCCTCGAAAACCACACACAATCGGTTGATAATACATATTGATAAACCTCCGATTATACTACTCTAATGAAACTGAGAACTCTGTTGACAAAACATCCTATAATCGGAAGTATATAATAATAAATATTTACCGATTACGCATAATCGAGTGCTTTGTTCAAACATTTCCTACCGATTGTGTGTAATAATTGTACGTAATTTCAGTACAATCTTGTAAAAGTACGCATCAACGGCCATATTTTCAAAAAAAAAAAAAGAGACGTTGGGACTCTCATCTATATAAGGAGGGTAAACTCTTCTTATTTATGCACCAAACAACACATATATAGCATCGTGTATTCTACAAATAGATTTTCCATCGTCTACTCTTGTGAATTCATTCTATATCTAAACTTACAAGCATGGCAACGTTTGACGCAGCTGAAGATTTGGTCATTGTGAAAACATGGTATCGTGAACCAAGACGTGAAGATGTCATAGCAGGAAGGTTAACACCCGAAGTCTTTTGGGCGAGGGTATATAGCCAATTTGTGCGAGAGTATGGAAATCCAAAGCAAAGATCACTCCAACAAGTTCATGATCGTTTCCGACTTGTCCAAAAAGGGGTAAATGATTACATAACGATACAAAAGAGGATGTTTAACACTAGCCACTTAAGCTTGTCGATCCAACAATTTGTAAGTATAACGCTCGGTTATTCTTTTAAATAACACCGGGTGTCTAATCTTTCTTACTAAAACGAAGTTGACATTATTTTATTTTGGTTTATGTAGGAGACACTCGCAAAAAGACAGTACTTAGTGGAAAAGGGTGAAGAATTCACTTATGATGGAAGTTATGAATTCCTGAAGTCCGTGACAACAGTATAAATGTTGATTGATGGTTACAATTGGAAGTTATTATTTTATATTGTCTACCGATTATGGGAAGATTTTCAGCTTTTTTGTCAGACTTTGGTGACAATCGGAAGTTTATGCAATATGTTGTCTACTGATTCTTGGAAAAATTTTCAGTTTTTTTTGTGTCAGAGTTTGGTGACAATCGGATGTTTATGTAATATGTAATCTACCGATTCTGGGAAAAAAGATTCAGTTGTTTTGTCAGCCTTACAATCGGAAGCTAAATTCCAAAAGTTAATAACCGATTATAATATTGATTGAGTCTGTTTACAAAAGCTTGTATAATCGGTTGATATATTAAAAATATAACTACCGATTATAGCTTTATACTTCACAGTATTTTCCAAAAAATTCCAAAAAAACATGTACAAATAGGGCTTTCCAAAATACATCTTTCAAACATAAAGATCATTCATCTTCATCATCCGAGGGAACCAATTCCAGTAGGCCTTCCGGAAAATCCTCCTTCATGACGCGATCCCAATCCAACATGTTGGTCTCATATTGTTTCAACCAATCGTTACAATGATTCGTTGGGAAGTAATCACTCCAACCACCCAACGGAGGTAATGTGCAATCTCTCTTTACTCTTAAACCGATAAAATGCATCTCATTCACAAATACCATAACAATTCTTCTATCTTTAATCGATTCATCGCAAACCGTCCTTGTAGGTGTAAATGTAAAAGAATGTCCATACCTAGGAGGAACAAAGAAATGTACCACGCAATTCAAAGCGTCCGCTAATAGATATCCACATTTAGGCATTGTCATCCAATACTTGGATATGATTGTCTTCAATCCCTTTTGGCACTTTACACGCGCAACTAAGTCTTTGAACTCTAGTTCTTTGTCGTGCCTATCTCCTTGCTTCATCATCTCCATATAGAAATCCTTGTCCTTTATTAGTTGTACCGCCATCTTAGTTCTTCAATTTTTCCATTGGGTGACATCTTCTTTCACCGCCTCTCCAAAGTAACCAATTTGTTCCGTAGTGACGTGAAACCCACAATTGCCATCCCCATCAACCTCGTCGGTGGACAAAACAAATGGAACACTGAGTGGAGGGAGTTGTTTCATATACTCTTCTATAATCGTATACCTTGATCGTGTTGGTCTTTCATGAAAATCCCTAGGACAACGAAGAGTACCATACTTCTCTCTTATAGTCACCATTTCCATTGATTGTGTTTGTTGCGAGTCGCTTATTTGATCAATAACTACGGAGCTAGTTTGGGTCTCCACTAACACAACTTCTTCCACCGCCTTGGCTTGACTTACTTGAGAAGGCTTCGTAGAGACCTTTGGCCTCACTTGTCGGGCGGTTGGTCCATTTTGATCTTTTCTTGGACGACCTCTTTTCTTGGGTTGCGGCTCATCTTTAAATTCGGCTTCCGAACGCTCATGCATGCACAATATTCTTTTATTAGACAAATACTCCTTCAATTCTTTTCTTTCAATGGTCCTCGACACTTTGGTGTTTGGCCTACCCGCCCCCTTTTGCTTAATAGGTTCATCAACCTCCCTTAAACGAGGGTGAAGAGCTTGCTCCAAATCATGCATCAATATTTGCTTCTTGGCGCCATTTGTTGTAGCATAACGCTCGGTTATTCTTGCACACAATTCCGACTCCATGAACGACAGACCATCAACTACGGGGGTGCTTGGAGTGAAATTTAATTGCTTCCAAAATGGATGAATATCATTGATGTCAATCACATCGACGTACCTAACCATTTTATAACGACATGGGAGACCAATACCTATCATATCCTTGCAAACACAAACCGTATTCTCGTCATCGTAAGCTTTATATAACTTCAATTGTTCCATCATATGATTTATTGCCCATTTTGAAACTTTATGAATAATGCCCCTTAGAAGCAATCTTTCCCTTTCATGTTCCGTAGGGAATTTATGTACACTAAATTGCATAGAATCCTTAATCTTTACGAGATCAAGATTAGTGAATTCATGGATTGCTTCTTGGATCGACACAACTCCATTTTGACTACCTAGAAGTATTTTCTTTAATCGGCCATGAGACCCCTCCGCAATGCTTGTCTCCTCGTTATTGAAGTTACGATATTCATATGTCCATGCATACACAAACCTCTCCTTAATCGGTAACCATTGTGTTTTACAATACTCAACGGGTTTTGGGTAGTCCTTGCCATATTCATCCTCAAATTTCTTCAAGTTTCTTTCGTAAATTTCCTCGGTCATTGACCAAACGATATTGTCCCATGCTTTCATGAACGCTCTCCAACACTACACCATTTTTCCCAAATCGCAACTAAAATTCGTAACGGCCCAGCAGCCGTTACAAATTTTCCTGTTACAAAAGACCGTTACAACCTAGACGTAACAGGCAAGAGCCGTTACGAATTTTTTTTCGGATTCGTAACAGGCTATTTTTTTACGTGTGCTAATCACACGCTTGGTCACACTAGATCCGGTAACAGGGGTTTATTGTGTGTGTGTCATTCAGCTGTGTGCCATTTTTTCCCACCCAACTTTTGTTGTGCTAGAGGATAATTCCTCCCCTGAAGAGATACGGGATATTTCATCCAATACCATCGACTAAGCTCACCATTTCTCTTTTTCATTTCTCTCTATCTTTTCTCTTCTCATCGCCTCCCCTGCAGAGATTAGGGTTTCACCAGTTTCGATCCGTTAATTCAATCATATGATAAATCGATCAAAGAGACTAGAGATTAGAGTCTTACAACAGTTTCGATCTGTTATTTCAATTGTAAGTTTTTTCGATTTGGGGTTTTCATTAATCGTGTTAATTCAATCGTCTGTTTTCTTTTCATTAGGGTTTTTCATTTTAGGGTTTTTTTGATATGATAAATCTAATATGTTTTCTTTTTCTGATATCATTTGAGAATTTTATCTGTTGAAGAACTTGAGAGGTATTTATTTCATCATCTGTTAAATCAAATTTTAGGGTTTGAAAGATATATGGTTTGAAGGTATATACTAATCTGATTTTCTGATTTCATTTTAGGGTTTGAAAGATTGAAGAACTTTGAAGAACTAAAGTTGAAGGTATATAAATTGATTTGTTTAATTTTAATTTGTTTAATTTCTATTTTAGGGTTTCAGTTAGTATGAATTGCTTTGTTTAATTTCAGAGAGATGAAGTTAGGGTTTGGAAATTGATTGAAGGTTCAATTTTGTAATAGATAAGAAGAAATCAAAGACCGGGTTTGGTGGTTGAGAGGTGAATTGATGTTTTCAACTTTGATTAGAGACAAGGAATTGGGAATTATTTTCTGGTTCTGAGTATAGACGATGGTGATTAAGATGAAATTGATGGTTAGTGGTTGAAGTGATGATTCAGAAGTTCAATTGAGGCATAACAAGGAATCAAGATCAACTACTTCAATCTAGCTAAGAATTTTATTTAAGGTAAACTTTCTTTACCTCATAGAAGCCTGTTATGTTCTGTGAATTGTGATTGTGTTTATCATCGATCTGTGCATTCTTGAACTTCGGTCTACTAGTGATTCACTTGATAAAGGGAGACAAGTAAGGCTATTCAAGAGGAATCTAAGGGTGCTTCCAAGAGCTTCTTCATGTATCCAAATGAACTTTACTTAACCTTTGGAGATGGCATTACGAGCTTACTACATTGAGAAATATGAAGCTATTTAAGAGTAAGCGAAGACCATTTCCAATATCTTAATTCAGGTATCACAACTTATTACTTTTAATTTTCGAACTATTTTTTCATATATCTTCAACGAGTCACAGATTTTCTTTGAGAACCCAAACAATACAACTCTTGACCAATAAGACATAATTGTCCCTCAAATTGGGACATGGTATTACATCTTAAGCCAGATAGGAGGTTACATTCTTTCGAAGATTCTTTTAATCAATTGGATATTTACAACCTTGGTGACTGTCCCTTTGTTATAAACTGGACAAAAGATGCAATTAGTGTTTGCTGGAATATATGGAAATGAAGATGTTCTATACTTTTTGACAGTGAGAAATTTGATCTTGATAAAGTTATTAAGGATACTATATATTTTGTATTCTCTTATGATAAAACAAGCCCTGATACATCAGAAGATCAGAGGCTAAGCAATATGACAACATTCTTTTCTTGGATGTCTTTTTTCAAATTATAAGAATTGTATTGGACTAATTGGATTTCTCATACAGGACTGATCAGAGTTGCGAAGTCTAATTTTGGAGTGGCTTCAGATTCTATCGCAGCTGAAGCTAAATCTATGGTTGAATATTTGGGCTCAAAACCTCCAGCTTACCGGAGTTCTTTTTGTCAGGTATTGCAAACTTCTAGTTGATTTTGTAATAGGGATTGCTAGTTCCACTAGTTGGAGAAGTCGTATCTTTTTTCAGAGTGTTAGTAGTTGATCTTTATTGTCTTTGTAAAATGAACTTTAATCATCTAGCAGACAAGTGGTTGTTGGTAAGATCCCTCTTTTTTTGTGGATTCATGGAAGTAGGCTAGACTTGGCTAGTCTATGTACTAATTTATGTGGAGTTTTATATAAGAGGCAGGTTATTGTAATGGTTTCGCCTATGTTAAACCAGTGACTCAATTTGCTGGTATAAAAGATCTAATAACTGTCACTACTAGTAGTACTGGTGGCTAGTATTTCTGTAATGGTTTTGGTTTTAATTCTAAGGTTATAGTCATCTTTACTACTACTGCTAGTACTACTACTAAAATAGCCACTAGTAACTCTCAGTAAAAGAGAAACAGGTGTTTGTCTGCATGGTCAATACTATAATGGGAATTAACTTATGGAGAAAAATAGTTACTAAAATAGTTACTAGCTTCTTCTTCCCCTTTGAAGAATTTGTTGCTTGCGGTCAATAGACAATGCAGCTACTAATATTCTCAAGCATGTATTTAACCTATTTACTTTTAGGTGTTTTTTTTTTTGGAAATGATTCTTGACATGAGTATTATCTGCTGAAAATAGGTGGATAAAGCTCTCTGGAACCGATATTTTACCAGGAGATGTTGTCTCTGTTGTTTTCAGGAGTTTCAAGGCGTTGTTGGATTTGGCGACAGTGAGGATCTAGTGCCAGATATTACTGAAGTTCCTCTTTGCACAGTGGAGATTTTTGCTACTTGTCATGTGTTGGTGTTTGTGGATAAAAAGCTGGTATGTTTATTTTGTATTTACCACTTGTAAGTTGCTCCCCAGCTTTTCAATTTTTTTATCTTAATAATATTCTATTACATTCATTTTTTACTTGAGCATTCGTGCATTTGGTTAAAGGGTAGAACTCATGGTTTATTAGATAGATGTTAATTATCAAAGTTAAATTGCTTCTCAGAAAAAAAAAAAACTGTGGGTGCAGGTTGGTGACCCTGCTGAAAAAACAACGCTTGAAGAAATAGACTGGACTTGCACATCAGATCAAAAGGATATGTCCAAAAAGTAAGCTGTAATTTTTGTTGTTATTAATGATCATCATCTTGCATTAACTGGTTTACTTATTTGATCCATGTACTCTGTTCTTTAGACAGCCATTGTCAGTTGTCACTCTTAAAAAAATTCTCTCTGTTCATTTGTTCCTCACACCCTTAATGATTTTTAGTATGATAATAAGTATTAAAGAAATTATAGCAAAATGATGCTCTAATTGTGTTAAAGCCCGATTTTGATATTGTCTGATCCTCGACTACTACAATTTCCATGCTCCTGTTATCATTTTTGGCAGTTCTCATTTTCCCTATCTTTTCCACAATTTTCTTTAATCTTATTTTCACTTGGATTTCAGGGTAGGTGGTAACCGTTCGGTGAAGATTGTTCAGAGACACCGCTTTGCGTCTCACTTGAAATGTATGGCAGTTGTGTCTCGTATTCAAGATAATCTTTTTTTGCTTTTGTGAAGGTGGTAGTTCTTCCTTTCATCAGTTTTTCTTATTTTATTTATGGACTCCTTTTTCTGTGTATTTTTCATAAAATGCTTGCTATCAATTTCGATCATGAGCTTGAACTTGGTGGGGGTAAGCTTGTAGTTGAGTTTAAGGAGAAGTAAAAGTTTAGGTGCATACTTTGCAGGGCCAACATGATGAGCTCGAAGCGAAGTTTTTTGAGGAGAGGGCTTCTCTTGAAGCTAAATACCAGAAGCTTTATGAAACACTTTTCCCCAAGGTATTTTTTTTGTTCTTTTATTTAGCAAGTTTGAATTCATATATAAATTTGTGTCTCCCTTATTGGTTTCCTATAGAGTTTGTGGTCGTGAACACTGCACCATAGGCCTAAATTCCAAGATATGGATCTTGTCTGTTACTACTTAGGTGGACTTCATACCTTGGTAAGCCTTAGGCCCCTAACCCATGTAGACAACTGTTCGTCGCCCATAAGCCTGTAATTCTCTTGGTAATATTTACTGGCAATGAAGTAATTAATAACCATCTTTTTTTCCTTTATATGTTTTATTAGTTTAGTTTGAAACTAAAATCAAGGGGATATTTCTTACCCTTTTAATTAATTATTTTTTCTATAAGAAATATGTATAATTTGATAGTATGTTTATACAATAGGTCTTTTAAAAAAATATTAATACCACAAAACCATGGTATAGTTTAAGAGATAAATCGTTTCTAAATTTTACTAATTAATTGAATTGTAAAACTTATACTCCATTTTCCTCTCATTTATTTGTATATGTGTTAGGGTGGTTTTATTAGTTTAGTTTGAAACTAAATCTTATGTGAATGCCACAACAATAGGGACTTCACACAAGGTGAATTGATGCGCACTTTCGCTCATCATTTATTTGTATATGTGTGGGTGGTTTTTGTTCTCAGGTGAATGAAATATCAATCCTCGGTAAGTACTTCACTTGGTTATATTTGTAATATAAAGTTTAAATTTGTGGTTTGACCTTCAATTTATACTTGCGAGGTATTATGCTGGTGGGAAGTGAACTACAACTAGATTGGCATCAACTTGTATACCTGCTAGATTACCGGGTAAGTACTTAACTTGTATATTTTCTAGATTCCATGTTTCTTACAGGACTTTGGTTTGTTGCGCGTGCGAGAGAGCTTATGGACTTTGGTTTTTTTCAGGACCAATTGCAATGATGGCATGGATCAGTGGTTGCAGTTTCAGTTGAAGCTCTTGATGACTAAATCATGGGCTTGTTCTTTATTAACCACTGTAAGTATTTTTCATTGTTCTTTTCCCCAATTTATATATTTTTTTAGTTTCATCCATTTTGTCTGCTTTTAACATAGGTTGGTATATATGCTTATGAAGTTTAAACTTAGCAGATACTTTTCATCTATAACTTTATGCATGTATTTCTGACGAGATGTCTTAAAATTTGCTGCTTCAAGTTGGTCAAGTTGTTGCTGTGTTTGAAGGCTTACTCCAAATTTTCTTATTTATGTCCTTAGCTGGCGTAACAGCCTCGGTATGTATAATAAAAATTCTGAAAAACCATAGATGAGATAATTATCATAGCTTATCGGTTCAATTGATTGAAGCTACAAGTTTTGAGTAACTTTCTACGGTATCTACTTATAATGATTTTCAAGTGAGAATGAAATGAACTTAGGAACTGAAGTAGGTTTCTATGTATTCCCTAATGTAGTAGGTTTCTACGAAATGGAATGAACTTAGGAAATTAAGTAGGTTTCTAAGAAATGAACAAGAACTTAATGTAATATGATCCTCCACTTCTCTTACTTGCAACAGTAACCTCATAACTTAGGGCTGATTTTTCTGCGCATACTTCCATCTAAGTATATATTTTTTGTGTTTGCAGTTTAATTGGATGATGCTCTGCTGCGACAAGTTTGGAGCAAAAAGGTTGGAGAACAAGGCAGACATTAGGTTGCAGTAAGTTTCTATGTACATTCTAAGTTAGATGAATTTGTGAACATAGGAATTTCTATGAATTGATACTTAGTATATATTCCCCTAGTATTTGATACTTAACAAATAAAATTTGGTTCTTAGAAGAATTTAAGTTTTTTTTGTATGAATCTATTTGAATGTGATAAGAATTTGATTGAATGGAAATGAATTTGATTGAAGAAAATATTGTTGATTGTGAAGGATAAATGAAAGGTGTATGCAGGTGGTTATTTGGAATTCCGGCGTATTCCGGCCGAGAATGAGCTGCCGGTCAACCTTGACCTGGTCAAAATTGGTCATTGTTGACTGATTTTGACCAGGTCAAGGTTGACCGGCAGTAATTTTTTTACAGTTACAAAAAAATTCGTAACGGCTTCATCTTGTTACAACGTCCTGTTACTAAATAAATTCGTAACGGCTCGCACATGTTACAACAGTGCCACGTAGTAACGGCTCTTCGCCGTTACAAGGGCCGTTACAAAAAAAATTCGTAACGGCGGCTGGGCCGTTGCGAAAAAATTGTAGCACCCCTTTTCGTAACGTTCAGAAACCGTTACAACCCCGATTCGTAACGCTCAATAACTGTTTCGAATCAGAAAAAATGGTGTAGTGCAAATCATTCCATCCTCCTTCCATTTTTCATCAAATAACCTCTTCTCTTCCTCTCGTTCTTCCGCGGTTAATTTACTAATGCGCTCATCCTCTTCCTTCGACCTCTTGGTACCCTTCCTTGGTTTTTTAGCTTGGAAATGGTGATAGAAATTGTGTTTGAGGTTGCATTGAATGTGCCACGTACATTGTAAGTTTTGGGCTTCAGGAAACACTACTGCTATTGCATGCATTAAGGCTTGATCGTTATCCGTTACAATAACCCTTGGAAAATCATCGCCATTATAAATGGACCTCAACGTCTCCAACATCCAAATGAAACTCACGTTGTTCTCATGATCCATTAAACCCCATGCAATCGTAAACGTGTTTTTGTCCGAAGTGTGACAAGCAATGTTCAACAACGGCATGTTATATTTATTTGTCTTGTAAGTGGCATCTATCAACAAAATTTGATGAAAACACTGAGCCAATTTTATCATTTCGGGATGTGCCAAGAAAATACGTACCACTTTACCATCCTTTTCTTCCGTTCTCAACGTGTAGTCGTGTAACTCAGCTAACCACTGTGATTGTTGCATGACCGTTCTACCATCCCATTCCGTCATTTTGATCGTAGCTAGGGCCGACTTAATTGTAGACAAAGAAGACAAGTTGTCGGGGTCGTCCGCCTTTATTTTACTTAAGATCGCACTCGCCTTTTGGATACGCATAGACCTCACCGTCTACATTTCATGTGGTTTTAACTTCGCAACCATTACATGTCCAATAAGAGTATCCAGATCATCGTGGTTGTGACAACCATTAGCAACTTTAGACATTTTCCAATCTTTACTTTCCTTACCATCGGGCTTATAGAAGACAATCTTAAATGGGCATCCAATCTTCTTTGTATGAGTTCGGTATTTCTTTCTCTCCGTCTTCCTTACATACTTATTATTCTTTCCCTCGTGACTCTTTTTCTTCCCACCTCGCTCATAAACCATTTCAAACCTAATGTCCTTCATGCAAGGGTTCTGAACTACCACGCACATCTTCTCTTTTGCCTTGTTCATAAGCCATTCCTTTGCTTCCTTCTTACTTCCAAATATCTAAATGCGCATATAACAAACCAAAAAAAATAAGCATAACCATCTAACATACATGATTGGAAAAAGAAAAGATAATTCATGAACATACCAAATCGTTTGCATAGTGTAGGGAAGTATCAGGCCTCAAATAATAATCGTCATCAACTGCTACAACAGCCTACGCACAACAACAACAACAAGTTATGCATTACCAATCGGACGGAAGTTTAGATAATAAGTAACCGATTGTAACACAATCGGTAATTTAATACTATACAACATAATCGATTATAAACAATCGGTAGTCATGTACGAATATAGTCTACCGATTAACGACATACACAAATGAACAATTCTTTTGTATAAAAAGCTTCAATAATCGGAGGGACTATAAATTAATAAACCAACCGATTATTAAATATCAAGATTTACGAATATTTTATTTTTTGGAGAAATTCGTATTTGGGGTGACGTTATATAATCGGACGTTTATTTATGTATTCAACTTCCGATTGTGAGAAATTGAAGCTTTCAATTTGGGGATTTTATTTCATATTCAGTAGATTAATACATCAAAATATATCCGATTGTGAATAATCGGTAGATATTGTACTAAATTAACTACCGAATATATGTCGTTCATGTCATTCAATGCATGCAGAAATCGAATTTTCACGTTCAAAAACACACACAAACGCACATAACATGGATAACATGGGTATTAGAGTTTGTTAACAACATACCAATACACCATATCCAGGATTTTCCAACATTTAGTTTTTCGGGTTTGCAACGCGTATTGACGTTGCATACCTTAATACGTTGCTCATAACCATAAATGCGTTGCACCAAATCGGGAATACTAGAAATAAAAAATGAAAGTAGGACACGCTTGCCTTTGTTAGAGTAGTTGGGGGCTAAAATGTCTATCGAAAGTGATAATACCTAATTATTCTCCTTTTTCTTTTACTCTCTCTTTCTTTTCTCCGTTCCTCTCCCTCTCCCTCTCCCTCACCCAAAACTTATCTTGTTCTCCGCCATTTTTTTCTCAAAATCGATATCTACGACATCAAAACCCTCTGTCTCCCTTAGCCAAAACTGATTTGCTCTCCTCTTTTTTCCTTCTTTTTGAACCGAAACCAAGTATTCAGAAATCAAAATCTATCTCTCCTAAACCCTAATCTCATAAACTTATGTTTCGGAAATCAGAAATAATCTTTCAATAAATTGTTGGTGTTAAGAGACTGTATCAATTGAAAGAAATTAGAAATTTGTTTATCCCAGCGATGAATGTTATTGAATCTGTTACCGAGAGCAAGGTATATTTTCTCTATCAAAAATTTGATTTCTTAGATCTTGATATCTAAATTTACTGCTTGTTTGATTATATTTTGGGTTTTTTATGTTAACCATTATCGTAATTTTGGGTTTGCTTTAATATTCAGGATTTTTCTGTTAAAAATTTGTTCTGTTTTAGTTATTTTATTCACATTTGGTTTTGGATCTATAAATTCAGACTAATCTCAATTTAGTATTTTAAATGATCATGGGTAGTCGTTGTTTTTACTAATAAAAATGTTGTTTTTTTTTTTTTTTTTATGAAAAATCAATATGCTTTGTATCCAACATTTGTTTGGGCTCGTATAATTGTGACTGAAATTGATCCAATCTGTGCTCTTTAAGTCTTGACCTTGGAAGATGCTATTTTAGAAGCTTACATTTTTGTTACAACCACATGTAACAAAGATATCATTATGGTTTCAGACATGAAAACATGAAATACAATGCTATTGTTTGCAACATTGGTCATTTCCATAATGAAATTGGTATGTAGTCCTTGACTTTGAAAACAGTGTCTCTCTTGGTCCAGTAGTTCAGGGCAGCCAAAGAGTTGTATCTTAACAAGGAGATGCAAGTAAGTTAGTGGTGTCATATGTTTGTATTTTCTGTTTACTAACTACTTTGTTGTTTCTAGCCTCATTTTGTGGTATGTAGTCCTCGACCTCATTCATAGGATATGTGTCTTCTCTAGCCTCATTTTGTGGTAGGGCCAACTCAGGGAGTGCATCAACTGGATGGATTTCAGGAGGCCTTGCCCTTCCTTCTGCAGGTTTGATCACAACTGCAATTGTTGTGGTCTTTTATTCCTTGATATTTCAATGCTTTAGCTACTCATTGAGTGATTTATGGCTCATGTTTATAATAACTTTATGATGACAATTCTTAAGGATTATTTATATCTTATGCTCTCATCAATCTTTGGGAAGATAAGTTGGTGTTTCTCTCGTGGTCTTCTCATGGTATTGCCTATTACAAGAGGAAAAACGTCCCTTGCACTTGCAGTAATGCAGCTTTCTCCTGAAGATTCTCACTCTTCTTTATCTACCCCCATTTACTTTCATTGCATCTTTTGTTTCCCTAGTTAATTTCTTTACTCATTATCCTAGTATTTAGTCCAATGTATGCAAGGGACATGCTGACATACTTGTTATGTATCAATTTGCAGGCTTGCCTTCTTTCTTCCCCTAAAAATGCATCTTGTGCTAATTATGCGAGATGTGTAAATCAGATCGTGCAAGGTTTAAATAATATGCAGGAACTATGCACGTGACTTCTATATTACATTGATTACATGCTTATTATTGTCGCTTCATGGTTTTTAGTAGACTTTAAATTGTTCTTCTATTTTATTTTTGTATAACAGTTGTGGCTGAGGATTCCGTTGGAGAAGAATGATGATGCTATGGATGGGAACTCCGATCATTCTGTGAGTATAACCTGATCGTATATGCATCTTTGAAAACTGCGATACGCTATACTCCATATACTTTCTTGTTTGAGGTCCTATATCCTGTCAGTGAACCCATGTCTTAAATTTCAGAGTGATGGCGATGTTGACTCGTAGGAGTGGTGGAATTCGTTTTGGCTTGATGTAGCATGAAACTCTTTGACCAGCATAAATATAAAGCATACTACTATTATATTCAAAACTCAATTCAACTTTTTCTTCTTCAGGAGTACTCTGCCATCTGGACACTCACTTGGACGTTGGTTCGGTGAGCCAGTTAGGGCAGCCATCCTTCATACCAGTGTAAGTTTTTCTGAACATGTCGGGGTTGCATTTCAATCTCTATTTGAACATGTCAGGGTTGCATTTCAATCTCTATTTGTAAGTTTTTATGCTCAGTAAATAATGAGCAGGTTGTTAATTTGACAGGCATTTCTCACAAATGCAAGGGGATTTCCTTGTCTTTCTAAGCGTCACAAAAAGTTGATTGATGGAATATTTATTTTCTCTGGACGGATTCATGCTCACAATCTACTTACTAGTGACTGTAATAATGTTAATAGTGACTGCAATTTTCTGAAATAATACTTTCACCATCCATGGTTTACAGGTCTCACGGAACGAACCTGATTTTCAATGCAAGCCAATTGCCAAGCATTAGCCACAGTGCTAAAGATTTTGTACCAGCTTTCATTGAGCCATTACCAGTATTTCAACTTGTATGATCTGGTCATTTTATAGGAGCTTCTGGATTATCTATGTCCTACATGCTAGAGCCATTGCTTGGTCATCTCATTCCAGCAAAAAGACTAATGTGCAGTTCCATGCTAACTCTTCAATGTTTTGTTTGTTTTTTGTAGGTACGTCATCTACGGCTTTCATTGAGCCAGTTTCTGTCATAGAATTTGTTACTAAGGTCCTGAATAGAGATGCACTTGCTCGACCCTTGTCTGATGCTGATCGAGTCAAGGTATACAACTTACTTCTATTTGTAAACTTACCCTGTGCTCTACTGAACTGATTTGAACTTTTGAATTTGACATACGTCCATCTACCAAAAAAATCTTGGGACTGCAAATCAAAAAGGCCTTAGTGGTGTGAAGGTTGAAGTAAGTCATCGTAGAAATATGTGCATGATGTACCATATATTTAGATTAACATCTCATTAAAATCGAGAGCTGACATAAGCCCATTATTTATCATAGATAGTAGGTTAACTGTGTGATTTTTTTTTTGTTTGTAAATAATTGTTTACCACTTTTCTGATGATTTATTTCTTGTTTTGTTTTCATAATTTCCCTGTTGACGAAAGTGGTACTACGAAATCTGTTGTCCAATATTTTGACGAGACTTATGGGTTTTCAGTTCAGCACACACTGGCTTTTGTTCTCTAGTGTTGAATGGGTTTTGTTCTAGGTGCTCACTGAGTGATATTTTACAAAAGTTGATGCTTATTTGAGAAGATGATGGAAGTTTAAACAAGTCGGCTCAAGCTAAGGTGATCCAGTTTCGCTTGGAGTAGTTTTAGTCATTTTCCTTTGTTTTTGGAATGATTGTTACTGAATTCATTGGGTTTTAGTCTCTTCATCAGGTACTTAATTCCATATCTTTCATAACTGTGCCATCTATTGAGACAATCAAGGAGCAGTTGTGATGCACCACAGTTGCCTTTTCTTTTGAATATTCCAACAATCGGGTAAAGCCCCTTCTCTTTTCTCCTCTATTTTTTGCCCTTTTGATCGCTGTCGTATGCATCAAAAATAATTTCACTTTCCTAAAGTATATGATAAGAAAGAGTTCGTTTCCACAGAGAGGCAATTGTAGTTATTATGTATTCAATTTCCTTAAGTAACCAATTGGGGGGATTTCTGATTTTAATGTAAGCAATAAAAGTAAATTAAAAGCAAAATAAATTGTAGAAAGTTATCAATGAGAGAAAGATATTGGTCAAGGAATTCATCTTCAATCTTAGACATGTGCTTGCATATATGATTAGAATTACGATTTAATCTCTTATATTATCAAAAGCCTAGAGAATCAAGAGAGCAAGATAATCTATTAATTTCCTAAGTTCATCAACACACACATTAGAGCTGCGTATGTGAATTCTACCTAAAGAATAACCTAACGCCTTGCGCTAATTAAGTTCAATTCCTAGGAGCATTAAGTTTCAGAAAAAGGCTAATCAATGCAATTGTCATACATTGCGCATAACAATTCGTACAATAGTCAAACTCTACATATGATTACGAGAGTGTATCACTACAAACCGTAATCATATTATGCTACTTGTATTCAGGGTTATCGCTCGATGAAAAACCCTAAAATAGCTATGGACTAGGATGCAAGTTCAATTAATTGGCCACTTAACTAATCAAACATCATAATCCTATCACAATACATCAATCATGTGATTCTTAAAACAGTAGAGATGTGAACGATAATCAAGAGAGAAAACTAATACATAAATCAAACACAAGTTTTAGAAATAGGACTACATCCTTAACCAATAATATAGAATTTAGCTACTCATAGCTATGGAGTTCATCACAAAAATATGAATTGAATAAAGAAGAAGATGAACAAAAGCAAACCCTAGTAGCGTAAACAAAAGCGGCTCTCTCCCAAAACTCCAAGAATAAAACGTGTTTCCAAAAGTTGTAGGACTTCTCTTTTATAGCTCCTCTTGTTCCAAAATTAGGTCTAGTCTTCAAAGTCCATTAGATGAAAATCCACCAAGCCCATAAGTGAGAGAAACCCATGTAGAAAATATGCCCAAAAATATGTCGCCGGAAAGCTGGTATTATGGCCGGAAATCGGCCGGAATCCGGCACCGGAAAGTATCTCAGGTGACCGGCAAAGTCCGCCCGGTCACCGGTCAACGGGTCAGCTCGGTCGAGTCAACTCACTGAGTCAAACCGAGTCAAGCACCGATTCAGATGAGTCAAACCAGGTCAGATCATGACTCAGATGCGAGTCAGCTGGCTAGTCAGACGAATCAGGTCTGAGTCACATTCGCCAAGCTATCTTGCATACCCCTGTCTTGTGTTGCACAACCATTGCATATCACCAGTGCCCATTCATCCATAACGGTTGTTCATCCTGCATTTTTACCAACCTACACATTCATCTACATACACCTCCACTGCCAATGCAGGTCAGCTCTAGCTCTGTCCATCACTGCCACCATAACTACTCCATCCAGCTTTCATGCCATCTCCCATCGACTCAATCCTGGCAGCAACAATATCATTCCCTGCAACTCGTTCTTATTGCCTCAAAACCACAACTGCCAGTACCAACTTGCACCCATTTGCTTCGAGTTCATCTCGAGCCATCAATTATTTCTGTAACCCCTGCAACAGCTAAATCCAGTTCATTACATTGCCCAACATCAGGTGCATAGCACGTCTTCCATCTTGTCGCCATACTTCCACTACTTCTGACACATATTCCCACAACTCCAGCTGCAGTTCATCGAAGCATCAGATCCTTGCAATTCCTTGTTGGCTGTGAACTTAGCCAACTGCAATTTCATTTCAAATCCAACCACTACACCATTTCTTAACAGCAGCGCGACACAATACCACAAACCGCAAGTCACATGCTTATCACCTACAATGCCATCTTCTAAGCTTGCGCCTAAAACTCAACAGTTCAGCTTCCCATCTTCATCTCTTAGTTTACCTGCAACAATTCCTTGCCCATCCCAGCTAACCTCAATTCCATCTCAAGCAATCACCAACTTCACTGCAAAACCTAGGCATCTAGAGTATATAGCATCAGCAGCTACAATTCTATCCACCATTGCAACAAGTCTTAGCTGAGAGCCAGTGCAGCACCAGAAAAACATCAGTTATTGGATGTGACTGCACTAGCTATATCAACAGCTCAGTTCCAACTCCATCCATAACACTTAACAGCCACACTAGAACCCATCAATTCCACCAGTTAATCCCATTAGCTTTTAACTGAATTAGTCACAGACCCAGTTGCACAACCCACACTTCCTACAACTCAACAAATGAACTCCACATCAATTTCTTCCATTTCAAAATCACCTCTCTTCTGTGTTTCTTTCTTGACTTCAATTCATAGCCAAACCCTTCAAAAATCTCTCAAATCCATTCATTGTTCTTCTCACAGAATCCCCAATCTCAGCAACAACATTTTCTGTAAAACCCTAACTCCATTTCACTCATCTCTTCATCCCTGACTTGCACAACACCAATAGTTCAAGACCCATTTTCTCAACTAACATATCCATCTCTTTAAGCCATACTTATCACTTCAATTCTAGCCATCAAACCCATTTCACAGACTTTGAATTTTAGTTTCCATCTCACTGTAATTTTGAATCCCTATTTTGAACAGAAAACCCTAATTCCAACGATTCTTCTCAATCCTCCAACCAAACACGAATTCAGGGCCAACCCATTCTCTACAACCCTGCCAGAACTTGAAAATCCCACTCAACCACTTCATTCAACACCAAATCACGGCTTCAGATCTACTTCCTTTACTGTTCTCTTCCTCTTTCTGAACTTATGATTCTTCTTCACCTAACCAAGTTTGTCCTTCGAACCAGCAGCATCATCTCGTTTCACTACCACTAATTCCATCTCTGAATTTCTCAGTAGTAACAGCAGCGGCTGCTGCTCTTCTTCTCCGAATTAGGGAAAAATGATTGAGAAATCATTTTCTCTGATTTAGGTTTGTTTTAGGAAATGAAAGTGGATATCGCCACCCCAGATGAATTCTATAAGGGGTACCCTGGATGATTCTAGTTACCCACTCCTTAGATAAGGACCACCAAAGATGTCCCCCTATCGCTTCTCTAGACTAAGTTGCAATGGTTGTGCTTGGTCCGGCTCTGCTCAAATTGAGTAATTTCCTCTTCTTTTCCTTCGTGCGACTCCAGAGTACCTAATAACTCGAAAGTAAATATAAGATACATATTTTACAAAAGAAATAGCAAAGAAAGCATAAACAATAGATATAAAATTAAGTGTTTTACAACACCTATCAGATTCCCCCACACTTAGACTTTGCTAGTCCTCGAGCAAATCAAACAATTCAAAAAAATACATACAACTCCGTGTCATCGAGGCTACAGTCACTTTTAGCATAAATAACAAGCCTTTAAACCCCTAGGTGTCCCTAGTGGACGAGTTATAGTCTCGTGAGGGTTTACTAGAGATATACCCACAAAACCTACTTTTCCAAATTACTAGTTCTCTGTAATAATAGCATCCAACGCGCTAAGAAGACATAGAGATTCTGCACACTAGTCATAAGAAGTTAGACACATAAATGAACACAATCTCATCCTTAAAAGTTGAGAGAGAAATAACCATCCGTTCTCGAAAGAAATTCGGGTTCGGAGTGATCGAAAGTCTCGACTCTGCCTCACAAGAAAGGGTTTTATGATATTGCTCTCAATAATAAACAACTTTTTATGGGTCACACATGTGTCCAGGTAGGAATGAAGAGAGAATCCTGCGACACGTTGAATGGTAGGAAGGTAAAAACCCTCCGAATTGTTTTGGAAACCCACATCTTTTAATTCATTTTGAAAACCCATTTTTTCTGACGATCTCTTCGAAAGGAAATCAACCACTTAACGAAGGTGGGAATATGCTTACTTACCTCGTTATCCGTTCAACGTGCAGCTAGCACCACTCTCACAGCATCCATAGAAACGTTTTCGGTCTTCTATCGGTGTCTTCATCTTCGTCTTCGGTCTTCAACTCTTGAACTTCGTAGAATCTTGACAATATGATTCTTTCCTCTAATTCTTGTTGCTTGAAACTTCATTATAGATATTCCTTCTTTCCATTGGCTTTATTGAAAGAATACAAAACTAAAAACAAACTATACAAACCCAAAATATGATACAATGAATTTTTCTTGTCTCTTTTTTTTTTTCATCATTTTTTTTTTTTTTTTTTTTTTTTTTATTATGAGACAATAAAAATAAAACAAATACAAAATGAAAACAAAACAAAACAAAACAAAATAATAGAACTAATAATAAAGAACGCGCAATTGGGGGATATTGATTACTTCTCCCAACCCATGGTGTGTGTGTGTGTTAAGGGGTGATTTTTGGGTATGAAAATACTAAAATACCCTTTGGTTAATTAAAAAACATTATGAAAAGACTATAATACCCTTTATACTAAAACTTAAAATCAAAAACCAAAACATTTATCCCCCATTCTTCACACACAGTTCCGGCACTGTTAGGGTTAGGTTCTGAAAAAAAAAAATTCATCGTTCTTCATCCGTTCTTCGTCGATTAATCGTCGATTCAAAAATTTCTTCGTCGATTTACCAACCCGAATCATAAACAATGCCTCCACGAAAGAAACCAAATGCCCAATCGAACTCAACATCATCGATTGCTCAACAAAAATAGGCGGAAAGACTTGCTAAGATTGCTCAAGAGCAAGAACACGAAGAAGCAACGTTATCTGACGATCAACTACTCAAATATATGGCTTCTGTGAGAAGGTAAGTCATTTAAAAGTACTTTGTAGGTGTTTAAATCGATCTATGGCAATGGGTTTAGGTTAGAATCGCGAAACCTAACTCAAACAGTTGAGTTTCAGAGAGTACCGGCATTGAAATGCGTATGAATACAGTGCCGGTTTTGTGTTCCGACGTTCAATCTAGGATGAATACAGTGCCGGTTTCCAACCGCAGATTAATTATAAACTGAATTTTGTTTACCGGCATTCAATCTAGGATGAATACAGTGCCGGTTTTTAGTACCAGCACTGTTTAATAATAATTCGAGAATGCCGGTAGTGTACTTAAAACATACAGGAGAATTATGAATTTGTCACCAGTACCGGCATAGAATTTTGGTTTCATTTCATGCCGATTTTAGGTACCGGCATTCATTTGTAATAATTCGAGCATGCCGATAGTGGACTTAAAACATACAGGAGAGTTCATGAATTTCTCACCAGTACCATCATAGATTTTTGGTTTCATTACATGCCGGTTTTCGGTACCGGCATTCATTAATTTTGATTCGAGCATGCCGGTAGTATACTTAAAACATACAGGAAAACTGTCAATAATACCGGCATAGATTTTAGGTTGCATTTGTGTGCCGGTACTTGGTACCGGCACTGTCGATAGTCAATGTGTACTGCCGGAACATTAAACCGGCGTGGTTTAGTTTAAGGTAGTCAATGCCGGTACTAAAACTGAAGGTGGGTCGTCTTATATTCATTGCTTTCCGTGTGCTTACGATATAGGTCAAAAGCAAAGGAAGCCAACAAAAGAAAAAATAAAGATGCTGTCACTAAGAGAAGAAGGAAGGACGGTCTTGATACTCCTCAGTCTCTGCCTCCTCAAGGGAAAGACGAAGGTCGTAAGATACGTTTGGGGGCTGGTACAAGAGGGATAATTTGGGAGAGTGGTAGTGACCGTAGTCGACTTGCAAACCGTGAGCACCATGATCAAGATGAACCAGATGAAGAGGAAATTCAATTAGCAAGCCAAAGCGAAGTTGGTGGCCCAAGTCAACAACCAACACAAGGCAATGGCAAGAAGGGCAACGTCAAAGTGAAAGTTAAAGGTTCCCACCTTCCTCACATTGATGACATGATACCTGATCTTGAACGTGGTAGAATTTGGGGCGAAGCTCCGGAACCAAAAATACTATTTGGATACAAGCACTCGTGGGCTCGTACTATCTATCAAACCTATGTAAGCATTTTCTATCTTGTACATATGTATTGTTGTGTATTTATGTAAAATCTCTTAATTGTATTGTCTCTCCTAATTGTAGGATCATAAGAAAGCTGTGCGTGTTTGCCGAAACCAAGCCGCGGATGGTTGGGACTTGTCCGAGGAATGTGAAGAGGTCCAAACAATAGTAAAGGATTCTGGTCTATATGCTTTGGTTGAAAATTATGTGAAGCCTGATTCTCATTCATCACAATTGCTTCGTCGAAAGGTATCATGGTGAAACCGATACCATGCACTTCCCTTTTGGGGAGATGACCTTCATCCTGAAGATGCTCGAGAACATTCTAGGCTTGAATGTTATCGGCAGCAAATCAATTGCGAGAAGGAGTTGAGTCTCTGGACCTATAATGGTCGTCGTTGCACGGTCTGACTAACAAGCTGTTTGGTTGGGACTACAAAACTTCTGTGGAGAGCTTTTATGAATCCACGTCTGGTAAGACAAACACAATCAAGTTGACGCTGCTTAAGAAGAATTTTTAAAAGACAAAGAAAAGAAGTTTGGAGGATGGATGGGACCCTAAACAAATTCGTTATCTTTGCATTGCTTACTGTTATACATCTTGGGCACTAGGGTATTCCACGACACCAATGGCAACAAGGGTTAGTGCGAACTACCTTGATACTTGGATCCGTTGGAAGGTGTCTATGGATATTCTTGGGGCACCGCGGTAATGGCACATTTGATGATGGAGATGAGAAGGGCCTCTAAGGCTAAAACCAACCAATTTGTCGGGAATTTCACTCTACTGCAGGTAAATTTGTTCTTAAACTTATGTTATTATGTATATTGTTCATATGTACTCTTATCGTGAACTTAGAAACAAAACTTATTGCTTCACATTGGAATAGGTGTGGGCTTATGAACACTTCCCAACCTTGTTCAAGGCCTACCCCTCCTTGAAGATCATAGACCTTCTAGAACCCGATACGCCTCTAGCTAAGAGATACGAGTTCAACAATACTATAAAGCCCTTAACATAGGTCGACTGATCGATATGAGATTGGCTTTGGACGCAATGAGTACCAAAGATGTTGTGTTCGACCCTTACAAGGAGGCTAGAGGAAACCGCCAGGTTTTGAGGTTTGGTAATGTTGCATTTTACCATGGGCCGTTGTTCCACCCAAAAGGATACGTTATGGCTAATCCTACGCGTGTGATGCGTCAACTTGGATATAAGCAATTAGCACTTTTCCAGACGGCCGCTTTTCAATGTTTTGATCTCGACCTTTCTCGGTGCTATTCAACTCCAAATCGGTTGCATGTAGAGTATGTTCCAAAACCGGACCCAACAGATTGGAGGGATAGGGAACCACGTCGTTTGGCAGATATTAGTCAGTGGGAAAAGTTGGAGATTGCTGAAAATGGTAATGAAGTTGATGCCGAATACATGGAAGATTACCTGCAATGGTCACATCTTTATGTCGTCCGCCCGGATGACGTCCAAGTTCCTCCCCAGAAAAACCCTCCCGTTCCAACTCCCGCACATGCACCACCTACGATGACCCAACTTAATAAGACCGTTGGATTGCTTGTAAGTATTGTTAATTGCTTCGTCGTTTAATATACACATAATCTTATATGTATACTAATTATGTGTTTGATATATTAAACTAGCGGCGTCGGCTTGGCAAGTTAAAGAAGGTGTTGGGTTGCAAGTACCAGGAAGGAGAGGTCTTTGTCCCTTGAAGAAATGAAGGAATTCGAGGAAAAGCTTGATAGAATTGAAGAAACCAACCCTAGTGCAAAAGCTTTGTTCGGGGAAACTAAGTACAAACCGTCCCAAAAGAAGCAAAAGACCACCCAGTGATTTAAGTCTTTAGTTGTGTTTCTTTTTTTGGATGGTGGTTGTCACGTCTTGAACAATTCCGAACTTGTTTTCGTTTGTACCTCGCGGTTAACTCTTTAGTTGTTTGGTTTGCTTTTGGTTTAGGATACCTGGATTAAGAACATTTGATAGCAGCATCCAGATGTTTGGTTTATGTTGAACATGTTTTGATTTCTAGTGATTCGTTTATGTTGAACATGTTTATCCTTGCGAGATTTTTTTGCGCCTTTTACTGTCATAGATAAGTTCAGGTTAACAATGCCGGTTTATGAACCGACACTGTTTAATAAATTTAGATCAATGCCGGTTCTGGTAACCGACAATGAAATTGTGTATAAAACCATACCGGCTCAATAAGATTAAAAATTCCATTCTCCTGTATAGATATTCGAAGGTACCGGCATAGTAGTATTTTCTAACATCTATGCCGGTTTTATGATATTTTCAAATTTTCATAGTTGTCAGAAAACCGGCACTGTAAAATTGAATACTTCTATGCCGGTAGTCTGGTAGTTTTGAATAAAAATCCATTTCGAATCCATTTCGAATGCTCTTTTATTTTATTCCTAATTAGTCTATTACATTGGATTTGAAACTTTTAATTAAAACATGCTAAAAAACATGGCATGCATTGCATTTGGTTAAAGATAATCTATTTCCATCCCTTTTCAACAATTGCGGAACCTTTGAGCCTTTCTCGAACCTCTTCGAAAACATCGTCCGGGAGGGGGGTGTCAAGGATCAGCTTCATTGGTTTTTCTTCTCTTTCAACATATTCCTTTCCCTTCATATAACACCCATCGATTGGCTTGCATTGGCCCTTGTGGTTTTCTCTTGACTCTGCAAGTTGAACAGCTTTGTCAAACCATTGAAACTCATCGCACTTTAGGTGATTCAAACACCTTAGAAACATTCTTCCATTTTCAGCATCATCCGTTTTTGCAATCCAAAACCGGCGTGTCCCATCACAGCTTCTACACTTTGAATAAATAAAAGGACAATCCATGGCTAGATGAGAAGGTGACTTGCAAATTTGACACTTGCAATGATGACTCTGTAAGAGAAGATTATATTAGTCGTGCGTCATAGTAGTGAAGATCATATTGTTAGTAAAACTACTTACTTTGCAAATAGAGGAAGATGATGAATACCCCATCCTTTGTGAAGCTTAAACCGTGCTTGCTTTCTTGAGAGAATGATTTTTGTAATTTGGTTGCTGGTTTGTGTAGATTTTTCCAAAGGAATGGGGGTATTATATAGAGATAAATCTCCAACGGTCTTATTTTTCAAAAAACTATCCGTTTTTGTTTGAATTTAACAACTACCGGCATAGTCGTTATTCTAGATTGAATGCCGGTTCCCGTTACCGGCGTTTCAAAGTGTTTTGAAACCATGTCGGTATTGGTTGCATATTTGGCCCAATCTCTATTAAAAAATTTCCTAGTACCGGCACTGTAAGCTTATGATAAACCATGCCGGAAGCATAAGCCGGCATCCTATTTCACAGATACTACAATGCCGGTTGTGGCGATTTTCAAAAAAACTAGTCGTTGACATTTTTCTCTATATAAAGAGAGCTAATTCTTGGACCCAAAAGCCAAAAACTCGTGTTCTTATATATCTCCTTGAGCATCTTATCTTTGAAACCCTAAACCCTAGAATAATTATCAATAAATAGCTTCGTATAGTACCTAATCCACCATACAACCAATGGCATCGTTTGACTCGAAGGAAGATTTAGCAATGACCCAAGCATGGTACGCTGAAACTCGTCCTTCAACTATAGACAGCAGCACGCGGGATTCCATGTGGTTGAAGATTTTTAACAAATTTATTCACGATTACGGTAACCCGAAAGGAAGAACTGCTCAACAAATCGAGCAACGACACGACATCATCCTAAATGCTGTGGTTGAGTACCTAAAAATGAAACACCGGATCGAGCACGCTAGCCACAATAGATTGTCCCCTCAACAACTCGTAAGTATCTCCATGATTAGTTGGACACAATCTACTCTTTTTCAAATTTTATGTAACAAACAAAGTTTGTGTGTTATTTTTGTAGCATCAAGCCGTGAAAACGCGTTACTTACAAGAAAAGGGAGAACCGTTCCTGTTTGAAGCCAACGTGAACCATATTGTAACCAAAGTCACGGAGTACCACCAGTTGGGTGAATCGGAAACGGATTCTTCTTAAGAAGATTGATAGTTTAGTGTTATTTGCTTAGGTTTTAAGGGTATCTAGTTAGGTATTTCGTAAGGTTTTGTGGGTATATCTCTATGTAAGCCCTCACGAGACTATAACTCGTCCACTTGGGCCACCAAGTGGTTTAAAGGCTTGATACACGTGCTAAGTGCATTCGTTGTTCCGTCGACAAGGATTACGTTCGAAATAAATTATAGTTCCGGCTTAGTATGTAAACATATTTCAATTGCCTAATGGTAACGGCGTGCAATGTAGTATTTTAATCTATGCCGGTAATACGCGCCGACATGTAGGTTAAGCTTATACCAATGCGGATCGTTCAAAATTCAATGCCCAACGGCTATTTTTTTAAACAACAAACCGGCCTTATAGTGCCGGCGTTGATTTTACTTCACTGACAATGTCGGCACTAAATAGCCGTTGTGCAATCATCCATATAATGCAATTGATTCACCCATTTCACTTGATACCTCCAATGGAAAATCCATCAGCAACTACCGATTTCATCATTGCCATGGAAAAAGACAAACTTAGGAAAAACAAACTATCCACTCGGATGGGAAATCAATTATCATCCTCCATCAACTCAAATCCATCAACAAAAACAGATTTCATCATTGCCCTGGAAAAAGAAAAACTCAAGAAGAACAAACTATCCACTCCGTTGGGAAATCAATTATCAACCACCAACTCAGTTTCCCTTATACTAGAAAAACTAAAAAGGAAGGGAGACACCACCAAGTCAATTGCCGCAATGGAAGAACAGATACTTAAGAGGAAAAGAGAAGAAGAAGAGGAAGCAAAGCTTGAACATTATCACAAAGAAGCTAAAGAAATCCTTGAACGTCAAAAACAATCAAAGATAGAAGCGGATGTGGAGGAAGAAACCGAGTGGTTTAAAAATTACTACATAGTATCGGATTTCCAAGAAGATCACCGCCCTTCGAATCTTTTTTGGGGTCTTGTTAGGACTGGTCCTTACATGAATAACTACTTGGAAGGTAAGAAAGGCCGAATTGATTACGGTGATCTCTATGTACAAAATCGAACAATTGCACTCATAAAGTTATGTCGCAAATACAACGAGTTTCTTGCAAGATATAGAGGTAATAGGTTTCAAGCTCAGGACGCATATACCAAGTGGAGAAAAGAGCCTTTTAGGCATTTTGAAGCTGCTTTGCTTATTGAATCGCGTTCCAAGAACTAATGTTAATTGCAATTGGTTTGATTTAATGTTTTTAAGTTTATTTCCTTAAGATTATGTGGAAAATGTTATTTATTTCATCAATTTTCTTTCCTTTACCGGCATTGAAAAATACACCAAATATTATACCGTTACATGTGCCTCCGTTGAATTCTGCTCACCAAATACTTATTGTTAGAGTACCGGCATTGAATCGTTCCATTATTCAATGCCGGCAGTCTGATGGTTACAAATACAAGTTATGTGGCAGTTATAAACTCATTCATTCCACTTATTTGACGGTTACAAACTATTTTATCCCACTTATTTGACGGTTACAAAATCCTTAAAACCAGTTTATGCGTCGGTTACAAATTCCTTCATTCTATTTAAGTGACGGTTATAGAAAGGAAATCATTCATTCTCCATTTTTATTCAATCTCCCTTTTTGTTTCATCTTCTATATCAAATACAATGGGTCGTCGCAAACCTCGTGAAAAACCAATACCCAATCCTGAAGAATCTGTTGATGAAGGTGGTAAATCGAAATCAAAAGCGCAAGAACTGCCTGAAGAGTCTGATGGTGAGGCGAGAATAACAAATTTTCTTAGGTAAGTGATGTATATGTTGAATTGAATTTTTTAATTTTAGGGTTTATCCCATAGTAGAAAACACAAAGTGAAATTATGTTGTTTAGTCTTTCTACTACACTAAAAGTAATTTTTAAAATTCCAATTTGAAGCTCAGTTGCATGTTTGATTCGCGGTAGAATACAATTTGAAAATCATGCCAGATTTCATGTCTTGAATCCCGATTTTATTGCATGCGTTTACCGGCATACATATTTAATTGAATACCATGCCGGTTAGTTGTCCCGGCTTTGTTTATTTCATCAATACTATGCCGTTTTCATTAGCCGATTTTTTTAAAATCTCTTTACTAAAATCCGACTGTACCGGCATTTAAAATTTCTATATAACAATACCGGTCCCCAAGTCCGGCACTGTCGATATGTTAACTTACTATGCTGGATTCCTGTTGAACAAAAAGTTCATTCTCTGACTAAAATTCAAAGACAACCGGCATAGTATTTTAATTTATTATTATGCCGGCACCTTAGCCGAAACTTAAGTTAAGTTCGATTTCTATGCCGGAAGGCAACATATATAAGTCAGTTTACATATTGGAATACAGGTCTAGAGCAGCAGAAAAGAACAAAGGAAAAGGCAAAGTTGTTTTAGAAGCAAAAAGTAAGTCTTCTCGACGTAGCCGTCCTGATCCGGCTACTGCTAAGGTCACAATTCGGGATCAACCTATAAGCTACCCAACCAGCAGTGATGATGATGATGAGTGGGAAACATATCATGTACCCGAACGAGCCGGTGGCTCGTCCTCACAAGCAGGTGGCTTAGGACAGACTGATGTCGGAGTTGAATCCCCTAAGGATAATGTAAAGGCACCTCCAGCCCACTTTCCTGATAAGTATGACATGATTCGAGACCGCGATGATGGCAAACATTGGGGTGAACCGATAAACCCGCAACTCTTATTTGCCTACAAACACTCTTGGGCTCGCTGGATCTATCAAACTTATGTAAGACGATTGCATCTTCTTATTATATTACTTATCTGTGATCAAGTGAATTTAATTTACTTTGGTGTGTTTTTATAGGACCACGCGAACGCCTTCCGTGTTAGCCGCCATCAACAATCGGATGTATGGTCTTTGAAGCTTGAGTGTGACGCTGTTAAAGCAGTAGTCAAAGCATCTGGCTTGTATCCCGCAATAAAAAATTATGTGGCCACTGATACCGTCACGGCGAACTGCTTTTTGGAGAGGTTTTTTGGTGAAACTGATACCATGCATTTTCCTTTGGCGAGATGACCATCATCCCTGAAGATGTCCAAAGGATAATAGGTCTCGAGGTTCTTGGGAAAGCCGTTAAAGTAGGAGATGACTCTAAGGACTTGGAATGGGACAAGATCTATGAGCTGACTAAAAAGTTGTTTGGATGGGACAAGGAAACCACTTTGGCAAATATGTACAAGACTAGGCGTTCCCAGACAAAGACTATCACATTCGTCAAACTCGTTGAATTGTTTGGGAACACGAAGAACAAGGAATTGAATCGAGAACAAGTCCAAAGAAATCGCATGGCTTATATGTTGTTCATCTTGGGCACAACTATATTCCCTGACGCAATGGTAATAGAGTGCATATGAACAACCTACAATACTTGGATCCGTTGGAAAAGGTTCATGAGTATTCATGGGGCACTGCTTTCTTGGCACATTTTTTGGCAGAAATGCGTCGAGCATCTAAGGCGAACGCCCGTCAATTTAATGGGAATTTCACTGTACTTCAGGTATAGTCAAGTACTTATTTTTTTGATTGTTGTCATTAAATTTGTTAGTTTCCAATTATTTATTTTCTAATACATTTCATTGGAACGAACTTTCATTGGCGTAGGTGTGGGCGTATGAACACTCCGCAAAATTGTTCATACGGTATAAAGGATTGAAGATTTTCACTGAATATCAAGAGAATAGTCCTCTAGGTCAGAAATACTAATTCGACAATACCCCAAGGCCCAATAACAAAAAACGGTTATTAGCAATGAGATTGCCTTTGGACTCGGTGGATGTCCAAGATGTTGTGTTTGATCCATATAGGAATGCCAGAGGAGTTCACTTGCAAAGGCGTGACAATGTTTCATTTACAACGGACCGTTATTTCATCCAAAAGGATTTGTTATGCACAACCCTCGCCGTGTAATGCGCCAACTTGGGTACAAGCAGAAAGATCTCACGGATACATCTTATCAGAAATTCTCTCATGACTTTCCTCAATGCCAATCGAATGAGAACCATACTCTCGTAGTTTACGACCCAAAACCTATTCTTGCACATTGGAGTGAAAGGGAAGAAAAGGGACTGGTGTTGGATAGGGCTGATTGGGAATTGGCTGAGAACGGTTATGAGAGTGAACCAACCTTCCTAAGAGGCCATCGGAGGTTCACGCATCCTTATGTTGTACGCCCGGATATCGTAGTTGTTCCTCCACCACCATCATATCCATCCACAACTCCGGAAACTGTACCCGTACTTGTACAGCTCGTTACGTTGTTGGTACGTACGTCTTGTTCATTACCATTCTTTTTACTTTATGTCTATGAACTTATACAATTGTACATACTAAGTACATGTTTAAAATTTCCTTAACAGCGTCAGCGGATTGGAAATTTGTCGAAGTTCTTTAAGAAAAAGAACAAGAAAGGAGAGGTGCTGACCCGAGAAAAGAAATGGAGAACGTCGAGCAAAAGATGGACGAAATTGAAGATCCGAAGGCAAAAGACTTGTGGGGCGAAAGGAAGAAGAGGGTACACAAGAAGTCAAGAACCGAGTGATCGTGTGTTTATTCTATAGTATTAGTTTGGTTGAACAATCTAGTGTTGGTTTATGTTTGTTTGTGAGTCTTGAACAATGTGTTTGTGTGTCTTGCTAAACTCTTTGCTTGACTTGGTTTATGTTTGATTTGTTTTCGGTTTGGAACCACATAACTTGGGAGTTTGTTATTGTATACAATCTAGTATTTTTATTATATTTATTATGTTGATAAACTTGTGTCAAATTACCTCATTTACAGAGTTTGAACGCGCCCACATAACTTAAATTTCTAAGTTTTTCATCCAAACCGGCATGCTCGAGAACAGTAACAACAATGTCGGTTCTCTAAAAGACAGGGTTCCGGTATTTATTTGTGTTTGCATACTGTGCCGGTTTCTGTAATCTCCATGATAAATATGATTTTGACAGAAAACCGGCATAGTAATGGGGTTAATTTCAATGTCGGAAATGTCACTTATTTCTCTGGAAGTTTTTTGTGCATTTCCGGCATGGTTTCAAACGAAATTCTACGCCGGTACACAAGTTCCGGAGTTGTAAATATAAAACACAACTATGCCGGCATAGCCATCAAAATATGATTTAATGTTTACAATTCAGACTTACAAAAAAAAAAACGTTGCGTACTAGTGAACCACATAAATCCAAATCACTCATCGTCGCCTCCACACGTAATGGGTTGCATCTTCTCCTCTTGGATCGGTTTTTTGATAAGGCCAACGCATCCCAAAATTGGTGATTCTCCTCATACGATGCCATCCATCCCTTCCAGATATTGGGATCTAGACCCTTGTTTTTAATCATCCCATAAATAGGTGGCAATGGACAATTTTCTTTGAGTTTTAGAATAACGAAATGATTACCGTTCACGAACGCCAAAACAACTCTTCTCTTCTTAAGGGATCCTTCGCATTTTTGCCACTTTGGGGTAAATGTTACTTCTACGGTGGTGGTAAAATAATGAACAACATATCTAAATGTATCCGCCACTAGATGCCCACAAAGCGGCATTCTCATCCAATATTCAGAAGGAAGAAAGTTCATCTGTTGCTCGGGCCCCAATACTTGAGCATGCATATCATCAAACCCCTCGCCTATACCAACCAATTGCTCATAAAAGCTCCTTTTGTTCACAAGTTGTTCGGCCATCCTCATTCTAGCATATTGGCATGGTGTCATTCCTCTACTAACCGTCGTGTCAAAGATTCCTAATTGTTCATCCACAAACATGATAGCCACAATTTCCATCTCCGTCGACATCATCCGTATATAAAATATACTCGCGAATAACCTCGGGAAGTTGGTCTATGTAAGACCGTATCTTGGTATGATAACTTCTAATTGTCCTACTGTTTGGGATCCTTATACATCTTCATATTACCCTTTTGTAACAATAATATATCCAAACCATCCTCTGCAATCTCTAAACTTGCAATGTCTTCGATATATGATGGGAGTCCGTTCTTCCTTGGCCTACCCCTTCCCCTTCGAAATAAAACCACATCAAATTTGCTATCACTTTGGTTTGTCACCACCTTAGCCTCGCCACCTTGTTGTTCTTTGTCACTCGATGATGATACCTTTGGCAGCCTACCGCTCTTCTTTGGAACCTCCGCTAGATCGACTATGGGTATGGCTTCGGAATGCTCACATTGTTGTTCTTTGAAACTTGATGTTGATACATTTGGCAGCCTACCCCTCTTCTTTGGAACCTCCACTAGATCGACTATGTGTATGGCTTCGGAATGCTCACCTTGTTGTTCTTTGACACTTGATGTTGATACATTTGGCGACCTACCCCTCTTCTTTGGAACCTCCACTAGATCGACTATGGGTATGGCTTCAGAATGCTCACCTTGTTGTTCTTTGACACTTGATGTTGATACCTTTGGCGGCCTACCCCTCTTCTTTGAAACCTCCGCTAGATCGACGATGGGTATGGATTCAGAATGCTCACATTGTTGTTCTTTGACACTTGATGTTGATACCTTTGTCGGCCTACCCTCTTCTTTGGAACCTCCGCTAGATCGACTATGGGTATGGATTCGGAATGCTCACATTGTTGTTCTTTGACACTTGATGTTGATACATTTGGCGGCCTACCCCTCTTCTTTGGAACCTCCGCTAGATCGACTATGGGTATGGCTTCAGAATGCTCACCTTGTTGTTCTTTGACACTTGATGTTGATACATTTGGCGGCCTACCCCTCTTCTTTGGAACCTCCGCTAGATCGACTATGGGTATGGCTTCGGAATGCTCACCTTGTTGTTCTTTGACACTTGATGTTGATACCTTTGGCGGCCTACCCCTCTTCTTTGGAACCTCCGCTAGATCGACTATGGGTATGGATTCGGAATGCTCACATTGTTGTTCTTTGACACTTGATGTTGATACCTTTGTTGCCTACCCTCTTCTTTGGAACCTCCGCTAGATCGACTATGGGTATGGATTCGGAATGCTCACATTGTTGTTCTTTGACACTTGATGTTGATACCTTTGTCGGCCTACCCCTCTTCTTTGGAACCTCCGATGAGTTGGCTTTTGGTGTGGATACAGATTCCTTCGTTTGTTGTTGACTTAGCGGTTCCTTCATCGGCCTACCTCTTTTGTTTGGAACCTGCGCTTCCACAAACCTCTGTTCCGAAATCTCACATGCGGTTAGATCTCGTTTCTTACTTGCCGCGAGTTCTTCTTCACGTTGAGTCATTTCTTTCAATTCTACCCTTTGTTTTTTCCTTTTTATTTTAGTTTGTGGTCTTCTTGTTGGATCTCCCTTTCTTGGCTCTTCACTTTGGGCGATCCATGGACGAGTAATTAGCCTTAGTTGGCTCAACAAGACTTGTCGGCTAACCGAGGTGCCACGTGAGTAAGCTTCGAAGAATTCATTTGCTTCGTTCGTATCCCATGGAGATTGCCCGGGATCCCCCGAAGGAGGGGGGGGGGGTCGAAAGATAGTTGCTTCCAAAACGGATCAATGACCTCAATAGGTATCATTTCTTCATACTTCACAAGCATATGACGACATGGAAGCCCCAATGAAGACATGTCGGGACAAATACACACATCACCCGGTTTTCCGTAATTTTTCTCATATTCCATTTGTCTCATCATATGTTTTATTGCCCAATGAGAGACGTTGAATTCTATTCCTTGGAGAAACTTACCATAACGAAGAAATGGAGTCATCCTTTCCATTAAGCTTTTCTCAAAAGCCTCCTTGATCCTATTGATATCTTGCTTAAAGTATTGCTCCATTGCCTCGGTGACCGTAACCACATTGCCTTGACCGGACTGGATGAGATCTTTAAATCTCCCATGAGCGGCCTCAGCTGCACTAGTTGCTTCGGTCTTGAAGTGTCTATACCGGTTTGTCCATGCACGTACAAACTTTTCCTTGAACTTATCCAACCATTGAGTCCGACAATACCAGACGGCAGTCGGATAAACTTCGTTCCAATCGGATATAAACTTCTCCAATCTCTTTTCGTACATAACCTCGGTAAGAGACCAATAAACTTTCTCCCAATCTCTTAGAAATTCCAACCACTTTTTATGATTTTCCGCATGTTCTTTGTCCACTCTCTCCTTTATCTTGCCTCTCTCATCTTCTTCTTCTTCGGGGGATAGTTTGTTCTTTCGAACATCTTCCTCTAGTTGTACCATCATTCTCTTCTTAATATCCGCCTTTGCGGGTTCGAACAAGGCATGGCAAGTTTTTATCACATTATTACGTATATGATATGTACATAGGAAATTTTGTGCGTCCGGAAAGACGTCGGATATTGCTTTCATTAATGCGTCATCGTTATCAGTTACGATGACCCTCGGAAGTTGATTTTCCCGGAGGAACAATTTCAATTGTCGTAATGCCCAATGATAATTATAGTCCCTCTCGTTTTCCATTAAACACCAAGCCAATGTGAATGTTACCTTGTCCGAGGTTTGCCCCACGATGTTGAACAACGACATATTGTATTTGTTTGTCTTGTAGGTACAATCCATCAAAATAACACCACAACATGTATTTGCCAATTGTGAGAGCAAAGGATGCGAAATGAATATTTGAAGGGGCTTCTCGTCCGGCCCTCTTTCAATGATACGCGTGTAGTTGTGATCCCAAACTATCTTCTCAAATTCTTGCATAACGTTCCTCCCTTCCCATTCCACCTTTCTAATAGTTGCTTGTGCGGCATAAATTGTACGTAGAGAAGACACGTTAGTCTCATCCTTTTCCTTGAAGCCTCTGAGAATTTGTCTTGGTTTGATAAGTGCTTTGGTCAATCTCTTTACATCCTCGAACTCGTCAGGTTTTAGCTTCGCAACTAAGGAGTGACCAACAAAATCTTTCGGATCCCGGTGGTTATGACATCCACACAAAACCTCACAATCCCAATTGTTTATGTCATTTAAACGGAATACAAGCTTAAACGGGCAATTATTCTTCCTCGTACGAGTCTTGTATACCCTATTAGTCTTCTTTGGATACACATAATCCTTTCTCTTGTGGCTATTCTTCTCCTTGTATTTCCCACTTCTCTCACAAGCCATCTCAAAATGCCTATTCGAACCTTCGGTATTCCTCACCAACACACACATGTTCTTAAGGGCCGTCTCTTTAGCCCAAGCGATTGCTTCTTTTCGATCTGTTATTCCCTACATAAGAACAATTTCGCATTCATTAGAAGGTTCATTACTAGCAATCCATTAGTAATGTTCAAGATACTAGGTGAAAAGTATTCTTTGGTTACATACCGGAGGGATTTTATAGTATTCCGACGTATCCCGATAAAGCGGCTCTGCATTTGTTGGATTAATATATGGCACCACCTAAAGATCGAATGCAAATTATTTCCAAACACAATTACAACACTATGCCGGAAACCATTACCGGCATGCTCGACCATTGTTCCTAAGATAGTCTAAGTTAACCAAAACGGAAGACAAAATTTGAAACCTATTCCGGCGTATGTGTTTCATAAGAAAACAACGCCGGAAGCAAGGATGCCGGCATAATCGTAACCTATTGTTCCAAGCCGGTACACAATTCTGGCATTGAAAATAATTGATATTGAATGCCGGAATTTGGCTTTGGAAAAATTTTATCCCTGCATGTTTTTTTGTAGGTACCGGCATTATCGATATTGATGGTACCACGCCGGTATCTACCAGATTCAAGCGTTGATGTTTATAAAATTTCAATGCCGGTTTTTGGTTTGAGATGGAATTGTTTCCTGTATGTTTTTCATGCGGTACCGGCATGGTAACTTAACAATGAAACCATGGCGGTTGAATATTCCGTAGTATATTCCTTGTTAGGTAAAAAGGTTAACTATGTACCGGCACAGTTTTTGGGTAGAATACTATGCCGATTTATTATTCAAAATGGGGGATATCAGTTTACCGGCGTGGTCGTAGTATGAATACAATGCCGGTACCTTGACTACCGGCATGGTATTCATACAACTACCATGCCGGTACCGAGGTTTTTCAGTTGAAAAAATGGCGGGTTTCAAGAAAAAAATCGATTTTTCGACATCTTAGCAGACTTAACTGTGTGTTGGGGATGCTAGTATGTTGTGCAAGTTTACTTTCTTGTGTTGGTTCTTCAAGAAACTCTCCATACTCGTCAAAATCATCATTTAAGGGTGTTGGCTCAACAAAGAGTTGCAATTGTGAGTTGTTGTCGTTAGCTGAAGATTCAAGATGTGATCCTTGTTGTAGTTGAGCTAAAGATTCAGCAGCAGCAATTCTCTCTTCACAATCTTCCTTCATTTTTCCCAAAAATATTTCTCTCACAAATTATTTTTCCCTCCTTCTACTTTCACCTCACTAACCCAAATTCAAATAAAACACACACTAATCATTTATAAAAAATCTTAAGATTTTTCCTAATTATTATTAACCACTAAACCTGATTAGTGAGGGGTAAATTAGGATTTAAATAAATATTTAGATAAGGGGTGACCCCGAATTGATATCTGTATCCAGATTTTGTCCTTTTCTTATATCCCCAATTCCTTTTTATATCCCCCAATTGCGCGTTCATAATAAACCTAACAAAATTTTCTCTTGTCTTTTTTTTTTCCTTTTTTTTTTTTTTTTTTGAAATAAAACAAGAGAAAATAAAATACAAATAAGATAAAATAAAATAAAAATGTAAGTACAAAGGCCATGGTGTAAGTACTTTACCGCTTGATTCTTCACAATTCGTATGTCTCGATATCATAAATTTCTCAAATTCTCATCTTTATAATCTTCGCTCTTGCACAATAGTCTCCAACTCATAAAAATTCTGCTCCTCGTTTTGTTGCTATACTTGAATATGAAATCTGCTCAATTATGTACCGTTGCTTGTAAACCTTGAACGTGTTCAACTTTCCTTCAAATTTGTGATGCTCCTCTTGTTGATGATGATGGTGTTTCTATGGACCTGTTGGTGTAGAGAGAGATAAAGTGGATGGTGCTAACTGCGAACAAGATTACAAGTGGTATGTAAGTTAGCAATTCGATGTCACCATCATGATTGACAAAATAGCACTCAAGAGATCAAAATAGTGCTTTTATGGTGGGAGGTTGGACAGCTCACCATTCTGCCCAGAATTTACGTACAGTGACACACACTCTAAAAGCACAAATTTAGACAGGTACAAAGAATTGAAGGTCGGTGCCTCACATTATGTAACATGGGTAGTCTCCACTATAGGGGATCACTACTCTAATACCGAATTCAGTCTGCACCTTATTTGCCACTGGCATGGTTAAATCCAACTTTAACTCTCATACAAGTAAGAAACCCGATCATGTTCTCTGTCATCTCTAAGTTCAGTCACTCTTATGAGATTCTCGATGTAATATTAGCGACATGTATACTATGTGACTCTAAACTAACTACAAGTTGGAGTTTTTATTCACTAATTTACACAAAAGTTGAAAAATTTACAATGCAAACCACTCCCCCACACTTAAACTTTACATTGTCCTCAATGTAATTGAATCGTCCAAGGAAAGTCAAGGTGGGAAATCATAACTGAAAAGTGACAAAAAATCAGAAAAGTAAAAACATGACAAGAAAAGAAAATAAAAGATAAGAGATACAAAACCGATGGGTTGCCTCCCATTTAGCGCTTGGTTTAAAGTCGTCAGCCCGACTATCTCCTTGTTTTCTACGACTACTCCAGAGGGAGTACTTCCACAAGATTAACTCCTTCCACGACATCCGAAGAGAAGTTCTCATAATATGGTTTCAACCGGTTCCCATTCACTTTAAGTTCATTTCTTGTAGCTAAACTACGAATTTCCACTGCACCATGAGAAAACACATTAGTCACAATAAAAGGTCCAATCCAACGTGACCTTAATTTACCCGGAAATAATTGCAAGCGAGAATTAAACAAAAGCACTTTCTGCCCAATGCAAAATTGTTTCTTTGTAATCATATTATCATGAAATGCCTTCATCTTTTCCTTGTAAATCCGTGAGCTTTCAAATGCATCATTGCGAATCTCCTCTAACTCTTGAAGTTGCAACTTCCTTTGCCTTCCAGCAACATCCAACTCCATATTGCATTGCTTAATAGCCCAAAACGCCTTATGCACAATTTCCACGGGTAATTGACAAGGTTTACCATAAACAAGCCTAAAAGGAGACATCCCAATAGGTGTTTTATATGCGGTTCTATATGCCCACAAAGCATCATTAAGTCGCATGCTCCAATCTTTTCTTGTTGGGTTCACCGTCTTCTCAAGAATGGATTTCACCTCTCGGTTGGAGACCTCGGCTTGTCCATTTGTTTGTGGATGGTAAGGTGTTGCAATCCTATGCGACACATTGTACTTCCTTAACAAGTTTTGCAAGAACCTGTTTTTGAAGTGTGAACCTCCATCGCTAATTATCGCCCTTGGAATGCCAAACCTTGCAAATATATTAGCTTGCACGAAATCTGAAACAACTTTAGAATCATTAGTTGGAGTGGCCTTAGCTTCCACCCATTTCGAGACATAATCCACAGCAAGCAAGATATAATAATTCCCACTAGAATTGACAAAAGGGCCCCTAAAATCAATTCCCCATACATCAAAAACCTCCACAAATTGAATAATAGTTTGCGGCATTTGATTTCGAGCACCTAGATTGCCTGTTCTTTGGAACCTATCACATGTGGTACAAAATGCATGTGCATCCTTAAACAAAGTTGGACAAAAGAAACCACATTCTAGTACCTTGAGAGCGGTTCTCTTACTCCCAAAGTGTCCTCCACAAGCATATGAGTGACAAAAAAACAAGATAGAATTAAATTCAGATTCGGGAACACACCTACGTATTACTTGGTCACTATAATGTTTCCATAAGTATGGATCATCCCATATGTATTGGTTCCCTAACTTCTTAAGTTTGTCCCTCTCAGCACGAGACAAGTTCTTTGGGATTTGTTTAGAAACTAAGTAATTAACAATATCAGCGTACCATGGTTCTCCAAAGGCAATTGAGAATAGTTGCTCATCCGGGAAACTTTCACGCAACGGGATAGTCTCCTTGTCCACAGCAAGACGGCTCAAGTGGTCCGCAACGGTGTTCTCAATTCCTTTCTTGTCTTTTATCTCAATATCAAACTCTTGCAAGAGTAATATCCATCGTATGAGCCTCGGTTTCGCTTCTTTCTTTGTAAGCAAGTACTTAAGCGCTGCATGATCAGAAAAAACAACAACTTTTGTACCAATTAGATAAGAGCGAAACTTTTCCAAAGCAAAAACAATAGCTAATAACTCTTTTTCAGTGGTTGTGTAGTTTTGTTGGGCCTCATTTAACGTTCTAGAAGCATAATAAATGGCATGAGGTATCCTCCCCACACGCTGCCCAAGCACCGCACCAACCGCATAATCACTAGCATCACACATAAGCTCAAAGGGCTTGCTCCAATCCGGTGGTTTAATGATAAGGGCTGAAATCAAAAGTTCTTTCAAACGATTGAATACCGCCACACACTTTTCATCAAAGTTAAAAACCACATCTTTTTGCAATAAGTTACAAAGTGGCGATGCTATCTTGGAAAAGTCCTTGATGAATCTACGATAAAAACCTGCATGACCAAGAAAAGAGCGTATTTCCCTCACCGTAGTGGGAGGGGTTAGAGCACGAATAAGGTCTATCTTAGATTTATCGACTTCCAAGCCTTTAGAAGATATTATATGGCCTAACACTATGCCATGAGTTACCATGAAATGGCACTTCTCCCAATTCAGCACAAGATTTGTTTCAACACATCGTTCAAGGATTAGAGACAAATTGTTCAAGCAAAGGTCAAATGAATCACCAAAGACACTAAAATCGTCCATGAACACTTCGATTATGTTTTCAACATATTCCGAAAAGATACTTACCATACACCTTTGAAAAGTAGCTGGAGCATTGCATAAGCCAAAAGGCATCCTTCTATAAGCAAAAGTACCGAATGGACAAGTGAAAGTGGTTTTCTCTTGGTCCTCCGGTGCTATCACAATCTGATTGTAACCTGAATAGCCATCAAGGAAGCAATAATAAGAGTGTCCAGCTAAACGTTCAAGCATTTGATCAATAAATGGCAATGGAAAGTGATCTTTTCGAGTAGTGGCATTCAATTTTCTATAATCAATACAAACCCTCCAACCGGTTTGCACACGAATTGGGACAAGTTCATTCTTATCATTTCTACCACCGTCACACCTGATTTCTTTGGTACTACTTGTACCGGGCTTACCCACTTGCTATCGGATATGGGGTAGATAACACCCACGTCCAAAAGCTTGAGTATCTCCTTTTTCACAACTTCCATCATGGGAGGATTCAAACGACGTTGCGCTTCCCTTGTAGGCTTTGCATCGTCCTCCACACGGATTTTGTGCATACAAACGGCAGGGCTTATACCCTTGATATCGGCAATTGTCCATCCTATGGCCGTCTTGTACGTCCTTAGCACCCTTAGAAGTTTTTGCTCCTGTAATTCATTAAGCTCGTTAGAAACAATCACGGGTAACTCCTCATTATCACCCAAGTACAAGTACTTTAAGTGACTTGGAAGAGGTTTCAATTCTAAACTTGGAGATTTAACAATAAACGGCACAAGTTTTTCATTATTGCAAGGTAAAGAAGCATATGAAATATTCTTAATTGCTGATTTTTCCGGTAATGAGTCAAGAGAACCAATGGTTTCTTTAATCTCATCACTATACTCCAAACCATTATCAATGGGTGTAGTGAGCACGGTTTCCAAAGTATTAACACCATTCAACTCAAACATTTGTTGCGCCAATGTGTCCATCACATCAATGGAGAAACAAAAGTGGACATCACTAGGATATCTCATCGTCTCGAAAATGTTGAAACGTATTATTTCTCCATCAAACTCCATAGTTAGCGTTCCCTTATCCACATCAATTATGGTTTTCGCCGTTTTCATGAAGGGACGCCCAAGTAGCAATGGAAGAGACGAGTCCGGTGAACCTTCATCCATCTCTAACACGCAAAAGTCAGCTGGAAATACAAGTTTATTAACCTGCACAAGAACATCCTCAACAATACCCATTGGGTAGACATTAGAACGATCAGCTAATTGCAACACAATTCCAGACTTTTTAAGAGGACCAAGATCAAGTGAATTATACATAGACGCATGCATAACATTAACGGATGCACCTAAGTCCAACATAGCTTTGTTAAATGTGGTGTTACAAATTATGACGGGAATGTCAAAGCTACCGGGATCCTTGCACTTAAGTGGGAGTTTGTGTTGTAAGATTGCCGAAGCATTCTCCCCCACACTAAGTACTTCATTACCTTTGAGCCTTTGCTTATTGGTACACAAGTCCTTCAACACCTTTGCATACTTTGGAACTTTCTTGATTGCATCTATGAGTGGTATGTTCACATGGATCTTCTTAAGAATGTCTAAAATCTCCTTTTCTAGTTCCGCCTTCTTGGAATTTGCAAATCTGCGAGGGAAAGGTAAAGGAGGAACATAAGTAGAAACCGGAGTTTTAGAGTTAGAAATAGGTACCTCAGAAGTTTAGGGAGAATCCTCATTTTTCTCCTCCAAAACAGGTTCCTTTGGTGTTTCCACCTTGTCCGAATCAGCAACTTCGGGTTGCACAAGTTGTGTACCACTTCTCAACATAATTGCATTGACACCCTCTTTTGGGTTGATAGGTTGAGAAGGGAGTTTCCCACCATTTTGTGCCTTCAATTGATTCAACTCAATAGCCATAGAACCAACTTGAGTTTGTAAATCCTTAACCGTACTCTTCGTTCTTTGCATAAAAGATTTCATCAACTCTTCCATATTGGACCTCATATTTTGAGGTTGTTGTTGTTGTTGGAATTGTTGTCTCGGCTGGAATTGTTGTTGTTGAGGTTGAAATCCACTCGAATTGTTGAAATTAGGTTGTTAAATCGCTCCTTGCTTATTGGCATAACTAAAATTTGGGTGATCTCTCCATCCCGGATTGTAAGTGTTTGAGTAGGGATCATACCGTCTTTGTTGATTTGGAAAGACCGCATTAGCTTGATCGTCCTCATAAGCTTGAGAAGAACCTGGTATCACCGCGGCTGCAACTTGTTGCATCATTGTTGTCATGTTATCCAATTGTTGACGAAGTTCCTCAACCTCGCTCACTTCATTAACTTTCCTAAGAAGCACATCTGAACCACGACTCAAGAATTGTTGGGAGTTTGCTGCCATGTTCTCAATCAACTCTCTCGCTTGTGCCATCGTCTTGTTAACTAGTGCACCACCACCCGCAGCATCAAGAATATTCCTATCACTTGATTGGAGTCCTTCATAGAAATATTGGATAATCATAGCGTCACTGAATTGGTGGTGAGGGCAGCTTGCCACCAATCTCTTGTATCGTTCCCAACATTCATATAAGGATTCTCCCACATTTTGCTTCATCCCACAAATCTCCTTTCGAATTTGGGTAGCCTTTGATGCAGGAAAATATCTCTCTAAAAAGAGTTTCTTCAACCCATTCCATGTCGTGACACTTCCGGGAGGTAAATAGTACAACCAATCCTTAGCACTATCCATCAAAGAGAAACGGAAAACTTTTAACATTGCACCATCCGCCTCAACATCCGCTGGAAGCATGGCCGTGACAATGGTGTGGAAGTCCATAAGATGCTTGTTTGGGTCTTCATTCACCATGCCATGGAACTTTGGTAATTCTCTAAGCAACCCCGGCTTTATCTCAAAAGTAGAGTTCGTTTGAATACACCCCTGTTGTGTATCAAGCCTATGAGAAGCTAACTCCTTGAGTGAACGATTTGCATCACCCATTGCTTCTTCTTTTTCTTCAAAAGGTGGTTCTTGTTCACCCGGAACCTCTTGTTCTAAAACTGCTTCTTCTTGTTGGAAAGTCTCTTCTTCCGTTTTCAACTCTTGTTCTTCCGTTGTATCTTTACTTGGTTGGAGTATTGTGCCTCTTCGAGTAGCTATCCCGCACCGTGGATAATTCCAATCTTTGGAAGCCAGGTATTAGGTACCTGAAAACAATTCTCGCAAACAAGTGAGAAACAAGACAAGAAAACAAGAAGCAAAAACAAAAATAAGAAACTAAAAACTCAATAACTAGCCGTATGCCTCCCCGGCAACGGTGCCAAAATTTAATCGCTGTCGTATGCGTCAAAAATAATTTCACTTTCCTAAAGTATATGATAAGAAAGAGTTCGTTTCCACATAGAGGCAATTGTAGTTATTATGTATTCAATTTCCTTAAGTAACCAATTGGGGGGATTTCTGATTTTAATGTAAGCAATAAAAGTAAATTAAAAGCAAAATAAATTGTAGAAAGTTATCAATGAGAGAAAGATATTGGTCAAGGAATTCATCTTCAATCTTAGACATGTGCTTGCATATATGATTAGAATTATGATTTAATCTCTTATATTATCAAAAGCCTAGAGAATCAAGAGAGCAAGATAATCTATTAATTTCCTAAGTTCATCAACACACACATTAGAGCTGCGTATGTGAATTCTACCTAAAGAATAACCTAACGCCTTGCGCTAATTAAGTTCAATTCCTAGGAGCATTAAGTTTCAGAAAAAGGCTAATCAATGCAATTGTCATACATTGCGCATAACAATTCGGACAATAGTCAAACTCTACATATGATTACGAGAGTGTATCAGTACAAACCGTAATCATATTATGCTACTTGTATTCAGGGTTATCGCTCGATGAAAAACCCTAAAATAGCTATGGACTAGGATGCAAGTTCAATTAATTGGCCACTTAACTAATCAAACATCATAATCCTATCACAATACATCAATCATGTGATTCTTAAAACAGTAGAGATGTGAACGATAATCAAGAGAGAAAACTAATACATAAATCAAACACAAGTTTTAGAAATAGGACTACATCCTTAACCAATAATATAGAATTTAGCTACTCATAGCTATGGAGTTCATCACAAAAATATGAATTAAATAAAGAAGAAGATGAACAAAAGCAAACCCTAGTAGCGTAAACAAAAGCGGCTCTCTCCCAAAACTCAAAGAATAAAACGTGTTTCCAAAAGTTGTAGGACTTCTCTTTTATAGCTCCTCTTGTTCCAAAATTAGGTCTAGTCTTCAAAGTCCATTAGATGAAAATCCACCAAGCTCATAAGTGAGAGAAACCCATGTAGAAAATATGCCCAAAAATATGTCGCCGGAAAGTTGGTATTATGGCCGGAAATCGGCTGGAATCCGGCACCGGAAAGTATCTCAGGTGACCGGCAAAGTCCGCCCGGTCACCGGTCAACGGGTCATCTCGGTCGAGTCAACGGGTCAGCTCGGTCGAGTCAACTCACTGAGTCAAACCGAGTCAAGCACCGATTCAGCTGAGTCAAACCAGGTCAGATCATGACTCAGATGCGAGTCAGCTGGCTAGTCAGACGAATCAGGTCTGAGTCACATTCTCCAAGCTATCTTGCATACCCCTGTCTTGTGTTGCACAACCATTGCATATCACCAGTGCCCATTCAGCCATGACGGCTGTTCATCCTGCTTTTACCAACCTACACATTCATCTACATACACCTCCACTGCCAATGCAGGTCAGCTCTAGCTCTGTCCATCACTGCCACCATAACTACTCCATCCAGCTTTCATGCCATCTCCCATCGACTCAATCCTGGCAGCAACAATATCATTCCCTGCAACTCGTTTTTATTGCCTCAAAACCACAACTGCCAGTACCAACTTGCACCCATTTGCTTCGAGTTCATCTCGAGCCATCAATTATTTCTGTAACCCCTGCAACAGCTAAATCCAGTTCATTGCATTGCCCAACATCAGGTGCATAGCACGTCTTCCATCTTGTCGCCATACTTCCACTACTTCTGACACATATTCCCACAACTCCAGCTGCAGTTCATAGCAGCAGATCGATCCTGCAATTCCTTGTTGGTCAGAACTTAGCCAACTGCAATTTCGATTCAAATCCAACCACTACACCATTTCTTAACAACAAATAGCGACACAATACCACAAACCGCAAGTCACAGGCTTATCACCTGCAATGCCATCTTCTAAGCTTGCGCCTAAAACTCAACAGTTCAGCTTCCCAGCTTCATCTCTTAGTTTACCTGCAACAGTTCCTTGCCCATCCCAGCCAACCTCAATTCCATCTCAGGCAATCACCAACTTCACTGCAAAACCTAGGCATCTAGAGCATATAGCATCAGCAGCTACAATTCTATCCACCATTGCAACAAGTCTTAGCTGAGAGACAGTGCAGCACCAGAACAACATCAGTTCTTGGCTGTGACTGCACTGGCTATATCAACAGCTCAGTTCCAACTCCAGCCATAACACTTAACAGCCACACTAGAACCCATCAATTCCACCAGTTAATCCCATTAGCTTTTAACTGAATTAGTCACAGACCCAGTTGCACAACCCACACTTCCTACAGCTCAACAAATGAACTCCACATCAATTTCTTCCATTTCAAAATCACCTCTCTTCTGTGTTTCTTTCTTGACTTCAATTCATAGCCAAACCCTTCAAAAATCTCTCAAATCCATTCATTCTTCTTCTCACAGAATCCCCAATCTCAAAGAACAACATTTTCTCGTAAACCCTAACTCCATTTCACTCATCTCTTCATCCCTGACTTGCACAACACCAATAGTTCAAGACCCATTTTCTCAACTACCAGATCCATCTCTTTAAGCCATACTTATCACTTCAATTCTAGCCATCAAACCCATTTCACAGACTTTGAATTTCAGTCTCCATCTCACTGTAATTTTGAATCCCTATTTTGAACAGAAAACCCTAATTCCAACGATTCTTCTCAATCCTCCAACCAAACACGAATTCAGGGCCAACCCATTCTCTACAACCCTGCCAGAACTTGAAAATCCCACTCAACCACTTCATTCAACACCAAATCACGGCTGCAGATCTACTTCCTTCACTGTTCTCTTCCTCTTTCTGAACTTATGATTCTTCTTCACCTAACCAAGTTTGTCCTTCGAACCAGCAGCATCATCTCGTTTCACTACCACTAATTCCATCTCTGAATTTCTCAGTAGTAACAGCAGCGGCTGCTGCTCTTCTTCTCCGAATTAGGGAAAAATGATTGAGAAATCATTTTCTCTGATTTAGGTTTGTTGTAGGAAATGAAAGTGGATATCGCCACCCCAGATGAATTCTATAAGGGGTACCCTGGATGATTCTAGGCACCCACTCCTTAGATAAGGACCACCAAAGATGTCCCCCTATTGCTTCTCTAGACTAAGTTGCAATGGTTGTGCTTGGTCCGGCTCTGCTCAAATTGAGTAATTTCCTCTTCTTTTCCTTCGTGCAACTCCAGAGTACCTAATAACTCGAAAGTAAATATAAGATACATATTTTACAAAAGAAATAGCAAAGAAAGCATAAACAATAGATATAAAATTAGGTGTTTGTTTATGGGTGAAAACTACTCTGCAGAATTTGGTAATTTGGGGTGTGGATGAGGAATGAATTTAAACCTTAAACAAATGCACTGCGCGGTGAGCGCTTGTAGATTCGAGAGATCAATCATGCAAGTCCGGCCTAAACCAAGAAATGGCCGTTCCAGACTTGTTTCGGTCACAAAGTGAAGGAAATGGGGTTGATCTTAGGGAGGGAAGCGAAGAAGGTGTTGAGATTGTGAAGGTGTAGACTTGCTTATGACTTGCAACAGGAGAGTGAACAAGCTTACGATTGGTGTAAGCGTGCTCGGGTGTTTTCTTGTTGTTTTTCTCTCTCTCTGTTCCTTGGAAATAGGGCGGAGAACCTATTTATACAAGTCATTGAGTCTTATTCACGTCTCTCGTGGGAAGTGGAGGAAGTGGAGTGATAGAGTAGTGGAGTTGTGCGTTGGTGATACACGACCAGCCTTGCCCACTTCTCATGTTCATCTCTAACCGTCCATGTCTTCCTAACACGTTCTTGTGATGGCGTGTTGCACGTTGCACGCTGTAAACCGCCAGACCAATACCCCATATGTATCCCCCGCCTTGTGACATGATTGATGCTCGGAATGTGTGGATCGTGGATCCACGAAAGATAGCATGTAATGCTTAATTGAATAACTGCGTTATTCAGGAAGTCGATACTTGTGAAGTATCGTGTGTATTTTATGCAGGTACTGCATCATGGTGTGGTAAAGTGATGGGTAATGACACCTTACTAACCAATTAACTCCTGACTGTGTCTGTATAACCAAGTCGGGTGAAGTTGGACGGATGAGATGGTCTTTGAGACACTCATCTGCGACCGTTGATGAAGTTAGGGTTTTGAAGAGGTGCGCAGGCATCACTCTTCAGCTTGGTCGAAACCAAGCATGGGATACAACTTTGGCCTAACCGACCATACATGCGTGTAGATGGCATGATGGTGTAGGCTCCTATACCCCATTACCTCATGAAAGTATGATCTAGGTTACTCAATTCATCCGGTGAAATCGAGTGGTCGAGATCGATTTGCGACAAAAAACTAGTGCCGCAAGGGCCGCACGTCACGCCCTCTTCAGGCGCACGTTCCAAGACGACCAATCTTGGTCGGTCTTGGCCGATTGGCCTGGTGTGAAGATGGTAGGCTGATGTTCACGCCAATAACTGAATATCCCATGAAAACGGGATCCGAGCCATCCAAATCGTCCGGCGAAGTTGAGTGGTCGAGATCAGTTGCGGTTTGGGAGGTGTGACCACGCTAGTTTGAGCGTGCGTTTTGGATTAGCCAGGCATGATATGCCTTGGCCGATCGGGTTAGGGAATAGATGGGTCCACGGTGGTCATCTTTGGTATGACCGGACCTGCTAATCTAATCTTGGACCCTCCATTCATGCCGGAGAAGATGGACGCTCGTGATGCTCAAAACCCTAATTTTGGGTTTCAAAGCCGTGCGTCTTCTCTTGTTTGGGCGACGATTTTGTCACGACCAAACATGGTTGGTCTTGACCGATTGGTCAAGTGTGTAGGCGGGCCCACGGTGATCGTGTTGACATGCTCGGGCCCTTTGAATCTACATCTACACCTTCCATCTATACCTGCGAAGATGGATGGTTGAGGCTGTTTTGCGACACATGTAATATGCCGCAAACCCTAATTTAGGGTTTTCCGTCCATAATGCTTGGTATGAACGTTTTTTTGGCAAGCTAGGCCAATGGCCGACCGTGCGGGTTCCGCATTGGTTCGGCAGTGGATATTCCATACCTGCTTGGGGTGATGGAATTGATCTGGGTCATCCAATCATGCTTATGGAGTTGGATGACTGCGATCATATCCGGACTGATACGGTCAATCCGGATGCTCAATCGGGCTAGTATAACACACCGAGAGGGGCTCAATCGGGCTAGTATAACACACCGAGAGGGGCTCAATCGGGCTAGTATAACACACCGAGAGTCAGCCTGTACGGGTATTTCGTACATGGTTTCATTATAGTGCTTGGAGGTTCGTGTTACTCAGAAGAGTAACACTCGATCGTCATGCCACACCGATAATGAGTACTGGAAATATAAGGCTGATTAGAAATTCACAGGATGGGATTGTTGCCACATGCTCCAACCTGAGGAATTTCATGTATTCACGAGAATGGGATTGTTGCCACATGCTCCATTCTTGGTGAATTAAGTGAGGGAGTATCCAACACTTATAAATGGCTTTATCTTTTACAAGATGTCGTAGCATAATTTTTCCGGTTTTTACAATTTTAACCTCAAATGAAAACCCACCATCAACATTAAGTCCCATGCCTAGCACATAATGGTTACACTATTGTGGGGTAGGCATGAGATGGTGGCATACATATGTGAGAAAGACAGGATAAAAGGAGTTTACCCGGAAGAGTGTTGGCCGACCGCTAGTTGCCCACGCCATCATGCTTGTATGGAATCCTTTGGTGGGACCAGTTTCCTTCTTTAGGTATTTGAATCAAAAGAGGAATCCAAACAAAAGAGGTATCCTTGTTCTATTGGGATTCTTCTAATTTTTTGTCTATAAAAAGAGACCAACCCCTTTTCTTTTCTCACGAGTTTTTTTTTTTTTTTGTGTCGAGCAGCTCCCGTCCGGGTCTTCACTGCCGTCGCCAATCGCCGTCGTCCGCCGGAGCTCGTTGCCGCCGTCCGTTCGCCGGAGCTCGTTGCCGGAATCTGCCGCCGTCCGTCCAAGGTAAGTCTCGGTCTTCTTCTTTTTTTTTTTTTTTTTTTTTTAAAGGTAAAACCCTAGTTTGCTAGGTAAACACCTTTTGTAAGATGTGCATATGCTTAGTTTTTTCCACCGAGGTTGATACGTCAATATTTTCTAGAATTGCTTAGTAAAACAACCCGTGAATACATGATCATGTTGTTTTTGCTTCTTTCCACCATTGCATGCAAAACTAGCTTCTTAGATTGTAGCTTAGGAAGAGACTTTGGCTTGAATTTCGTAAACATAATCCCCACGATCATGAGAAAAACCGTGTTGTAATACGTGCCCGTGAATGTAGTCCCACCTTGTGCGTGGGTCCCACCCACATATGCTTGACTGATTTGACACCAATACCAGACTGAAACTTGTACCAAACTTGAAACCAATACCAGACTGAAACTTGTACCGGACTTGAAACCAATACCAGACTGAAACTTGTACCGGACTTGAAACCAATACCAGACTGAAACTTGTACCGGACTTGAAACCAATACCAGACCGAAACTTGTGTAATACTGGTGTTTGGACCTAATCCCAGCTTTTTTGTCTTGTCGTGCGTGACTACACGCTTCATGCGCTTTTCATACAAGTTCTAACTCCTGTCTTTTATTTCATTGCGGAATGAAGAAAAGAATTCCTGTTGAGATGTCTTCCGGAGATAATGTTGGTGCCAAGCCAGGAAGTGTTGACGGCTTCAAAGATATGCCGAACATCGATGATGAGTTGTTCACCTCGCCTTTTCCAAATATTAGAAGACATCCTTCTCATAAGATAGTCCTGCTTTCCGATTCAGAAAATATGGATGTTGATCCATTTTCTTCTTCAACACTTGTGATGAGATTTTGCCTCCGGAGAAATGAATATCCGCCTTCCCCTATTGACTTCAAGATTTGCCATACTCCACTGGGTTCTTATGAAGGATGGATGAGACGCATGTTGAGTAATAAGGGCATTAAAGATAATTTTCTTTCAAATAAGCAAATCCTCAATGCGGTCATGGCATCTGCTTCTCTTGAAATTAAGAAAGACGCTGCGGGTTTGATTACCTTCATTTCTCGGTGGCGTATTTCTACTCATACAGCCATATCTAGATGGGGAGAGATGACTATTACCCTGGAGAGTGTAGCTGCATTAATGAACCTGCCTGTTGCTGGAAGTCTTTCTTACGATCTTTCTGATACGGAGCAACGTAACTATGATGCTATACTTCAAAAGGTGGCGGAATTCGACAATTTGGACAAGTAGGAGAAAAAAGATACAAGATGCTTTTACACCTGGTGGGTGTCGGAGTGGTCTCCTGCAGACCCAGAGCCGGATCAAGAGTTGGAAAATGAGCTCAGCGTGATTGCGTTCCTGTCTTTATGGTTATCCAGAGACATATTCGATGACGGTTCTGGAAAGAAGACCATTAGGAGTGACCTCGTTAATATCGCTATAAAGCTGGCGAAAGGCGAGGTCCTTCCTCTAGGCGCATTGTTCCTTGGATCACTATATTCTCATCTGGACGCTTTAGCAATGGACATGCATGTTTCTAACGGGTACAAGAAGGTGGAATCGCACGTTCACTTCGCTTTTCTTCAGGCATTCTTATGGGAACACTTCAAAAGCTATGCTCCTACCCCTGCAAATTTGCTCACCAACTTGTATGGTGGCTCGAGAATACTCCGCTGGAATAAGAGGCGTCCCAGCTGGTGCGAGACTTGTGGACACATTTGACAATGTGTCTTCTGTAGATTTCCGTCCATGGGGGCCGGTCCACCCTTCCATTGTTCAGCCAAAGACTTTTGCTATTGCTTCTGATGGCCCTGATGTTGTGTTGTGTACCGATGCTGAGACGGTGAAGTTTGGAGAACTTATTTACCTGCGAAGCTGCATTCCAGGATATGTCCCGTCTTTATTCAACGGAGAATTTTCTGTGACTCCGTACAATATTGACAGGGTTGCTCGCCAAATGGGATTTGATCAGGGTGTCCCATTTATTCGTTCGCCAAGGGTTTCGAAAGAATCTCTCCCGAATATTCTTAATGCTGGCGCGTTTTTAGAACGGGTGAGCCTTCCCTTCTGGCCTATTGGGAGAAACCCAGTGGTAACCGATAAGTACAAGGAATTTTGGAGCGGTAATCATGGATTTTCCAGAATTCTCGGAGAGTGTTGTGACAGGTTTCCGTGGTGAACCATCTTCGACGTTTTGAAAAAGCATTTCCGGTTGAAGCCACTTCCAGCCAAACAGACCAGAGCTGAGGATTGCAGTCCCCAAGCAGGAGACAGATCCAAGAGGCAGGCATGTGGTTCGGTGATCCTCAATTCCTCCAATATGTAGGTATTTAAATCTCTTCCCGTTGGTTCCTTTATTTCTCCAAGGTGAATCTTTCTAAGAGTAATTCTTGCTTGAAATCAGGGGATTCCGAAAAAGAATGTCTTCACAAGGTTGGCGCGTATTCAGAATGAGAAGGTCAAGCGATGCGATCTTCATCTTTGAGAAGTCTGGAGAAACTGATCTTCATGTTGAGAAGTCTGGAGAAACTGATCTTCATTCTGAGAAGTCTGGAGAAACCGCTCCTTTTTCCGACCATGACAGAGATGATGCAAGTACTGACCTTCATGCTGAGAATTCTGGAGAAACCGCTCATTTTCCCGACCATGACAGAGATGATGCAAGCTCGGTCGGACAAGCCGCCTCCCTGAGTGATCTTGTTGATGGGGTCGTGATGAAAATTAGCGCCCAAAGCGAAGTAGATATCGGGAGGAATGTAAGAGAGGCAACATCTGTTATAGTTGAAGTTGCTCCCCTTGAAGAACATTCTGAGCAGGTTTCGGCCAATAAAGCTGTCGTGGTGACTCCTTCTGAAAGGTCTCCTGTAACTGACCAGGCTCCTGTGGTTGGTGGATTACCGGTGATGCAGCCTGGGGCTTTGTTCGATCCTCCTTTTACTGTCCCTTATCCAGGTCATGTGTTGGTTGGTGGATTCAGCATGCCGGTTCAGTTCGAAGAGTTGTACACAATGATATGGGAGAAGCACGGCCACATTGCTACCACCACGAAACTCAAAAGTCGTCTTGCATTGGTCAACCGCGTTCATGAGGCTTTATTTTCTATCCATGGGATGAGTGTCGCGACTGGTCGAACGGTTTCTGAGGAGATGATTGAAGACTGGAAGTGCCATCGAGATGTGTTTGTGCAGTACGACTTCAATGCTTCTTGGTTCCTCAAAAGGTTCTCCGAGATTCAGGAGCTCCAGAAATTACAAGGTGAAGCCCCTTCTGCAGAATGTGTTACTCGCCAGGAAGAAGAGGTTGAAAAGTTGTCTGAGGAGTTGAAGCTGAAGCAAGATGTACTTCAAAGGATGAAAGTCGCTCTTGCCCAGAAGGATGAGTTGTTGCTGAAGGACTTTCCTTGAAGGATTCGTGCTATATACTTGCCTCTTTTTTTATATGCTTTTCTTTTTGAGTGATAGTGAGGATTTCCTTTCGTAATTTGACTTCCGGTTTTGAATTAATAGGTAATTGAATTGGTATATTGAGATAGTTTTTGTGAATAACTTTTTCTGAAAGAGGTTATTTTAAATGGAATTTGCATCTTGGTCATGAATGATTGCACATATCATATGAAATTGCAAATGTCTCGTAAGAGGGAGGTATGAAGGGAAATAAATATGGCGTTTGGCCACTGAGCCTCTTTCTCCACGTGCGGGATGTTAAGTCCCCAGTGAATTCTAAAACTATCCCTCTTGTAAATTGTTGAGTAAAACTTACTTACTTTTGAAGCCTCACTTGCACCGAACCGGAGTAGCTTTTCTAAAAAAATCCTCCGCACCGATCTCTCAGAGCTATCGCTCTGGACCAAGCTTTTCCTGAACAATGCGCTTCAAAGCGTTGCATTCACTGGTGGGGTGATGGAGGAACCGGTGGAAATGACAGTACCTCGGGTTCATTACTTCTTGATCGATGGGCGGACGCCATACCGGGGTAGCTCCACCTCTCCATTTCGCACCCACGCCTCCAGTAGTTCCAGAATCTTCTTCATTGGGAAGGGGAAATGTAAGTACCTTGAGTCTGGCTCTTCCTGCGTTAGTGGGCGTTGTGATGTCCCTACGAGGCTTTGATGTGGAGCACGCTCCGGAGATGAAGTTGGAAGGTTTGCGAGTGCCATCATATCCGCGGATCGCTTGCCTGGGTAAAGAGATGTGGAAGGTGTCGTAATGTCACTGCTGAGTGATCGAATTGAACGCTCCCATCCTCTGTATTCACATGTTTCCTGATCGATCTCTCCTTCCTCAAGCATTTCTTCGCTTGGATGAAAGGCCGACGCGGATTGGACAGTCTTCCGGGCTTCAATAAGAGTTTTGAGATATAAATCTTCTAACATGGCTCCATAGGCTGCAGGCTCCCTTTCTTTATCTGGTAGACGTTGTAGTACTCCGGACAAGTCCTTTCCTCTGTGAAGTTGCCTCGGTTATTCATTGTTGACTGGACCATGTTGTTCGTCTTTCCCCGAATCTCCCGCGATTCTGCGCTCTTTTTGCCTCTCCACCGGTAAAGGTGTGACTCTTGACTAAGGATTCAGCGTTTCTTGCATTGCCTGAGTAGATGCACGTCGACCCTTCTTGTAATTGTGATGTTATATCATTCAAAAGGCGGAATGTTTCGCTCTGCCTTCTGGTGATACCGGTTTGATTTGCCAAGACATCCTCCAGCATTCTAACTATACTTCCCATGATATCTGAACCACCTGTGGTTTCTGGATACATTGCGAGATGGAAACCGAAAAAATTGAGAATTCGATTTTGTGCAACCGAGAAATCAACCTCCCACTGTGGTCGCCAATTGTTTATGGGTGAAAACTACTCCTGCAGAATTTTGTAATTTGGGGTGTGGATGAGGAATGAATTTAAACCTTAAACAAATGCACTGCACGGTGAGTGCTTGTAGATTCGAGAGATCAATCTGTGCAAGTCCGGCCTAAACCAAGAAATGGCCGTTCCAGACTTGTTTCGGTCACAAAGTGAAGGAAATGGGGTTGATCTTAGGGAGGGAAGCGAAGAAGGTGTTGAGATTGTGAAGGTGTAGACTTGCTTATGACTTGCAACAGGAGAGTGAACAAGCTTACGATTGGTGTAAGCAGGCTCTGGGTGTTTTCTTGTTGTTTTTCTCTCTCTCTGTTCCTTGGAAATAGGGCGGAGAACCTATTTATACAAGTCATTGAGTCTTATTCACGTCTCTCGTGGGAAGTGGAGGAAGTGGAGTGATGGAGTAGTGGAGTTGTGCGTTGGTGATACACGACCAGCCTTTCCCACTTCTCATGTTCATCTCTAACCGCCCATGTCTTCCTAACACGTTCTTGTGATGGCGCGTTGCACGTTGCACGTTGTAAACCGCCAGACCAATACCCCGAGTATGTATCCCCCGCCTTGTGACATGATTGATGTTCTCGGAATGTGTGGATCGTGGATCCACGAAAGATAGCATGTAATGCTTAATTGAATAACCTGCGTTATTCGGAAGTCGATACTTGTGAAGTATCGTGTGTATTTTATGCGCAGTCTTGCATCATGGTGTGGTAAAGTGATGGGTAATGACACCTTACTAACCAATTAACTCCTGACCAGGGCTGTATAACCAAGCTGGTGAAGTTGGACGGATGAGATGGTCTTTGAGACACTCATCTGCGACCGTTGATGAAGTTAGGGTTTTGAAGAGGTGCGCAGGCATCACTCTTCAGCTTGGTCGAAACCAAGCATGGGATACAACTTTGGCCTAACCGACCATACATGCGTGTAGATGGCATGATGGTGTAGGCGCCTATACCCCATTACCTCATGAAAGTATGATCTGGGTTACTCAATTCATCCGGTGAAATCGAGTGGTCGAGATCGATTTGCGACAAAAAACTAGTGCCGCAAGGGCCGCACGTCACGCCCTCTTCAAAGCGCACGTTCCAAGACGACCAATCTTGGTCGGTCTTGGCCGATTGGCCTGGTGTGAAGATGGTAGGCTGATGTTCACGCCTATACCTGAATATCCCATGAAAACGGGATCCGAGCCATCCAAATCGTCCGGCGAAGTTGAGTGGTCGAGATCAGTTTGCGGTTTGGGAGGTGTGACCACGCTAGTTTGAGCGTGCGTTTTGGATTAGCCAGGCATGATATGCCTTGGCCGATCGGGTTAGGGAATAGATGGGTCCACGGTGGTCATGCTTTGGTATGACCGGACTCGCTAATCTAATCTTGGACCCTCCATTCATGCCGGAGAAGATGGACGCTCGTGATGCTCAAAACCCTAATTTTGGGTTTCAAAGCCGTGCGTCTTCTCTTGTTTGGGAGACGATTTTGTCACGATCAAACATGGTTGGTCTTGACCGATTGGTCAAGTGTGTAGGCGGGCCCACGGTGATCGTGTTGACATGCTCTGGGCCCTTTGAATCTACATCTACACCCTCCATCTATACCTGCGAAGATGGATGGTTGAGGCTGTTTTGCGACACATGTAATATGCCGCAAACCCTAATTTAGGGTTTTCCGTCCATAATGCTTGGTATGAACGTTTTTTTTGGCAAGCTAGGCCAATGGCCGACCGTGCGGGTTCCGCATTGGTTCGGCAAAGGATATTCCATACCTCGCTTGGGGTGATGGAATTGATCCGGGTCATCCAATCATGCTTATGGAGTTGGATGATCACGATCATATCCGGACGATACGGTCAATCCGGATGCTCAATCGGGCTAGTATAACACACCGAGGGCTCAATCGGGCTAGTATAACACACCGAGAGGGGCTCAATCGGGCTAGTATAACACACCGAGAGTCACTGTGCGGGTATTTCGTACATGGTTTCATTATAGTGCTTGGAGGTTCGTGTTACTCTATAAGAGTAACACTCAGTCGTCATGCCACACTGATAATGAGTACTGGAAATACAAGGCTGATTAGAAATTCAAAGGATGGGATTGTTGCCACATGCTCCAACCTGGAGGAATTTCATGTATTCACAGAATGGGATTGTTGCCACATGCTCCATTCTTGGTGAATTAAGTGAGGGAGTATCCAACACTTATAAATGGCTTTATCTTTTACAAGATGTCAGCGCATAATTTTTTCCGGTTTTTACAATTTTAACCTCAAATGAAAACCCACCATCAACAGTGTTTTACAACACCTATCACCTTTTGAATTACCATTTCTTATTTTTAGTTGAATCAGTTCTTACTTTTTAAGCAATTAATATGAATTGTATGAGCGAACTGTTTAAAAAAAATTAATGTTTTTGTAGAGTTATAGATCTGTTAAAAAATTAGTATTTATCTTTGATTATGATCTTGTTGGTGTATCCTCTGGCAATTGTATTCTGGGTTGCAGTAAGTAATTGTTTTTCTTCTTCTTCTTCATTAAATTTCTCCAGTTCTTAATATGATCAAACTTTTTTCCAGTTACTGCACGTATTCATGGAGATGGCACAGAAAGGTGCTGCGACATAACTGAAATGGATTACCTCAGTGCTGAATTGGCTGAGCTTAGTGATATGTTTATCCAGACAATAGTGGACAAGGATGACAAGATGTAAGTTTTATCTACCTCTTTTCAGGCCTAAACTTAAATATTAGACAAATTAACATTAACTTTCATATTTTCGAATTGAGAAACTTGGTTTAGTGACCATTGTTAGTATTTATCTTTGAATCAACCAAATAATTGTATGGTTTATTATAGTTCATCTGTTACATACTTCAACTTAAGGAATTCATACGATTCATATATTTATTACAAATAATTCATATATCTTGATGCATCATGGATTGCGATGACCAAATATATATGTAAAATTGGGTATTCTAGTTGATCTACAATGGTATATGAAAGAATATATATTCAGGTGCAGAAATCTGCCGGAATTATCATCGGAATTTATTTATTTTCACCTGTAAATAGTTTTGCAACGTATATAAATTTTGCGCAAATTAGTGTAATACGTTGCCTAAATTAATGTAAACGTTGCACAAATTTAAGAATGCGTTGCTCAAATTGCAAAATAAAACGTTGCTAAACCTGTTGACCAACGTTTATATACGTTGCACAAACTAATTTGTACAACGGATTTAGCGTTGCACAAAAATTTGCTACGCCATATTACCAACGGATATAAGCGTTGGTTAAATTCATTTGCAATGCGAGTAAGCGTCCCAAATCGGCTGTTTTGGTGTAGTGTACATGTATGTTTGATGCATCGTTAGCTTCGATCTCGGGTGATTCTCCATTTTCTTCCATGAAAGCGTCGTCTAGGGTTTCATCTCCATCAAAGTTTGGATCATTCAACATATACCCCAAATCGTCATCTCTAAACGGTAGTGAACCTTGAACTTCAACAACTTCACGTCCTTCTTCGTACACATCCATGTTTATGGAAGTTGGCAACATATACCCACTTCTTCTTCTTTTTTTTCTTCTTCTTCTCTCACTCAATCGGGAGTTATCTCACAATGAGTCAAATTTTTTTTCCAAACACTAATATATAGACCCCAGCCTACCGATTACAAGAGTTTTCTTCCGATTATTTTGTGAAACTACCGATTATTGTTTTGGCTACCGAATATTATAGTTTTTGGCAAAGGTTGAATCCGGGGCCACTTATAATCGGTAGGGTTATAAGTTTTATCATCTACCGATTATGGCAGATTTCAAAATTTCGCAAAAAAGGATTTTAGCAAAAACTCATTTTTGGCAACCTATAATCGGACGTTAAGAAGTAATAAACTATACCGATTATGGTAGATTTCAAAATTCATCACATGAAGGATTTTAGAAAAAACTCATTTTGGGGCAACCTATAATCAGTAGGTTTTGGAACCAATTTGGTTTACGATTATGGCTACATCCAAATCACGAACCACATGGTTATGTCTGGCTCTGTACCCTCTAAACCTATGGATTTTGGCACATGTTGGATTTGGGGCTTCGTATAATCGGACGGTAAGAAGTAATAAACTCTACCGATTATGGTAGATTTCAAAATTCATCACATGAAGGATTTTAGAAAAAACTAAATTTGGGGCAACTGTATAATCGGTAGGTTTTGGAACCAATTTGGCTTACGATTATGGCTACATCCAAATCACGAACCACATGGTTATGCCTGGCTCTGTACACTCAAAACCTATGGAATTTGGTAAGGGTTCGATCTGGGGCTCCTTATAATCGGTAGGTTGTCAAGTTGGTAACTCTACCGATTATGGTATATTTCAAATTCCCTTACATGAAGGATTTTAGAAAAAAACTTATTTTGGGGCAACCCATAATCGGATGGTTTGGTAATATATTTAACTCCCGATTAACGTTGCATCCAAAACACGAACCAAGTGGTTATGGCTGGATGTGTACACTCAAAACCTATGAAATATGGCAAAGGTTGGATCTGGGGCTCGTTATAATCGGTGGGTTTATAATTATATACCCTACCGATTATGGTAGATTTCAAAATTCATTACGTGAAGGATTTTAGAAAAAACTCATTTTGGGCAACTTATAATCGGTAGTGTATGTAACCTATTAGGCTTCCGATTATGGCTACATCCACAGCTCAAGCCAAGTGGTTATGGTTGGCTCTGCACCCCTCAAAACCTATGGAATTTGGCCAAGGTTGAATATAGGGCTCCTTAGTCTTACAAGTTGGATACCTACCGATTATAAAAGGGATTATTAGCCGAAGTATCTACACAATAATCGGTAGGTATAGTTTCAATTTAACCTACCGATTCACCTTTAACCTACCGATTATGGTGCAGGCTCCCGATTATATAAGGACATATTGGCCATTTCTAAAAATCGAAGATAAGGGGTAGCTTAGATTTACGTTTGGGTGACCTTTTATGTCTTTTAGTGTCGCCCCTAATTCTTTTAGGGTCGCCCCAAAAAATGCCAGGTTAAAAAACACTTTTATTTATACAGGAAAAGATGAATGCCCAACGATTTCTTACAGCATGATAATAACTTTATAACATAATATACAGGATTCCTCGAGGGGAAAGCTAAAGAACTTGTACAACACCCTTATGGATTCATACAGATTCTTCCATCACTGACTATCTGTATCCGTGGCCATGTTCCTTGCTCATCTTCCGTTCATAATCCCTATGCTCGTACTCCCTCTCGTGATACTGGTTAATTTCCTTTGAGCTTCTCTTTCTCTTAAAGTTTCTGTCATCATCTTCGCTCGATTCATCATGATCAGGTATAACTTTACTCCTTTTCTGTGGTCTACTTGATGACCTCTCTGGTCCATCATTGTGGTGACGAGGGCGATGGTCGACCATTTTTTCATCTTGCCTGCTTTGCCTCTGCACCTAAACAAAACTCCACCGATGAGCTAACACAAACTAAACACAACTAAACAACCAAAATGTAGTTCACAAGTTTACTGACAGACTAGGAGAGTAGACTCATTAGACACGGTCAAAGGTTTGTGTGATTAGGCTCATTCAGGTTTCCATGATAAACAAAACCACTAGGAGCATAATGATGCTCTCGGAAGTGTCAGAAAAGAAGATTATCGCCCATCGACAACCACAGCTATGCACAGCTGCACAGTCTTGGCAGTTACAGATTATCGTCCATCGGCAGTGTCAGACACGCATATTCCTGGCAATTAAAAACTACGAATACTCTGGCAAAGGAGAACACAGTAACTGCCAGATCCAAGTAAGAAATGTCTGTCAAATATCTTATGTCCAGAAACTCAGTTGCAAGTTCGGTTTCTAAAGGTGCTAAACTCTTTGCCTCCCTGATCCCATCCCTTCCCAAATTAAAGTTTTTATTTTTTTTACAAATAAGCTGTTAAAGATGCAGAGCTTTGGGTTTGTGGAAATCAATGTGTGTTGACATATGAAATGGTCTAACATCCCCATGAAATGATATCAAATCTATGACCTGACCAGGATGTTCTAAAGATAAGGGTAAACATGAAGGAATGATATTCTGCTGTTTTTTGTGCAAAGAGAATCCAACTCCTACTAGAGTGTAATAAATACATACTATCTTTTCACCATGACCTGAATATAACTTGCTACAATTCAACAATAGGAAAAGAAAGGAAAGCTTAGAAATATCAAGTAGACATACAAGTCGCGATTTCGTTGAAGAAACCTCAGCCCTGTTGGTTGCTTCCCTATTAAATTCCTGATTGTTGATATATGCCCTGAAGCGGAAAGAGAAAAAGAATGAAGAAAAAGTTAGAACACAATTATAATCATAAACGAAGCAAAACCCATCTTCTGCAGTTCACTACTTTCGAACAAATGCTAAAAAATACAGTATGAACAAAAGAAGCAGGCAGGCAGTGTTATATTATTGAGCAAGATCTCTTCTTTATAAAGCACCAAGGTGTACCTTTCATCACGCATTTCATTTTCATGTTTTTTCCGTAAATCAGCTTTCCGTGCCTCGGACTCCTCTCTGCTCAAAAAACTGGGATTTGGTTTTAAGCCCATACCAGACACTGATAAATCCCTGAAAAATTCGAGTTCTCAAAGAGGTTAGACCCAAAAGCTGCATGACAAAAATGGTGCCACTAGGTATTAAAAAATCCTCAGAAAGAGGGATCATTAATTCCACTCTCCATCAGAATAAGACAGCATCCAAACATACCTCTGTAATGGAGCACTTGGCATGGAATACCCTTGACCTCCAAAGGGGCCTTGATGTAAGCCTTGAGGATACATCCCCCCAATAGGAATATCGAATGGACTAGGACCAGGAGCATAACCCATGTAAGGCATTGGACAGTTATATGGACCCATATGGCTATTCATCCCAAGTTGCATTCCTCCCCAGTATGGATTGTTGTTAAAGGTTGGAGGGGCAAAAGGCATCATATAATTAACAGCTGCAATATCCTGAGGTGCTCCCCAATGGTCTCCAGCTGATCCACACAAGTTTTAAAACATCATATCAGTATCAACGAGATACAAAGAATTCGCAAATTAAGAAGAAAAAGCAATCTTATAAACCAAAACAAAATGCCATAAAGGTATGAGTGAATATAAGGAGGCAAAGGAAACTGAATCTTCCGTTGCAAAGCACAAAACAAAGGTGAGTCATCAGCATATGGCTGAGTCCTATCCATGGTAAGACTTCATTATTTCTACTCTATTATACAAAGCACTCACCATTTTCTATCATATACAAGGTACCAGCCAACTTGCTAACTAAAAGAGATTTATTAAGTAGTAGAGGAGCATAACTGACCATTTACAGGAACGCGGGCTTTCTTCTTTTTCTTCTTTCCTAATAAACACAAACAAAGTTAGAACATATGAACATGTTCACCAAATTTTCTGTCTTTTTTCTAAATGCTACTATAATTTTCTTTCAGTACCAGCAGAAATAACTAAAGATCCTTTCGATTACTGCCTACTAAATATTTACCTTGAGCTTCCGCTTCCTTTTGTGGAGCACTATTCTGTCCTTTTATATTTATCACCTCAACTTTATTATCAGTTACATTAACAGTTTCTGCAGACTGGGTCTTCTCAACGGACTGCAGTGGCATACTGACACGATTTCCTTCAGCCAGAGTCTCCTTGGCATTCGTAGTGTTGACATCATTACGAGGTGAAAGTATTTTTTCATTCTTGGAAGAAGCAGATAACGAAGGTGATGGAACTTTATGCAGTAACGAACGAGCCGACTCTGTATCTGATGAAAGTGGATGTCTTAGAGTAAGGAAACTATTTAATCCACAAAAAAAAAAAAAAGGTCCGCAACCAAACCACAAACCTTGAGTAGTAAGTATGCTTCTAGTATAGCCGGCACTACTGTTATTTGATTCAAGAATGCTATTAATGGTGTCTCTAACTGTCTTATTTGGAATAAGGTAATCAGCAAGTATGCTTGTAGCCCCACAAATGCACATCGATTTTGAGATAATGGTGTCCCTGATACCTGTTTACATTTATTTATACACACATGAGACAATCTGACTATGAGTTGAATGACCTTACAACAAAAACATATACCTGTTGATAAATGATTGACATTTACAGCATCTACATATACAATGATGACATAAAAGGATGAAAGTTCATACATTTATCACAGAAACTTTGGAAACAGCATTTGCTTGTAAGGACAGCATTTTGCATTATTTCTTTGCACAATGGACACCGGAGTTCTGGGGGTACATCAATCAGCGCTTTAGTACAGTTCAAGCCTTCAAATTCTTTATCGAAAGCAGCCCTAATTAAAATTTACACGATTGTAAGTAGTTAATAATGACAATTGCCAACAAAACTCAAGGCATGACTTAACCAAACCGAATATCAAAATGATGCACTCACTCATTAGGCTGTAACACACCAACTGAACCACTTGACAGTGCATATGAGCCATCCGCGGTGGGCATTAACATCGACTTTGGAATACCAGTGGGTGGATTTACCCTTTTGACATCATAACTATGATCACCATTAGTAGGGCAATGCTGTATAAAATGCCCTGGATAAAGAAATCTAAGCAGTGAGATTCCTACTTCCTTAACAATCTAAAATACAAACAAACGAACCATGCAAACATACCCGGAACCTTGCATCTGTAACATATATAACCCTCTGGAGGGGTCCTCCTTTCCATCCCCCCTTGCCCTGCAAACAGAAAGTCAAAATTGATTAGAATATCAGAGTGATACTTAAAGAATCTTCAATAAATTATTAAACAAAGATAATGAATCTTCGAAAGGTATAAACACAAAAAAAAAAAAAAAAAAAAAACTACAATAATAGGAAAAGTTCAATTATCAGAGAGTAATGAAAACAAGCGGCACCTTCCTGTTGCTTCCTAAAATTCCGAGGTGATTAAATACAACACCAAAATCCAAAAAGGCCTTCCACAGAGAATAATGTAAAGATACGAAGGAATGAAATTCATCAGTCCTTAAACAGCACAATGTTAAAAGTAGGATATTGTGGAAGCATAAGACTTACCAAATCCCCTGCCACCCATTGCTCTTCCACCCATACCCCTTCCAAACCCCCTACCAGCGCCGAAACTCCCCTGAGATTGCCTAAGTGTGAAAAAAGGAAAAGAATGAATATAGGCTAAACACTATTTCAATGTACATGACAACATGATATATGAAGATGACTTACTGTTGCCAATCAAACGAGGGTGCATCGACGAAAGCTTTAATCTTGCTGTCCTCATCCGCTTTATTAATAAAAGTAGCCTCCTGAGATGGAAATTCTGATTGGGCAGGCAGCGCTCTTGGAGTATCATAGAAATCATTTCCTGATCCATCCCATTCTGTCTCCTCTGACTAAAAATACAAATTTATCAGCATACAGGGTCATTAAGGAAATAGCCCTCAAATCAAAACAAAGCAATGCCCAAACTATTCTACTGGAGGTAGGAGTAACTGATGAAACTGATGCTTACATTTTTTGCAACAGATGAATTAACCACGGGAAAGTTTCTCTTGGCAGGTTGAGCAACCTCATCGTTCTCCACAACCTTCTCCCTGCAGAAGAAATACAAATTTTACACTAGGAAGACAGCTAAACTGCTTGACAACCACAAATACCATAACAGAAAATGCTATATTCAAGCTTACTAGTGAACAATGTATCAGCAATTACCGTGGAAGATTTACAAACCCAATAGGTAAGGAATTCACCGAATTCAAACAGTATAAAGAAAAACTACAGCTCAGCCATTCGGGACACATAATCTATTCAGAACATTAAAAAAACCAGCCACCAAAGAGCAACAAGAAAAGGTTTAAGATATTTACCTTTCTCTTTCTACAACAATGGGCATACGGCGGCATCCAGGAACACGGCGAACTAAAACTGATGTGTTCTTTGGTATTAACATGGCTTCGTCATTGTATTCTGAGATCCAAATCAATGAAAAAAGCCTATTAAACTTGCAACCAAAACAAATGGACCTACTCATTGTTAATTCTTTTCTTTATCTTGGTTTCCGTTTTAAAGAGCACTCTCGACATATTCAAGATTCAACATAAGCATAAATTATGCTAACTAACAACCATAGTGTTATTAGTTGATCTAGTTTAGGAATTCATACAGGTCAAAACGAACCTTCATTAGTCTGAGCATGGGTGATAACTAGGTCAAAATCTGTACCCTTCCCCAACTGCTTTGATTCAAAAATTTGTTCTTTCAAATTGAAAACCGATATGAAATGACCATCTATTGCAATCGAATTGAAATCCTTCGCACTTTTGAATTTATAGTACACAGCCATAATTTACAAAAGGAAGAAAATGAAAATGAAATTGATATTGAAATTGAAATCGAATTAAAATACACAATTCAGTACAATCTCCTGGTAAAGATTATTCTATTCAGCAACTATCAGAACCCAATTGACACAAATTCTGCAACTTCTAAGCCTGCAAAATTCCTCGAAACGTTATGATGCACCGATTTCACGAATGAATCCCTCTGGTGAGATAGAACTTGTAGGAAAATAACCCAATATTGAATACCAAATTCGCCTTACAAATCCAAGAAACTAGTAGAATTGCATAAAGTGGTAAAAGATTAATGCGAACTTATCCATTGGCAAAACCTAGATTTGGGTTTTGATTTGAAGACGTTTGTTACGATTCGGAGAACCTAAATTGATAGTTTCTATATATGTTTCAGAGTGACGAAAGATAGAAATAGAATTAGGATGCGAGAGAAGGAAATTTCTATTTTATAGATTTTTAGGGTTTGCGTCCCGGTAACGCGTGTTGGCGCGAGGGTATTGACCAAAACTTCACCGACAGATTTTTTACCGTTGTACTAAAAATAACCATCTTCTAGGTTGTTACCGTAACTCAAAAGTCGGTGGCTATGATAGTTTGCTTTAGCTTTGCTGCGAAATCATGACCATTTTTTTTTTAATTTAAGCATGTGTAATTTTAGAGAGATTAGGTTGCAATTTGACGTGGGTATGTGGTACCCATAGAGTCATGAAAGATAATTTGACTAATACAAATCAGGATTGCCTGGTCCCAAATTTTGGTTGACTTTCGTCTGCCACATGTTTTCCATTTGACTTTCGTCTGCCACATGATTGGCAAATCCATCCGATGCTTGATTTCCTTCTCTGTAGTTGTGTTGGATAGCCGCTTGCGGAATCTATCGTGTTCTATACTTTATTTCTTCAATCATCCCTGGAGATGTGTCAAGAGGGTTCACTAGCAGATGTGAGGAAGAGTAAAAGGTTTTTTGAGTCCGTCTCGAAGAGAACTTTTGGCCATTGCCTATATGTTGCTGTTATTGATGCCAAAAGCAGAGCCCAAGTTTTTACGGTTAAGGCTATTGTAATTCCTAGAGGTTGAGCCAAAGCCATAATTGTTCGTGCTTCAGAATCTCTGCATATGAAACCGGTACCTGTGAAACCCGGATGCCCTCTAGCCGCCCCATCTGTGTTAATCTTAATTCAATTCAAGTTTGGAGTGGACCTTCCTACCGAAATTGTTGATATCTTTTTGGTATTTCTTGAGTGGTTAGGTACCGGTGAATCTCCTGGTAGTACATGAGGTAAAGATTCTATTGCCACATAATATTCGTGTTGATGTTTTTTCGCCCACGCTAGGATTTCTTCTGATGTTGTTTGTTTTTGGCGGAAAATTAGTTCACTCCTGGCCAACCATAAGGTCCAGAATAGAAAACAGACAAAAGAGATAACAGTGACTGGTGCTGATTGTTGTAGAATTTGGGAAATGGTTGTTTAAGAAATCATGACATAAGCTTCTTATATTCTTTATTTTTATCATTCATCTTCTATGTTATGTGCCTAATTCGCCTCGAGAAGTTTAGATTTGATCAGAAATGGCGTGGATTACTTGATCAATGCGTTAGCTTTGTCACTTCCTATGTGCACATAATTGGTATGCCTGGTGACAGATTCATACCATCTAAAGAAGTTAGACAGAGTAACCTCTTTTCACTCTCTATATGTTCAGCATCTGCATGGAAATGCTATCAAGAGCACTAAAACTTAATTCATGACATGTGGTGTAGTTGCATGTTTTCTGCGTACTGCACTCATATAGATCTAACGACTAATAAAACATATCATAAGATGTAAAATAATAACAAGATGTAAATAGCTTAGTAGTAAACAAGAACACAACTATATAACTTGGTTCGACATGAAGACCTACATCCACAGTGAGAAAGAATCATCTTTATTAATGTTTCAAAAGGTCTTACATTTTTTACAAGATTACAAGTATTTCTTCTCACCCTTTATCTTACTAAGCTCGAAACTCTAACTCTCAATGGAAATCTTTCAAACAACTTGCACATCCCTGCTACATGGACTGATAAATAGGCTTCCTAAACAATGATATAATGTTTCTCGGCTAATGTTAGTGCAGTATGCCATCTCATCGCTCGGACGGGTTCTATGTTACTCGAATTCGAGATGTACCGTGTTGCCCCTTTGTTGGGAAACATCTTTGATCACCCTTCATCCGAGTCTCTGACATGATGTACCTCCTTCTATAGTTGTATCAAATCTATTCTTCTTCCTCGTCAAATGCACTTCTCCTATCTTATATTTGACCATCAGAAGACTTGACTGACTTTACATGTGTCCTTCATGAGGAAAAGCGGTAGATATCTTGGTTCTGGTGTAATCAAATTTTAGGCCCTTCTTTGGTGTATCTTGTTTTCCTTCTTATCTTTTAACCGCCTCATGTGATGCTTACACGTGGCGGTCGGGTATTTTACCCTCACAGTTTGTTCATTTTCTTTCATATTACCGGGAGTACAATCGGAAGAAAACGTTATTTTATCCATTTCACTTTCGCTACGTCCCGATATTTGTGCCACGTCGTCGTCTTTATTGATTTATTACCTGATTTACCAGAGGTGTCGGTTTCGAAAACGCGGGGTACCAAAATACACCACCACTTTTTTCTTAGGAAATCTGTATGGACAAACTCAATACAACTCCGAGATTTAAACTCAATCAAGGAATAGTATCTAGAGTTATATCTCTTGGTCTATCTCTTGCGATTGGAACGTTTACAGAAACGAATCCGTGAACCTAATCACAAAAAGATTACTTGGACGGTACCAAAAACCAATGTCCAAGAATCAATCAAGTCGTATCCAACAAACAAGGTCGGATGTATCTACTATGATTGATCAACGTACAAGCTGTGATTTTTTCAATTATAAAGATAAACAATATAATGCGAAAAAAAAATTAGCACAGACACCAAAAGTTTTGTTAACGAGGAAACCGCAAATGCGGAAAAATCCCGGGACCTCGTCCAGATTGAACACCTAATTGTATTAAGTCGCTGCAGACACTAGCGTACTACTAATTAACTTCAGACTGGAATGTACTTGAGCCCTAAAAGGTATCCCACCGATTAAGGTACAATCGCGCTCCTTACGCCTCTTGAATCCCAGCAGGACTCCACGTAATTGATTCCCTTGGTTGACGTCACACCAACTAAGTGTTGCTTCAACTCAATTGAAGACTTTGAACCAATCTTCCTCCCACAAATTAATCCTATATATGATTTCCTTTTACAATCAAATAGTTTGATCAAAGGTGATGGAAATCGATAGCAATAGAAAAATTATAGCTAACCTCGAAATCCAGACTAATGCAACCCGAAGTGCAGCCTAGATTCTTATTCACTTCACAAGTATAAAACCTGTGATCAACAAAGTTTGAGACGAAGAGAACTTTGATGAATTTTATTTATCTTGACCAAGTGAGCATCTCAACAATCGACCAATATCAGGATACACGAGTTATCAAGGAAAGATAACTGGACTTGGCTTCACGAATTCCTATGAAGACTTTGTAGCTGCTAAACCCTAAAAGGGTTGGAAGAGGAAGACTCTAAATACAACTAGGACACACCAAAAAGTAGTGTCAGGATTCAAAGATCAAGTTACTTGAATTTTCCCTTTTATAGACATTCAAAGCATAGGTTGTTTTAGGTTTAATCTAATATAACTTTGGAACCAAGCAAACAATATCCACTGTTAGATAATCTTTGAATCTGATTTACATAAACAAGATATACAGTCTGGTTAGGTGAAATTGTAACTGAACCGTGTATAAAGACTATGTTTAACATGGTTAGTTGAAACTAGCCGATTTGAACCTAAAAGCTTAAAAAAGCGAAACCTAGGGTTTCACGGGAAAGAGCTCCGGTTTTTTCTCCTCCCTTTTCTTTTGCGCCTCTTTACAAGCTTTCGATTTTGCGCTTCCATGACGCAAAATCAACCAAACAATCCGCCTATTATAGGTGAACGACGTGATGATCAACCTAGGAAAAATAATTGGAATCGTTCAAGATCAAAATCTAGAACGAGGCAGGTCTATGTGCCCAAGAACACGGCTGCAAACCCTAGTTCTTCCGAGAATAGGAATCAGCTAGAAGTTGGAAACCATGGTGCGTCTGAAGATGAAAACCGTGGATCTTATGTGTCCATATTAAAGAAGAGAACCCATGTTTTATCTAAGATCGATGCAGATACACTTTCTCATCCCCCTGTTCGATCAGCAACAAGTAATGATGTTTTAATTAAAATCCCGTGTGAAACTCATGCAAGGATCACGGCTGTTTGGAGATTTAGTTTGGTCGGACGTTTGATTTTTTTCAAAACCCTAAAGTTTGAAGATGTTAAGCGCGAGTTATTGATTCAATGGAAGCTTATTGGTGCCGTGCAATTTATTCCATGGAAGAAGAGATATTTTGTTATTAAGCTTGATAATGAAGATGATCGTAAACGTGTAAGCTATGATGGTCCATGGAAGATCAAATCGGAGAAGGGATTTCAACAACTTAAAATCCATCCATGGACGCCTATGTTCGATCCTGAAAAGGATAAAGTTACTAGGGCTGTTGTTTGGGTTCGTTTCAAGACTCTTCCAATGGAATTTTGGGATGAAGAAACAATTTTTCGTATGGCAAGAGGTCTTGGTAAACCGGTTGCCGTTGATCCACGCACCTTGCGCCATGAATATGGTTATTTTGCTGCTTGCTTAATTGATATAGATTTTTCACAGACTTTGGGAAGGATTCTTATTGACGGTGAGGAGAATGAGGAGATTTTTGTTCAAGATTATGAAATCTTAAATTCGCCAAGTTTTTGTGATTATTGCAAATCTGTTGGCCATAAGAAATCTGATTGCCGAACAAAGAAACTTGATGATTTGAGAGAGAAAGCTGAGGAAGAAACTGATCTTGTGATCATAAAATCCCTTGAAAACGACATGGAAGAGCTTAGAAATTTCTGGAAGAAAGATAAAATTCCTAAAAACAATGGGAATGGTGATGGCAAGGTTGCAGCCCAAACAACCAACCCAGGCGATGATACTACAGCAAAAAATAATCCATCAATCCTTGAGGTTGCTACTGGAAAGCATATCCACTTCCCGGAAAATAGTGAGCAAAGTAATGGTGAAAAAACGGGTGAAGAGGATAAAAATCAAGAGACGCACAATGCTGGTGCGTCACAGCCTGTGGCGCACAATGTTGGTGCTTCACTGCCTGAGATGCACGATGATGGTGCTGCTCAGTCTGATGAATGTAATGATGGCGACCAATCCGAGAAGCGTAATGATGGTGCTTCTCAAATTCGTGAGGTTACAGAAAGTTTACGCAACGATGGTGAGGAGGTTGCGGAGAATGTTCACAGAGAAGATGATGTAAATTTGGAGGAACAAGAGATAGAGGCTTTTCAGAAATATGAAGCCATGAAGGAACAAGCAAGGCAACTTGAGGTTGATGCTGAGGTTGCCAGGATTCAGAAAGAAATGGCTAGGACTAGGCTTGATAATTTGAGAAAGAAGGCTATTGAGAAGAAAAAACAAGCCGAAACAACTCCAATTCTGGTTAATACCAATGATAGTGTTGAACCTGTGGATAAAGAGGCAGCTCCTACCTCTCCAGTCATTAGTATCCCAACAAATATTGATGATAAGGATGATGCCAGTTTTAGTGAGGCTACTAAAACTTCACGAAGATCTACTCCAGTGCAATCTTTGGAGAACATTACGCTTTCTAATAGATTTGAAACTGGGAACGAAGAGATTGAAGATTTAGATGTTTCAATTGAGGAGGAAGTTGCGGGTAGGGAGTTAGCTCAAGATCTGATTCAATCGACTAACACTTCAAATGTTGCTAAAGATGATGCAAATAATTTGGTTTTAATTGCCTTGAAAGAAAAGAAAGAACGTGAGAAGAAGGAGGCTGAAAAAACAAAACCAAAGCCAAAAAATCCTAAAAAGAAGAATGTATATGTGGCTGCGGTTAGTCAGGTTACTACTCGTGGTGGTAAAGGTTCTAAAAAGGGTTCGGCAAGCCCTGAAAAAGACAGTGTTATTTAATGCGTGTATTTTATTGGAACGCTCAAGGTTTGGCTAAAGATGGTGCAAGGGCCAAATTAGAGGAGCTATATCACTTGCATAGTCCTGATGTAATTTGTATTGCAGAACCGCAGGTGTTCTGTAACACACGTTTTGTTAGGAAGATGAAATTATTTGATTTCAGTGAAGATGTTATCACGAATGAAGCTGGTGGAGAGAAGGGTAATATTTGGGTCTTGTGGAGAAATACTTTAGCTAGGCCGAATGTCCTAACTTCTTCAAAACAAGCCATTACTCTAGATTTTGCGGGAGATTTAGTTACGGCAGTTCATGCTTCTTATGATCCAGTAGTTAGGCAAAGACTTTGGCGTCAATTAGGCTTGGGTTTTATATTTATTCCATGGTTGGTGTTGGGGGATTTTAATTGTGTTGTGCGTCTGGATGAGAAGAAAGGTGGCAAGCCGATTAAAGAAGTTTATATGAATGAGTTTCGAAGTTGGATTTCGGATAACGGTTTGGTTGAAGTTGATGCTCTTGGAAAGAAATATACTTGGACGAATTGTCGGAGCGGTATTCATAGAATCGTTTCTAAGCATGATAGGGCGGTTTTAAATGATGCTTGGTATGACAAGTATCCAAATTGGAGGTGTAAGGCATTGCCAAGGGTTTGCTCGGATCATTCCCCATTATTTGGCTACGCCTTTGAGAGTCCAAGACCGAAGAGGGTTCCTTTTCGAATTCAAAAAATGTGGCTCTCGCATCCAGGTTTCTTGAGTTTTGTGGAAGAAAATTGCACTAGTGGAAAATGGGCTATCTGAGACATAATGAAACGACACTGACCACACATCGCTATATAACTATGTGTGGAAAGTGTCGTTGACTAAAGTCAAATTGTCGTTATGCGAGGACTTTTGTTGACCTAAACAACGATGCTTACTTTCTTTTGCTGACTAAAGTCAACACGTCGTTATGTCTAGACTTTAGTTGACTTATACAAACATTTGGATAGTATAGTTTCTATAATATGTATATTTTATTGTATGTCTAGGATTGACTCTTCTAATTTATGGATGGTCGGAGATGAAACACCTCACATGACCTTATCCTTAGCAGAGGGAGAAACTATTTTCTTTCTCTCCGCCTCCCTCACTTTCCTTTTTCTCTTTCTTCCTTACCAGCTTATCAATCAAACCCACTTCTTCCTATGTCGATCCTAATTTCAAACATATGGTAAATCGATTTTCCATTTTCATTTTGGCATTAGGGTTTTTCTCTTCTTTTTTTCCGTGGCTGTTTTTTTGTTCTTCTCAATCGCCTCTGTATAATTTTAGCAAATCTAGGGTTCTAGTTGCGAAGAAGAAGAAGAATATGGTCACGATGTCTGGAGTTCTCATCGTAGTTGGTGAGAATCAGTAACAAACCCCCACATTTTTACACTCTTTTATGATTTTTTTTTGCTTATATTTATCAGAATCTGAGGTTTCTTTCATTCACTGTAATTTATTTGTTTTTGATTTCTTTTTTTTTTTTTTTTTTTTTTTTTTTTTTTTTTTTTTTTGTGTGTGTTTTTGTTTTGGGTGATTCAGGTCTTAGAATCAACAGTGAATGAAGTTAATGAGTCTAGGGTTTTTAGGTGATATACTCATTTGATTAGCATTTCTGTTTTCTCAAAATTATGCTAATACATCTCTTGCTCAGGTAACTATGACTAAACTCCATACAGGGTTCTGGTGATGATGGTGGTGATGAAACGGAAGAGTAATTTGTTTCAAAAGAAAGATCTGAGGTGAGGTTTGCTGAATTTTATTTTGCCTCTGTTTTATCTTTCTGGGTTCTAGTTTTCACTTGAATTTTTGATTTTTTCTGTCGATTGTAGGATGGTTGTTGGTCTAATTGTGTATTAGTCTTGTCTCTGCAGTTTGGAGGGCCTCGTTCGTTAAGGGTATCCTGAAGGTGAACAAGAGACAATCTTAAACAAAAGAGCAACTGAACTGCACATTAAGTGTGACAGAAAAAGCCTGAAAGAAAAGGGGTAAATTTTCTTATTGCATTCTCTAATTCAGTAATTGTATGGCTGATTTGTTGGTTAGTAGCATTTGTAGGCTGCACCAAAATATCCTAATTTTTTTAAAATAAAATTTCTAGGATAAGTTGTAGACACCAGTAGTGTTTTTTGTTTGATTTTTGATTGGTTTCAGGGTTATGTAATTGGGTTAATTGTTGGTTTCAATTTGGATCTAGTTATTTGGTTTTAGATCTCTGTGATCACTTTCTCTTTAAATTTCGTTGGATGTCTGTCTTGGGTATGAATTTAAACTATGCCTTTATTTGTCATAAATGATTGTGCTTTGAAACCGTGTTTGGATACTGCTTCAGTTTTTATACTTTGTTAACTTCTTTCGAGTAGCCACTCTTAAACCGAATACTAATACTCTGTGCCTATTTAGAAATCACACGAGTAAAAACCTTGGGTTGCATATTTTGAAAGCCTTTGTTTTTTTACTGGCATACCTGTGTGTGTAAGTTTGTTTTGGGTATACCTTCATTTTTTTTTTGATGATCATTACCATGTCCGCAGTACTTTCTCCCTTCTAAATAGTTATATTTATTATCAGCTTTATGAGTTTCGAATCAGTTTTTCTAAGCCTAGTTAGTTTTCTTATGAAATTACCTTCCGTGCTTGCATATGCTTGTTCTTCTTGTTTGTTTGTATTCACTTTTATTTCACTAGTTTGTTAAAAAATTCCCTTGCATACTCCCCTTTGTTAAGCAATAAACCCCCAGACATAGTTGGTATTACGTGCTGGCCATTGGGCAAGTGGGTTAGTTTTATTCCCTTAACCTGTAAAAAAATGTTGGTGGCAGTAATAGTAATTGGAGCTGTTCGATGTTTTCAGTTTTGGGTTCATATAAAATATTTAGGAAGGTGCTAGGGCATCTTGTTATGAATTGTTGGTTTGAGTGGAGCATACGTAGCCTTCTTTTGAGGATCATGTTATGATTCACCATTGTTAAATCATTTATTAGAAACAAGTTACTTTTTTGTTTTGTGACAAAAATCTTGTTGCCAAGTTCTATAGGTAACTACTCTCTTCACTTATATGTTTTTCTCCTTCGAAGGTTGTTTTAATATATCATTTAACTTGAGTTCCTTCTTTGCTGTTTCTGTTTTGCAGGAAAAAGCTTGCTCGTCATTCTGTTCGGGACGAGCACTAATGATGATCATGAAAGGAGTATCTTGTCGAAACTGAAGCAGCAATGTGGTGGTCAGTTTACCTCAAAAATGGAGGGCACGGTCAGTTGCCTAATCATCATTCTAAATTGTATTATATTTACTACTAGCGTATTCTATTTACTAGAAGTGGAAGTTCTAATCTGATCTCCATGATACGGCATTTACATGGTTCTTATAGGTGATGGATTTGCAGCTAGCAAAAGATAACCAACCCGAATTTGAGGAGTTCCATAAAAGTAATGCTCATGCTCATCCTGGGATTCACTTGACAGTAACCCCGTCCTTACCACAGGATTCTAGCCATCATACAAATCATTATAATTAAACTTTCCTGTGGAGGTGGTAAGCATATATATGTGAATCTGTTCTCCTTCATAGCTTTTTTATTTGAATATTTCCCTTTTTGTCCAGGTAAAGTGTGGATTTTTTGTCCACTAGGACCCCTGCTTACAATCTTTCAGTTTTTCAAAATTGAAGAGATTACACGTGACACTTTACTACAAAATAACAAACGAATAAATAAGTCTAGTACTGCCTGAAATGTAAATTTATTGCATTTGCAGGTATACTGAATTAAAAGCGTGCATCAATCGGCTACCTGATAACGAATTTGGAGGAAATGTGACAACGTGGCCGAGGCGCGTCTGCACATTTCTCCGGATAGGGTGCAAACAATTCAAATGGATGCCTACATGTCTCGGAAAAAACTGCTCAAGGCAGATGCAAAGTATGGGAATGATTTAATAGGAGGGTAAGTTGTTTTCAACCCCTTTTCACTCTTTGCATTATAACATTGTCATTTGTTCATTTTTATCAGGGTTAACGTGTATAATTATGGACCAGTTTTGCAGCTGCAGTAAATAATCATGTCCTTGAGACCTGGGTACTAAATGTGGTTGCTGTCATTAAGCCGAACACCTTGCCTATTGTATATGACCCACGGGCTGATAGGATTTCAACATGATTGGTAGAGTTACATGTTTCATTTTGTTCGTCAGCTGTTTAATACTATAAAAATGTTAAGAGAAATGTCTAAATTCGCTTCTCTCATTGCAAGTGCAAATTGTTTGACACTTAACCCAGAAAAATAAGATTTATTGCAGAGGAGAAGCCGCGGGATAGTGATATTTCATTCTTGGCTAATGGAAATTAATAGAATTATATTGTTATGCAATAGCTGGACTAAGTGACATCGAAGAGTGTTCGGAACCAGAAGAGTTGTGGATGTTGTAAGATTAAGTGATCAGTAGCATGTCCCTATTTCTCTAATTTCAGAGTAGTGAGTTTAAGTGTAACTTTTATCATGTGTGTTTAAGTGTAACTTATATGTACTTCAAGTTTACTTTTATGATGTCTGGTGTCGTTGGTTAACTCACGTTATTTTGACATGGGTGCTCTTGCTGGAACTGGTTTTAGTTACAGCTCTGGTGATCATGACCTTTAGCATGTTAATTAACAACAAAGCTTTATGACAGCGGTAAGTTTACTTATTTCTCATATTTTCATTTCTACCTTCCACTATGTTTTGTCTAATGACTGGTATCTAATTCAGCCATCCTCTAACTGCTCATTGTGTTTTCTATATAGATGGATGGTATCGATGAATCTGCACTAGATCGTCAATCCTGCTCTTTCTCAGGTAGAATTTGTAACTCAGAATTTTTTAGAGTATGGTGAATCTTTGTTTCATTTATTTGGCTTTGTTTTACACATTGCCTAGTGTAACTTCTCCTGAAGCAGCCGACAAAAGTTGGTGACCTTCAAGAGGTTGATCCTAGAAAAGCTTGTGAATATTTCAGTAGCTTCTTCAAAGACCCATCAACTTTTACTGTTGTGATTGTTGGAAATCTAGGATCTTGCTAGTGCACATCCTGCTGCTTGGCCTTGAAACAGTTTTAGCAAAGATCTGATGCTTGAAAATTATTGCTTATGGTTGCTGCTGCATTTGTGTTATAATTTTACTTTGTACCCGACAGTTGGAAGTTACTGCATTTAAGTACTATGGCTACTGCCTGTACCTACATTAGCAATTGGTAGAGGTGAATACCTTGTCCTTGACCAGTAGAGTTTAAAGTTATGCGAATTTTGTGTCTTGTGACCAAGGAAGTTGGTACCCAGGTCATAATCACTGAAATTGATTATAGAATCCTTGTAAATTGATTTAGTTTTTTTTTTTTTTAGGACTTGTAGCACTTTTCTTTAGCACTTATGATTTAGAACTAAATTTATAATTTAATGAATGTAATTGACATTTTATATGAAATGAATTATTATTTTATTTCATCGGAATTTGAATTGTTATTTGAGTTCCAATTTAGTGCAATTTGAGTCTGAATCAGAATTATTTCATCCTAGTCAGAATTGCTGAAATCAGTCAGATTATTTTTTTTTTATTTTAAAATAGACTAAATAAACGACATAATCCAGGTGTCGTTCTTAGCGGCATCTAGAAAGCATCGTAATTCAGAGGCAAATTGAAAGTGTCGTTACAGAAAAAGACACTGAATCTACGGCACTTTCAGCGGCAACCACAAAGTGTCTTATTTTTGTCTAAGTTATGGATTAGGCTAATCCATAAAGTGCCTAATCCATAAAGTGCCTTTATAGCCTTTTTTGCAGCAAATAAAGGCTATTGTTTTTAGGACTCTAGAAATTCAGAAGGCCCTGGTACGACATCAGTCAAGGAGGTTTGTTGAAATCGACTCTTTTCTTCATGAACCTTATGTTCCAATGGTTGTTGACGACAATGAGTTCGGGGACGATAAAGAATTCTTTAAAGGTCTTAATGTCTAGGAAACTTCTTATGAGAATTTATTCTTGTGTTTTAAGAAGGATAACTAGGGTTTGGAATAACAATTATTGTGAGTACACATAACTATTTCCAACGATTTTCATCTTGCAATGTTTTTAGATTTATTTATTTAAATTCTAAAGTTGATTTGGAAGATGATTTTGCAGTATTAATCTTTATTGGTTTTATATATTGCAAATAATGTTATGGGATATGTATGTTTGCGTCCATGAACTATGATTGTCCCATATATGTCAAAAGTTAAGTCTATTATATGTCATTATGCAAATATTGATGGAAGATAGAATGAACTTTTGATAACAAAGATTAAGTCTATGATATTATTATGCAAATATTGATGAAAATAGAATGAATCTTTGAATATTCCGCAGTATTGATCTTTCCCTGATCCACTTTTATGTGAAAAAACTGTGCGGCTCTGTAAGTTCTCTCATGTTGAGCATTTCCGATAATTAATCACTACACCATTTTCTTGGATTAGTAACTCAGATTCGTAACAGCCTACTGGCTGTTACGAATTCGTAACAGGAAAATGCTGTTACAAACCTGTTGTAACAGCCTGGAGCTGTTACAAATCTTGTCAGATTTCGTAACTGTCTCATAGCTGTTACGAATTCGTAACTAGATATGGTCCGAGCGTGCCATCCGTGTGCGTGGGTGGTCACACCTTAGTATTTTTTCCACCCAAGTCGGGTAGAACTGAGGATTCCCCCCCCCCTGTCACACATGACTTAGCCTACTCCTCCCACGGTGACACCTTCACTCAGCCATAACCATTAAAAAAATTTTCTCCTTCCATTTCTCTGTCTATCTCTCGACCACATCTTCCTCTTTCCTTCTTTTCTTTCTTCTCCAGAAAAATATTTCTCTCTGATTCAATCACAAACCCTAGAAGAAATCGCAAAAATGAAATCATCAGGTATAATCTGATTTCTCTTTGATTTTCTGTTCTTTTGGTGTGATTTTGAGTATGTAGCGTCATATTTTGATTTATTAGGGTTTCCAATCTGAAGATTTTAAAGCTAAAGATGTAAGTAACAATAAGAAGATATTGTTTTCCACTAGGGTTTCGATTAAGTTGTCAATCTGATAGTGTTTTAAATTAGGATTTCTGATTAGTAACGGAATATTTCGATTAGGGTTTCGATTTTACATGTGATTTTCGATTTCAATGATCTATTAATCGATTTCATCTGGTCTTAGTTTGTGGTGATTTTTTCTTTTTCGTTTCCTGAATAATCAGAATTTCTTGTGTTTTCTAGGGTTTTAACGGGGAAGACGAACAACAAGAGAAGGAATCTAGTTGATGATGACGAAAACCACAGAAAAATCCTAAATGTAAAATTTCTGACTGTCTTCAATCTCTAGTTGTTATTTCTTTTCTTTTTTGTAAGTTTTCTCACTGTTCTTGTTGTTGTTGTAGGAGCTGCTGATAATAAAGAGCCAAGCTCGGTCGAAGAAGCTCCATATGTAATTGTAGTCCATGGACCTCCAAAGGTAGTAGTAATTACTGATTCTTTTGTTTATATCATGACAAATAGAACTAGTTTCTAACTAAATTGTTATAGCACAAGGATAATTATTTTCATATCAGCTAGTTATTGACAATTCAGACTTGAAACAGGGTTTGGGGTTTGTTTCTATGTTAGGTTGGGAAATCTTTGCTTATTAAGTCTCTAGTAGAGCATTATACAGAGCAAAATTTTGACAACATACTGCTTAATATTTTGGTTTGGTGTGTAGGATAGTAATATCCCGTTTGGATAGACAACCAGAATTAGCTTTTCTACTTTTGGAAGTCAAAAAGTAAGTATATCGTATATGAAAACAGCTTCCGGAAGTTAATAAGTTTCTTTATTTCAGAGCAGATATTTTATGCTTCCGACTTCTGTGACAAGAAGCTTCTCAACTTCTCATCGGGTGTTGTTCCTTTTTCTTTTATTTTTCCCCCCTTCCTCTTTCTAATCTCTGTTAATCTTTGTACAACATAGCACATAAGCTTGAAGAAGATGAAGATAAAGAGTTTACCCGACTGAGTGTATCCAATTTTTCTCCAGACATCTACACGATTCAAAGGTCTGATGCCCATTTTTTTCAATGAAATTTCAGTAATTTGGGTTTTTTTCACTTCTTATTTGGATTCAGATTATGTTTTTATGTAATTTGATTTCTTGGATCTTCTGCATTTAATTGACATTGGGGTAAATTTTGTCAAACCCTTGACTAATGATCGTTAGGAAATGAGATTTGTGTGCTTACTGGGCATCAATTTATTGGTTTCCTTGTTGTTTAGTGATGTTTCAATTATTCAAGTTTGGTTTAGGTTGCTAACTGTCGAAATGCATAATTTGAATGAAGATCTCTTGTTGTTTGCTTTGCAAATTTTCATTGCGTTTGAATAAGTTGAGAATTATCTGCGGCCATACCCCTTTAATCTATTAGATACCTTGTTTGAGTCATCCGAATTTGCGAACTGTTGGTTTCTTTATACCTGTTGATAATGGTGAAAGAACTTGACTTATATGGTTTTCTCGGAATGTGATTTTGTGTACTTGTTTCCTGGCAGCGTGAAGTTTTTGGTGTAAGCAAGGGCTAAGCAGCTAAGGTTATTGAACTTGAACATGTTGTAGATCTGGATATCAAGTGATTGATTTGTAAGTCTTTGTTATTTTTCTTTCTTTATCTTCTGATCACTTGTATGTGGGTACTGGTAATTATTTTTCTGGTATAATGTTAGCATGTATGAACATATAAATCCTCTTGTACTGATTAAAATGATTTTCTATGTCTGACTTACATTTTCGGTAAGTACATCTTGAATGATGAAACTATATTTACGAACATTTATTAAATGACAGTATCGGCTATCTGTGTCTACATGCACATACTTCCCATACATTTCGATCTTATATTAGATTCACTATCCGTGCTCGATTCATGTTGTTGTTAGTGCATGACACACCATATTAGTTTTTTCTTTCAGTTTGCTGGATAAATGTAAACCAACAGGGATTATGGTAATTAGGGACCAGTGGGGTTGCTAGAACTGAAGGGATGTGGTGTGCTGCGAAGCATCCATTTGTCGTCCTCATCGTATATCGTTAAATTATATTTACTTGTGTTCTTTTATTAAGGTGTTGTGCTCAATCTAAAACCTGTAATATCATAATGCAGCCGACCTAAAAATGATTGCTTGTCTGCAACAACTGCTATGCGCCCTCTTCTTATCCAAACAATGATTTTGGTGTCCTGCCAATTTGTTTGCCTTGATGGTTATCACATTTGACATTCCTTGACTTATCCTATCCTTTCTTGAGTAATATTCAACCTGTTCTCGAATCCTGTTTGCAATTGAAGTAACTTTCAATGTTGATCACTCCTGTTATATCTTTAGCAGCTGTTTGTTCTTTCCAAAATAGATTATCCTGGTCATATAGTCAAGCAATTGTAACTGTTAGTGACCCTTATCTAATATGAGATTTCTTTTTTTTTTATGAAGGTGTTCAAATTGCAGGCTTGCAAGCATTGAAAGGACTTAAAAAGGTTCTCTTCCCCCAAGAGAGTGGGACATTTAGGTCCATATAGAGGAGAGCGGTAGCATCTCAATGATTACAGATGTGTTTAATCTGTAAAATCTGTATCAACTTGTAAACAGAGTTCTCTTCCTGGAGATATAATCTGTATCATATTCCCTGCCGATGTCCGTCCACTTGATGGAGATCATTTGAAAATTGATCAGGTGTGTTTAGTCTTACAATTGCAGTTTATGCATATGATGAATGGAAGTTGAATTTATAGAATTATGTTGGTTTATAGTTGTTGGATGTTCTCTGGCAAAGTAAAAGAATAAAGTAAGATACACGTGTACGTTAACTCAACTTTATGGCAGTTTTTTCCCCCATAGTTAAGCTATATAGCTTTGTCATACTTTAGTAACTTTTTTTCAATGAGGACTTTTCCTAAATGCTGCTTGACAATTCAGACCAACTTGTTCGGTTGTAAATATTCCTTCGGATAGCTGAATAATCCAAGCAGGATACTATTTGCTTGTGCAGTTGTATGGTGTTGGAATTTTAAGAATGTATTAGTGTATTAGAACACCCTTGCTTTACTTGTTAAACTTGTCAAACTAATGCAGACATCATCTTTTAGCTTTGAGTAAATGTGTGATTATTGAGCATTCTTTTGGTTCAATGTCTCAACATTCTCCCTTTTGACACTTGACTCTCGGAAAGAGCTACTAAATTATCAAAGCTCCTTAGTTACTGTTACTATCTTTTGTATATATGCAGCATATACCACTAAAATGTGATGATATGCTGCATTGGTTCCCATTCGCACGTCGGTATGGTCGATAGAACCTAGTAGTAATAACATGACTAAGTTGATACATTCTTGAATTTGATTAAATTTTCATTTGCTTCCTGATCATAGTTGGAACTTGAAGAACTGAGAAGGTATAAAGAACTGATCAGAGTTTAGCTTAGGAAGGTATGTTGTTGCCTTCATTTTTGCTTCCCTATGCTTTATTGGTTGCGTGCTTGATATTTTTTTTTGTTTCTGTAAATCTGGTCTTGGTTCTGGTAGCAAACCTCATTGTTTAGTGAAAGATGAACTGGTATGTATAATTTCAACAATGCAGCTTACTTCAAAACTCTTATATATACACAATGACTGATCCTCTTTGTATTTGTAAATTTAGGAGGCCGCGAATCCTGGCATAGGGATCACTACTGAGGATGTGTGGCTTAAAGCTCATACACGAGGGTGGGGCTATTTTACCTGGAGCCAAGCCATACGCTGTGAGTCAGACCATCTTTTCGGTTATTGAATCTGCCTTTTAAAACTATGTACTAGCTTGCACACTGTACTATCTATCATCACATCTTTATTGATTGAAGAATGATAAAGGGGCTTGATTACTTTATTAATCTGAACCATGTAATATGTGGATCAGGATAGGTTGGGATACTTATACCTAAAATCACTTCATTTCTATGTACAGGCTGGTAGCAATGTTAAGACTGGTTGGGAAGCTTGCTTTACTTTGGGGTGGTCTTCGTGGTGCTATGAGCTTGACTGACAGGCTAACATCGTTCTTACACATTTCAAGAGCGCCACTTGCCTCAGAGGTAACTCGATTTTTTCATAGCAACAAGATTCACCTTGTCGTGTAACTGCTATCCCAGTAAACTATGACATTCTTATGCGACATCATACATGTATTGTGCCATTTCCCTGCTGAGTGTAGTTTTATACATTTTCAAGGAAACCCTTGGCAAACTAATGTCAGATTGTATGGCCGTGGACTAGAGAATGTTAGTTACAATATTTTTTAGGTAATCGATATTGTATGGGAGCAACAGTTAGACTCTGCTCTTAGGATTAGGGTTTTTGCTTGTCTTAGTAGAAATATTTTTTTTTATTCTGAATTACTTACTCAAAATAATCAATTATTTGACATGGCATGTTGTTTCTGAACATGTTTCCTTAATTATTTGTACTTCTCGTCGTGACTTGAAGGTTTGATGAAGGATCTGTAGGATGGATGGAATGTGATGATGGCTTGATACTACTTCGTTCTTTGAAGAGATGTCTCGTGCAAGAGCAATGGGTATTGAAGTTACTGCATAGCTGTTGCGGCATTGGATTCCATCAGCTTCACCAATTCTGCTTCAAATGTGAAGAAAAATACTGATTATGTAAGTCATGTTTCTGATGTTTATTCTTATCTCATATACCCTAGGCATAAAACTTAGGAATTACGCAATACAATAAAACTAATTCCGAACCAATTCGAATGTAAAAAGAACAAAAGTTATTGTCAATGAAGTTATTTTTGAATGTGTGATTGAATCTATGGGATGGATGGAATGAAAGATTGGTATTTTGAATTCCGGCGAATTTCCGGCTGACCATGGTCAAAGAGGGTATTTGACTGGTAGTAATTTTTTTGATGTTACTAAAATATTAGTAACGGCTCCAAGCTGTTTCAACTTATCATGTAGTAACAGCTTGAAGCTGTTTCAAAGTGACACGTAGTAACGGCTGAGATCTGTTAGAACATCATTGTTACAAAATATTCGTAACATGGTGAAGCTGTTACGAAATTCCACGTAGTAACAGCCGCTGCCTGTTACAATCGCTGTTACAACCCAAAATTCGTAACAGCTACAGGGCCGTTACAAATATTTGTCACGCCACCTTTTGAAACAGAACCTGCCTGTTACAACCCTGTTTTGTAACATGTAGGATCTGTTTCTAATCGGCCAAAATGGTGTAGTGAATCATGGGTTCTCTTGTGGTTAATTTAATTGAGTTTTCTGGATACAATTCATGTTTCATGTAATTTGTTAATGTCCAAAGAAATCCTTCTTTTCTTGTAAAAGTAAGGTCGCTCTTATTGTTCTTTCGGGAATGGAATTTTATAAGGGAGAGTTCTTAATTGAACTTGTGCTTAATTGCCAAATCTTTGTGGGGAGTGTGGCTGTGGAATATTGTAGGAGTTTTCTTGTATCTTTATAAACTCTTTGATGAATACACTAAGTTTCGACTATGTGAAATCATCGAAACAAAGTTGATATGTTCTCTTTTAGTCATGAAGTATCTCTATGAGAATTTAATTATGATCCCACTAGTTTTCGTACCTTTGCCAATTTATATTTACAAAAAAGGGGAGAATTAATGTGTAGTTCACACTACAAATACATATGGTTTACGGATCATTATGTAAGGGGGAGTGGTTTTCATTGTGAGATGAAGTATTGACTAAGGGGAAGTGATACATATCACCATAGTATTGTTGTCAAAGTTGTGATACAATTGGACTCTGATGTTGTGTAATAATACAATGACATTGTTTAATAATGATTGAGAGCTACTGTTTTCTCATTGTTATGGCTATGGATCTTCAACAACACTGATGCTGAGTTGAACACGTTCAGAATCACTGGAGTACTTAAAAGTGACGAATATTTCGATTAATGTTGAAGAACTAAGGAAATAAAACATTTGGATGAGAAGCTACAAAGTTTATTTATTTTGTAATCCATATGTATTGATAGTTTTGTCATTAAGATTGACAAAGGGGGAGATTGTTAGAGCACTGCTCGGTCGAACTCGCAAGCGTTGCTATCTCAAGATTCTTTGTCAAGTTTAGTTGCCAAAACTATAAGTCTTGATTTCAAGTCTACTTATAGCTAAGTCTCGGATTAGGATAGAAAGTGTAGTTGAGCTTTAGACTTCACGACGTTCATCGATTGAAGACGAAGAACTAATAAGCTTGTGGAAGTTCACCAACAAAAAGCATGTGGAGACTTGAACTCATCTATCACTCAAAAGTCTATCTACTCAATCTCCTATTTGAGAAAAAATTTGTATATCTATATAGACTTCGATTATACACATTTGATATTTCGAGCTGAGTTTAACTCGCTTACATATTTCTCGAAATATGTGTTGGTAAGCTTTCGCTTTAACCAAGATCATCTTATATTCTTGACGAAAGTCAAAAGATGATCATGTGAAAATCGCCTGGTAACATCTTACATGATTTGTGTGAGACAGTCAAGGAATGTGAGGAAACCAAGAGCTGTCCCTTCAAATCTTCAGAAATTTACTAGTGTTCTTGAAGAGTTGAAGGAAATAAGAAAGGAGATGTAGCAAATAAAGGCTATTATTTTTAGGACTCTTGAAATTCAGAAGGCCTTGGTACGACATCAGTCAAGGAGGTTTGTTGAAATTGACTCCTTTCTTCATGAACCTTATGTTCCAATGGTTGTTGACGATAAGGAGTTCGGGGACGATAAAGAATTCTTCAAAGGTCTTAATGTCTTGGAAACTTCTTATGAGAATTTATTCTTGTGTTTTAAGAAGGATATCTAGGGTTTGGAATAGCAATTATTGTGAGTACACATAACTATTGCCAACGATTTCATCTTGCAATATTTTTAGATTTATTTATTTAAATTCTAAAGTTGATTTGGAAGATGATTTTGCAGTATTAATCTTTATTGGTTTTATATATTGCAAATAATGTTATGGGATATGTATGTTTGCGTCCATGAACTATGATTGTCCCATATATGTCAAAAGTTAAGTCTATTATATGTCATTATGCAAATATTGATGGAAGATAGAATGAACTTTTGATAACAAAGATTAAGTCTATGATATCATTATGCAAATATTGATGAAAATAGAATGAATCTTTGAATATTCCGCAGTATTTATCTTTCCCTGATCCACTTTTATGTGAAAGTACCGTGCGGCTCTGTAAGTTCTCTCATGTTGAGCATTTCCGATTAAATTAATCATGGGTTCTCTTGTGGTTAATTTAATTGAGTTTTCTGGATACAATTCATGTTTCATGTAATTTGTTAATGTCCAAAGAAATCCTTCTTTTCATGTAAAAGTAAGGTCGCTCTTGTTGTTCTTTCGGGAATGGAATTTTATAAGGGAGAGTTCTTAATTGAACTTGTGCTTAATTGCCAAATCTTTGTGGGGAGTGTGGCTGTGGAATACTGTAGGAGTTTTCTTGTATCTTTATAAACTCCTTGATGAATACACTAAGTTTCGACTATGTGAAATCATCGAAACAAAGTTGATATGTTCTCTTTTAATCATGAAGTATCTCTATGAGAATTTCATTATGATCCCACTAGTTTTCGTACCTTTGCCAATTTATATTGACAAAAGGGGGAGAATTAATGTGTAGTTCACACTACAAATACATATGGTTTACGGATCATTATGTAAGGGGGAGTGGTTTTCATTGTGAGATGAAGTATTGACTAAGGGGAAGTGATACATATCACCATAGTATTGTTGTCAAAGTTGTGATACAATTGGACTCTGATGATGTGTAATAATACAATGACATTGTATAACAATGATTGAGAGCTACTGTTTTCTCATTGTTATGGCTACGGATCTTCAACAACACTGATGTTGAGTTGAAAACGTTCAGAATCACTGGAGTACTTAGAAGTGACGAATATTTCGATTAATGTTGAAGAACCAAGAAAATCAAGCATTTGGATGAGAAGCTACAAAGTTTATTTATTTTGTAATCCATATGTATTGATAGTTTTGTCACTAAGATTGACAAATGGGGAGATTGTTAGAGCACTGCTCGGTCGAACTCGCAAGCGTTGCTATCTCAAGATTCTTTGTCAAGTTTAGTTGCCAAAACTATAAGTCTTGATTTCTAGTCTACTTATAGCTAAGTCTCGGATTAGGATAGAAAGTGTAGTTGAGCTTTAGACTTCACGACGTTCATCGATTGAAGACGAAGAACTAATAAGCTTATGGAAGTTCACCAACAAAAGGTATGTGGAGACTTGAACTCATCTATCACTCAAAAGTCTATCTACTCTATCTCCTATTTGAGAAAAAAGTCGTATAGCTATATATACTTCGATTATACACATTTGATATTTCGAGTTGAGTTTAAGTCGCTTACGTATTTCTCGAAATATGTGTTGGTAAGATTTATCTTTAACCAAGTTCATCTTATATTCTTGACGAAAGTCAAAAGCTGATCATGTGAAAATCGCCTGGTAACATCTTACATGATATGTGTGAGACAGTCATTTGATGTAGACTTGGAATGTTTCGTATTGATCATTCGATCACTTGAAAATTGCCTCGAAGCTAATAGTTTGTGTGATACAGCTATTCCCGTCTTCTAAGAATGTTCCAATGATTGAAACGAGAGTTTAGAACAAATTAACCATCATTAGATATAGCAAAGTATGCGTACTTGTATGCTAACTGTTGCAAGTTATTCCAAGTCCGGGAACCATGGTATGCATACCCGTATGCGTACTGGTTGGTTAATGAAAGTCTGGGAACAAGGTATGCGCACCCGTTCGCGCACTGGCGTAAGTCCAAGTTCTGGAGCTCAACTGAGTTTGGTGGTATGCGTACACGTCCGCGTACTGGCGAACCTAAACTTAGTCCGACCACTTAGGTAAGCGTACATGTTTGCTACTTGAGTAGGTTATGTTCTAAAATCAGTTTGTTCATGAACTAATACATTTATATAATAAGAAATGCAATCGTTTGCAAACAGTGGCAATAATGTTCATGAATTGATTCGAGTGAATCAAAATCGATTTTGCTTCAATTGTGTCTTGTATACTTCTATGAGAATATAAACAATTGAACAACTCTAGAACTAGTTTCATTTGAGTCATTTGAACTAGTTATGGTTAAGATGAATAAGTTTGATATGAAAGTGTTCATATGGCTAACTTCGGTTAACTATTGTTGAGCCAACAAGGTGTACACGTTTAGGTACAGTTACCCATATCTAAATGAAGTCACTTTTCATTTGTGTGTAACAAGCTAAGTTAGATCTAACGGTTGAAAGATATTAGCTTGAGTCTAATCAGGTTTTCATCTAACGGCGAATATTGAATGCTTTGTTACCAAGGTAACATTGATTGCAAACTCTGATTTGAAGACTATATAAGGGATAACTCTAGCAACTGGGAAACCTAATCCCCACAACTCCTGTGTGATACTAGTTGCGACTAGAGTCGTTTATCCTTTAACCTTAGGTTTTTTCCAAAACCATGTAGGTTAACGACTTAAAGACTTCATTGGGATTGTGAAGCCAGATCCAAATATTTTTTGTAGTTGCGTGATCTGATCTTGATGTTTTCTATCATATTGAGTACTATCTTCTTTAAGATTAACTCGATATTTAAGCTCCGATAGGCAAGATAAAAATTAGTCACAAACATCTTCGTTTCATCGTTTGTGATTCCACAATATCTTGTTTCGCTACTGAAAAAGCGGGGGTACAACAACCTCACCCAATATTTCGATTAGAAATCTGTATGGACTAACTCTAATATACTTTTAAAAGAATCAACTAGACAGTTAGACTCAATCTTAATAAAAAGTATATCAAGGAGTTAATATCTCTATCTCTCGATTAGATCTTTACTCAAGCAAATGGAAATCTGCGAGTCTTTATCAAAGACAAGAGATATAAACTTGGATGGTTCCAAAGACCAATATCCAAGGATCAATCGATTTCCAATCAACAACCAAAGGTTGGATTTCACAATTGATCGATACAACGCACAACCTGTGATTTTTCAATTATATAACAAAATATAATGTGGAATAGAAATAACACAGAAACCAGAAGTTTTGTTAACGAGGAAACTGAAAATGCAAAAAAACCCCAGGACCTAGTCCAGATTGAACACCACACTGTATTATATTAAGCCGCTACAGACACTAGCCTATTACAAACTAACTTCGTTCTGGACTGTAGTTGAACCCTAATCAATCTCACACTGATTCAAGGTACAATTGCGCTCCTTACGTCTCTGATCCCAGCAGAATACTACACACTTGATTCCCTTAGCTGATCTCACCTACAACTAAGAGTTGCTACGACCCAAAGTCGAAGACTTTAATAAACAATTATGTATCACACAGAAAAGTCTACGGTGATAGATAAATCTGCCTCCCACAGATAAACCTATGAGTTTTGTTCCGTCTTTTGATAAATTAAGGTGAACAGGAACTAATTGATAATCCGGACTTATATTCCCGAAGAACAGCCTAGTATTATCAATCACATAATCTAAATCGTATGGTAGCGAAACTAGATATTGTGGAATCACAAACGATGAGACGAAGATGTTTGTGATTTATTTTTATCTTGCCCTATCGGAGATATAATCTCAAGTCAATTATTCAATTGAACTCGTACGATAGAAAATGGCAAGATCAGATCGCTTGACGAGGTGTCAATCTCTCAAAAATAAATTTCTCTACTTCTCTTTAACTAGCAAGTAGTATAATGTAAGTAGGATCGTCCCAAGGGAGGTATGAAGTTCAAGTTGTTATGCAAATACTCTTAGCAAAGATGATTTTGTTGTAGAAATGCTGAAAATTGTAAAATGTATTCAAATATGAGATGTAATTGATTAAAGGTTCATTCTAGACCACGGAATACAAACCAAATTGATAGATAGCTATATTCTTCACATTATCATGTTACTAACAACCCTAGAATAATTAGTACGCTCAACTATTCCGTTATTATCTCCTAGCTCACCGGATACGGAAGCGCTCGACTACGGTTCCTACTTGCCAAGTTTCCTAGAGGTACGCTTACTAGGTTTGACTTGAACAAGTGCTCTAAATTCTGTGAGATAAGGTTGCTCCTAGTGATGAACTCAAAAGCATGAATCACCTACTAGTGTTGATTTCTACATATAGGTACTTAACAAAGTCCCATCATCAATACCTATATATTACTACTTGTGTTTATCTTCTCTAGACAATTACGGGTCGAAGAAAATCTAAACTAGCAATAGGATTATGAATCAATTATTTAATTTCGAACTTAAACAATCAACAAATAATCCATAAACAATAATAGCATGGTAGAAATCAATCAATAACATTAATTAATGCAAGAGAACAAGTTTTTCATATCAAATATAGATTCATATTTCGGGCTTCAAATCGCCCTTAATCAAAGAGAGTTTTAGTTACTCATAATATTGGAGTTCATCATCATCAAATAATAATGGAAATAAAGTAAAGAAGATGAAAATATTAAATGAAAGCAAACCCTAGCTCCGGCTCTCTGCAAAACTCCAAGAAGAATACGTATCTCATATCAAAAGAATAAAACCCTTTCTTTTTATAGCCTTCCCACTTTCCAAAATTAGGTCTTCAAAGTCCATCACCAAAAAGTCCACCAAGCCCATGAACCATGTGTGAGAAACCCATGTGAAAATATGTCCCAAAAATATGCTCGCCGGAAAACTGGGTTTCCGGCCGGAAATGGCCGGAATCCGCGCGTGGAAAAACATCTCAAAGCCGCCTTCGCCACCGGTGACATTGTCACCGTGCAGTTCTACACTTCCATTAGCTCAACTTTGCTTCTCTCAGTTCAAACATTCACAAAAACCATCTAACCCAATTTCTTATCTTGCGAAACGCACCCAAAAGCGTGACCCATAGCTCATATGTCCGGCCAACTCTTGTATCCGACTCATACCCCCTCGCGATTCACCGAAATATTGCGATTCATGCTTCAAGTTCCGAATCCGGCATCCCGGAACTAGTACCACCGGCTCGCCATTCTAGCTCGCTTTCCGCACGTTGTTTTTGCGACTTCAAAATTCATGGAAACCTCAACTTTAGTGCCTCAATTCATTTGCATTCCTGTAACTCCATTCTTGCCTACGCAACCTTCACTTGCTCCAGTCAATAATTTGCACAAGCAGACCAATGCCTTGCAACCGGCTACAAACCATCGCCACTCCGTGCCATCACTATCCTGGTTTCATCATCTCTGCCTTTGAATCCATTCCTGCACCTCTTGGCAACAACCATTGCACTCCATCAAACCAGCACCGCAACGCCACCGCCGCACTCAAGAGCCATTACCACCATTCCTTCACCGGGTTTCTCAAGCTACGAAACAACACAAAGAAACCACGATGCCAATATCACCAAACCCACCACCGCTGCCATTCAACGACAACCTCAACACAAGACCATTATCTCCCCCGGACGCGCTACATGCACTTTCTCCAATCTCAACGATGACAGCAAACCACGATAGTGCCGCTGTGTCGTGATCACTCAATGCCATTACCTAAACCCACACGCCTAGCATCAATCAATTAGCCATACCTGCCATCATATCTTGCTTCTTCTTCCATTTTTCTCAAATCTTCCCCGTAATACATTCTCCACTCACAATCCCTTTTTCGTTGGCCCCAATTCTTGATTGCATTTCAAACCAACCAAAAGCACCTATTCCACTTGCTCATTCACTCGCAATCATCTACATGGCTCTTTGCAACTCCAATGCCTTCAATGATAATCACAAGACCATCCCCTTATCGCAATTGTAATCCCGGTTGCCAACTCATTTCGCGCTCTGAACCTCGCAACCCGATTGCGCTTCACGATGTCGGGCTCCGGCTCCTATTGCACACAATCATTACAAACCATGCCAAGCAGCACCATTAGTTCAAATTCAATAGCATTGTCGCATCACTTCAATATTCCCGTGCCTCGAATCTCCAGCCATCGCTTTGCACATATCTTAGTTCATGTGCCTTCACCGCAAGCCCGCAATGCTCCCATCACTCATTCATATCCGCTTTGCAAAAACAGCTCCCGCTTCATTTCATGGCTTGAGCTTGATCACCATCAATAACGTCGACTCCAAATGACCACCACCGTTATACTCCCAGCCATCTAACCATACTCTTTAGCCAAACATACAGTGGTCACCAGCTTTAGTTCAAGTCCATTCTTGGCTTCATTCTTTTCAGGCATAACAATATCAACACCAGGGACCAATACCCATTCCTTCTTCTCACCAAACCAAACTCCAAAGAACATATCCCATTAATTTGAGCTCCATACACACTCCTCCATTCTTGCCCATTCAAGCCATCAGTACCAAGACCCTTGATATTTGCCCTGTTGTCCTCTCAGTTGCAAGCACCCTCACCTGAAACTGCCAACTTCACACAACTCCTGTAGTTCACTTCACATGAATTCATAACCCCTGTAGCTCGAACCGTGAAATGCTGACCCAAACTGATGGCTCCAGCTGCTTCTTAACCCTTGTTTCTTGGCATACATACAAAATCTGGCCAACTTGAGCTCAAAACACCTGAATCAACTCATAATCGACCCCAAACTCCTAGCCAATTCCTCTACTGATTCTCACCCAAGTACTCTCAGACAAACTCACGCGCCAGTGGAACCCATGGCTGGCAACTGCACTTCGATTCCCTGCTAGCTTCAAAGCCCCATACGACCCTCAAATTCAAATCCATGGCTAGCCTGGTGAAGCTCAGCTTGGTAGTGGTTCAAACATTCTGTCAGACATCTTGTGTGCAAGAAACTGCTGAGCACAGATTTGAGCTTGCTGGTGATTCAAAAGGCAATCCATCTCCTTCCCTGCAATTCAATTTCACCATTGTGACACAAACGGCAAACCCATTGTTCCTGAAGCTCTGAACTCCTAAATAACTCTTCATTCTCCTCCATTACTCACCCACAATCGACGGAAGCAAGCTCATCTTCTTTGTATTCTCGGTTTAAAACTAAACCCAAACTTCCTATACCACGTCTCCAGTGATGTTCTCGTCTTCTTCACTGATTTCCGGCACCAAATCAAGCTCCAAACTAAACCCATCTCGATCCCTGTCTCATTTAAGCTCTCAGCAGCGCCTCCATTCTTGTTTTCAGGGAGCATGAGTTAATGAGTAAAGGAAAATTGAATTTGCCTGAGAAGAGAAACAACTCGACCTAAATCAGGTCTGTCCGTACAGATTGGGATATCTACACCCACTGTTTTTATATAGGCCACAAACAGATTATGTGGCTTGTTAGTTCCAGGCAACTGACAGCCCAATTCTCTATTCGATCTCATTCTTCATCTCTTCCTTGCGCAACCGTAGCTAGTTCACTCGCCTGTGAAATGGTCTTTCTGCTCCAAATGAACACTGTGTCCTCCTTTCGAATTCCACCAGCGACTGCTGCCTCTTACTTCTCACATCTACTTCTTCTCTTCAATGAGAATCATCACTAAAGTTGTCATGCTTTTCGAGACGAGAAGTTGCATCACTAAAGCCGACAAACTTTTCAGACAGCGATGAAGAAATAACAGCAAATACTGAGAAATAATCTGCCTCCAATGCTTTTTCCATGTTTCCTCTCCTTTTGATCCAAATGACTTCAAAGTACCTGAATACTCAAAAACAAAACATAAGATACATATTTTACAAGAAAACTTAGCGAAGAAAGCATAAACAATAGATAAATACATAGGTGTTTTAGACACCTATCAAATTCCCCCACACTTAGACTTTGCTAGTCCTCGAGCAAATCAAACAAAATAATTCTAAAAGATACATACAACTCCGTCTCGTCGAGGCTACGGTCACTTTAAGCATAAATAACAAGCCTTTGAACCCCTAGGTGTCCCTAGTGGACGAGTTTTAGTCTCGTGAAGGTTTACAAGAGGTCTGCCTACAAAACCTATATTTTCAACTCCATCTATTTGTGACAAATCAATGAATGAATCCAAAATGACTACAGGAGGAGGTACCTTGCGCAAATTCAGTTCATATATAAGTAAATAAAGCTTTAATTAGATAGTCGAACAAACCACAATACTCGGAAATTAACAAACCACAATCACAATGAAAAGATTAAGAAGATGGATATAGATGTAGATGTTGGCGAATGTTCACAAGTGATCGATGTTTCCCATATCCGTCAAAGGTCACTACTAAGATGAACCTATGCATCCTATTCGATTGAGCTACTTGGTCAATTCTAGTGTTAACTCACCGGCATATACAAGGGAACCAAATGGTCAACAAACTTATTTATACATCAACTCACTTGGCATATACAAGGGAACCGGGAGTGACTTTATTCACCAAATATAATACTTTCTTTTTCTTTTTCTTTCTTTTTTTTTTTTTTTTTTTTTTTTTTTTTTTTTTTTTGTGACAAAGATGATTCGATCTTTTGGATCCAAGCGCATGCTTCTTGTCAGCAAGTACATGATAGTTGCCTTGGATCCTGCATTCCACGCTTGTTTAGGCGACGGAGACAGGGACTACGTTTCACACATACTGCTATTCCCAAGTGTCATTCTTTATTCCGTTTGGTCTAATTTGGTCGGTCTCTTCTTTTTTTTTTTTTTTTTTTTTTAGGCAACTCAATCACTCTATTTCATCCTAGCAGTAATAACACGTCGATGTTTAGTGACCCACCAAAGCACTTAGAGAACAATAGATAAATATGGAAAAAAAAAAAAATAGAATGCGATATGGTGATATTCCGAGATATGGTAACGACTATCATGTTATTTGTGATTCCTGAGCTATGTTCGTTCTTGTTAATTAATGGGTTCCTCAACTCCTGCATTCAAAATGATTCCATCCACTAATAGTGTCATCCTAAAGGCACAAGTTTCTAGATTTCGGAGTTCAAAAAGCACAAATTTTTCTTGGTTTTTTTTTATTTTTCTGATTTTTTTTTTTTTTTTTTTTTTTTTTTAAAACAAACTAAAACAAACTATACAAACATATAAATGCTCCCCCACACTTAAACTTTACATTGTCCTCAATGTAAAATTGAATCATCCAAAGAAGGTTCAAGGTGGGAAATTCCGCAAATGATATGCAAAAACAAGAAAATAAAGATAAAATGCTTAAAAATAAAAAGATAAAGGGAAAGATACAAAACCGGTGGGTTGCCTCCCACTTAGCGCTTGGTTTAACGTCGTCGGCCCGACGTTCGGCTCCAATTACTCCTCCGGAGGGGAGTGGATCACTCAATGTGATCATATCCCGATTCTCCGTCACAAACCGCTCATAGTATGGTTTCAAGCGATGGCCGTTAACCTTGGAAATCAGCCCTGTTTTGGGACTAGTTATCTCAACTGCACCATGCGCAAACACATTAGTAACAACAAATGGTCCAACCCATCTGGACCTAAGTTTACCCGGAACAATTTAAGACGAGAATGGAATAAAAGTACTTTCTGCCCTATTTCAAAACTCTTTCGGGAAATCATTTTATCATGGAAAGCCTTGGTCTTTTCTTTATAAATGCGTGAACTTTCATATGCATCATTTCGTATCTCTTCTAACTCATTGAGCTGAAGTTTCCTATGTTCACCAGCTGCATCTAATTCCATATTACATACCTTGATAGCCCAATAAGCTTTGTGTTCAAGTTCCACGGGAAGATGGCAAGGTTTGCCATAGACAAGCCTAAAAGGAGACATACCGATGGGTGTCTTATAAGCTGTCCTATACGCCCACAAAGCGTCATTGAGTCTATAACTCCAATCTTTCCTTGTAACATTCACCGTCTTCTCTAAGATGGACTTAATCTCCCGGTTGGAAATTTCAGCTTGTCCACTCGTTTGTGGATGATACGGTGTGCCAACTTTATGAGAAATGTTATACTTCTTTAGAAGAGCGTGAAAGGATCTCTTGAAGTGCGAACCTCCATCACTAATCACCACTCGAGGTGTTCCAAACCTAGAAAAGATATGTTCCTTCACAAACTCACAAACAATATGAGAATCATTGGTAGGGGTGGCTTTAGCTTCCACCCACTTAGAAACATAATCTACAGCAAGAAGTATAAAAAATTTCCCATTGGAATTCACAAAAGGCCCCATAAAATCGATACCCCAAACATCAAAAATCTCAACAATGAGAATTGGTGTTTGCGGCATTTGGTTTCTAGCACCAAGGTTGCCTGTCCTTTGACACCTATCACAAGCCTTACAACATAGATATGCATCCTTAAACAATGTAGGCCAATAAAAACCACTTTCGAGAACCTTGAGGGCTGTCCTCTTGGCTCCAAAATGGCCACCACAAGCATATGAGTGACAAAAATTCGAATTGATTGGAACTCGGATTCAAGTACGCACTGCGGATCATTTGATCGGAGCAATGCTTCCACAAATAAGGTTCATCCCATATATATTGCTTAGCAATCTTCTTGAGCTTGTGTTTTTGGAATGTAGACATGGAACTAGGTACTTGTCCCGTCACCAAGAAGTTAACGATATCAGCGTACCATGGAGTTGTGCCACCAACCGCAAAGAGTTGCTCATCCGGAAGCTATCATGCAAAGGAATCGCTTCTTCGGACACAACCAATCTGCTTAAATGATCCGCTACGTATTCTCACTGCCCTTCTTGTCCTTGATTTGCAAGTTGAACTCTTGAAGAAGAAGAATCCACCTTATGAGCCTTGGCTTAGCATCCTTCTTTGTTAGCAAGTATCGAAGTGCAGCATGGTCAGAGAAAACCACCACCTTTGTACCCACTAAATAAGATCTAAACTTCTCGAGTGCAAACACTATGGCCAAAAGCTCCTTTTCAGTAGTGGAGTAGTTGATTTGTGCTCCGTTGAGAGTTCTAGAAGCATAATAAATGGCATATGGAACTTTGCCATCTCGCTGTCCCAACACGGCTCCAACGGCATAATCACTTGCATCGCACATCAACTCAAATGGCTTGCTCCAGTCCGGTGGTTTGATGATTGGTGCGGTAGTCAACAACTCTTTCAAGGTGTCAAAGCTTCCTTGCATTCCTTGTCACAATCAAAGGCCACATCTTTTTGCAAGAGTCTACACAGGGCATTGCAATCTTGGAGAAATCCTTGATGAATCTCCTATAAAAACCTGCATGACCAAGAAAAGAGCGAACCTCCCTCACATTTGTGGGGTATTGTAAGTTCCGAATCAAATCTATCTTAGCCTTGTCAACTTCTAACCCCTTAGAGGATACAACATGACCTAGCACAATCCCATGATTGACCATAAAGTGACATTTTTCCCAATTAAGCACAAGATTAGTTTCTACGCATCGTTTAAGAATAAGTGCAAGGTTATCTAAGCATTTGTCAAAAGAATCACCATACACGCTGAAATCATCCATAAACACTTCTATGATGCTTTCCACATAATCTGAAAATATACTTACCATACAACGTTGAAAAGTGGCTGGAGCATTGCACAAGCCAAATGGCATGCGTCTATATGCAAAAGTGCCAAAAGGGCAAGTAAACGTTGTCTTTTCTTGATCTTCTGGAGCTATCACAATCTGGTTATAACCTGAAAAACCATCAAGAAAGCAATAATAAGCATGTCTAGCCAACCTTTCAAGCATTTGATCAATGAATGGTAAGGGAAAATGGTCCTTTCGGGTGGTAGAGTTGAGCTTTCGGTAATCAATGCACACTCTCCAACCGGTTTGGATTCTAGTTGGAACCAAGTCATTATCTTCGTTTTTCACCACCGTGATTCCGGACTTCTTTGGAACGACTTGAATCGGGCTCACCCATTTGCTATCGGATATGGGATAGATCACCCCTACTTCCAACAATTTCAGGATTTCCTTCTTGACTACTTCCATCATCGGAGGGTTCAAGCGACGTTGAGCTTCCCTTGTTGGTTTTGCCCCCTCCTCAAGAAGTATTCGGTGCATACATGTGGAAGGACTGATTCCTTTGATATCGGCAATGGTCCACCCAATGGCAGACTTTGTACTCTCTTAGCACTCGAACAAGCTTCTCCTCTTGCACCTTGGTAAGGTTGTTGGCAATGATCACCGGCAACTCTTCCTTGTCACCTAAATACACGTATTTAAGGTGATCCGGAAGAGAGGTTTCAACTCAAGAATAGGTGCCTGCACAATCGACGGTAAAAGTTTCTCATTAGTAAGCGGCAAAGAAACATAAGACACATTATATTTTGGTGGAACTTCTTGTAATGAGTTAAGAGATAAAACAGCCTCTTTAAGCTCATCACAAATAGACAATTCACTTTCAATGTCTTTGTATTTTCCATAACCTAAACCTTCCACTATGGTGTTTTCTAAAGCATCTTCACCATTCAATTCAAAAATCTTTTGAGCTAGAGAATCAATAATATCAATTGAAAAACAGGAATGCACATCACTAGGATATCTCATAGCCTCAAAGATATTGAAACTTATGACTTCGTCATCAAATTCCATAGTTAAAGCGCCCTTGAAAACATCAATCTTTGTTCTAGCGGTTCTCATGAATGGTCTACCCAACACAAGGGGAGTAGACGATGGTGAATCTTCATCCATCATGTCAAGAACATAGAAATCAGCTGGAAATATGAGTTGATTAACCTGCACCAAAACATCTTCAATAACCCCTTTCGGGTAAGAATTAGACCTATCGGCAAGTTGTATAACAATACCGGTATTCTTAAGAGGTCCAAGATTCAATGATTCATAAACGGAGGCGAGCATAACATTAATGGATGCTCCTAAATCTAACATAGCACGTTCAAACCTGATTTTACCAATAGTACATGGTATGGTGAAACTACCGGGTCTTTCAACTTAGGTGGGAGTTTCTTTTGAAGATATGCCAAGCATTCTCCCCCACACTCATTACCTCGTTACCGGTCAATTTGTGCTTGTTAGTGCACAATTCCTTCAAGAACTTTGCCCAACGTGGAACTTGCCTTATCGCCTCAATGAGTGGAATGTTCACTTCAATCTTCTTAAAGATTTCCAAAAGCTCTTGGTACAATGTCTCCTTGTTCGACTTTGCAAACCTGCTAGGAAAAGGCGGAGAAGTAACATAAGTAGAAACATGAGTTCTAGAGTTAGAATTTGTTACCGGGTCAGCCTTTTTAGGGGTTGTTTCACCCTCTTCTTTCTCCAACTCAGGTTCATGGGACACCGGTGATGTTTCCGGTTTCTCTACTTGCTTCCCACTTCGTAACTCAATAGCATTGGCATTCTCCTTGTGATTTATTGGTTGCGAAGGAAGTTTTCCCTCTGCTTGTGCTTCCAATTTGCTCACGGCATTAGCTAATTGACCCATTTGTGTTCGGATGTCCTTCATCTCCATTGCTGACTTTTGCTTATCTTGCACCATTGTGTTGAGAATGAGATTCAACTTGTCATCTATACTCGTGCCTTGAGGTTCTTGTGGTGGTCTTTGCATGAATTGATATCCTCCTTGTTGATTGAAAGTAGGATTTGCAGCAGCTTGCTTGTTTGCATAGCTGAAATTCGGATGATCACGCCAACTTTGGATTGTATGTGTTGGAGTACGGATCGTACCTCGGCCTTTGCTGATTTTGGTACATAGCACTTGCTTGCTCAACATCTTCGGTATATGATGATGGTATGACAGTGCAGACTATTTGAGTCATCATTCTCTCCATGTTGCCCATCCTTTGTTCCATGTGTGAAGAATTGCCAACTTCATTCACCTTCCTTCTTCTTTGATTCATCTCGAGTGTAGAATTGTTGAGTGTTCGCAGCCATATTCTCCAACAAACTTGTAGCTTCCGCAATGGTCTTGTTGGTAAGTGCACCACCACTTGCGGCATCGATCAAATTTCTATCATTAGAAAGCAACCCCTCGTAGAAATATTGAATCACAAGTTGATCGCTGATTTGGTGGTGTGGGCAGCTAGCTAAAAGCTTCTTGTAGCGCTCCCAATACTCATGGAGAGTCTCTCCCGATACTTGCCTAATACCACAAATCTCCTTGCGAATCACAGCTGCTTTTGATGCTTTGGAAAATACTTCTCAAGGAACAATTTCTTCATCCCATTCCATGTGGTTATGCTTCCAGTGGGTAAGCAAAAGAACCACTCTCTGCCGATATCTAAAAGAGAGAAAGGAAAAGCTGTCATCATAGCCATATCCGCATCTGCAGTTGCTTGCTTCATACTAGTCACAACATGATGGAATTGTTGCAAGTGACGATTAGGATCTTCTCCCGCTAAACCTCTAAATTTGGGCAGCAAGTTAATCAATTGTGGTTTCAACTCAATGTTTCCATTCAGCTGAATACATAAAGGCTGTTGATCTAGGTTTGGAGAAGTGAGCTCCTTGAGTGTTCTTGGAGCAGGTGGTCGACCTCCCATTGTGTTGTCTTCCTCTTCGTCCGAGTCCGAGAATTCACTTGGTGTAGAACTTTGAGGAAGTGGAGTGTTGATTTGCGAATGAAATCCTTAAGTAGAGTGCCCGAACGAAGACGTATACCAATTGGACTTGGTCTGCCCTCTCCACGCATTCACCAAAGAATTAGTACACAAAAATCGATTCTAAGAGGTTGAATAAGTAGATAGAGATTGAAAATAAAAGCAAAAGTAACAACTAAGAATAAAAATAACAACTAGACTTGCCACTGCCACTGCCTCCCCGGCAGCGGCGCCAATTTTGACGAGGTGTCAATCTCTCAAAAATAAATTTCTCTACTTCTCTTTAACTAGCAAGTAGTATAATGTAAGTAGGATCGTCCCAAGGGAGGTATGAAGTTCAAGTTGTTATGCAAATACTCTTAGCAAAGATGATTTTGTTGTAGAAATGCTTTGAAAATTGTAAAATGTATTCAAATATGAGATGTAATTGATTAAAGGTTCATTCTAGACCACGGAATACAAACCAAATTGATAGATAGCTATATTCTTCACATTATCATGTTACTAACAACCCTAGAATAATTAGTACGCTCAACTAGTCCGTTATTATCTCCTAGCTCACCGGATACGGAAGCGCTCGACTACCGGTTCCTACTTGCCAAGTTTCCTAGAGGTACGCTTACTAGGTTTGACTTGAACAAGTGCTCTAAATTCTGTGAGATAAGGTTGCTCCTAGTGATGAACTCAAAAGCATGAATCACCTACTAGTGTTGATTTCTACATATAGGTACTTAACAAAGTCCCATCATCAATACCTATATATTACTACTTGTGTTTATCTTCTCTAGACAATTACGGGTCGAAGAAAATCTAAACTAGCAATAGGATTATGAATCAATTATTTAATTTCGAACTTAAACAATCAACAAATAATCCATAAACAATAATAGCATGGTAGAAATCAATCAATAACATTCATTAATGCAAGAGAACAAGTTTTTCATATCAAATATAGATTCATATTTCGGGCTTCGAAATCGCCCTTAATCAAAGAGAGTTTTAGTTACTCATAATATTGGAGTTCATCATCATCAAATAATAATGGAAATAAAGTAAAGAAGATGAAAATATTAAATGAAAGCAAACCCTAGCTCCGGCTCTCTGCAAACTCCAAGAAGAATACGTGATCCCTCATATCAAAAGAATAGAAACCCTTTCTTTTTATAGCCTTCCCACTTTCCAAAATTAGGTCTTCAAAGTCCATCACCAAAAAGTCCACCAAGCCCATGAACCATGTGTGAGAAACCCATGTGAAAATATGTCTCAAAAATATGCTCGCCGGAAAACTGGGTTTCCGGCCGGAATATGGCCGGAATCCGGCGTCGGAAAAGCATCTCGGAAGCCGCCTTCGCCACCGGAGACATTGTCAACCGTTGCCGAGCAGTTCTACACTTCCATTAGCTCAACTTTGCTTCTCTGCAGTTCAAACATTCACAAAAACCATCTAACCCAATTTCTTATCTTGCAAAACGCACCCAAAAAGCGTGACCCATAGCTCATATGTCCGGCGGCAACTCTTGTATCCGACTCATACCCCCTCGCGATTCACCGAAATATTGCGATTCATGCTTCAAGTTACAAATCCGCATCCCGGCTAGTACCACCGGCCGCCATTCTAGCTCGCTTTCGCACGACTTTTTTGCGGCTCTCATTCCATTCATCGGAAACCACAACTTTTGGTGCCATCAATTGCCTAGCCATTCATTTGCAAGTCCATTCTTGCCTACGCAACCTTCACTTGCTCAATAATCGCACAAGAAGACCTGCCTTCACGCACCCGAACTGCAATCACTATCCTGACCATCATCTCTCGTCTTTGAATCCATTCCCGCACCTCTTGGCAACAACCATTGGCAATCCATCAAACCAAAGACCGCCAACGCCACCGCCGCACTCAAGAGCCATTACCACCATTCCTTCACCGGGTTTCTCAAATTACGAAACAACACAAACAACCTGCGATGCCAATATCACCAGTCCACCACCACTGCCATGGCAACGACAACCTCAACACAAGACCATTATCTCCCCGGGACTGCGCCGACATGCGCTTTCAACTCCAATCTCGACGATGACAAAGCAGCTCGGTCTCGATACTACTCCGCCGTCGTGATCGCACTGCAATGCCATTACCTCACAACCCACACGCCTAGCATCAATCAATTAGCCATACCGCCATCATATCTTGCTTCTTCTTCCATTTTTCTCTGCAACTCTTCCCTGTAATACATTCAGCTCCATACACAATCCCTTTTTCTGCCTCAATTCATATCCCATGGCCCCAATTCTTGATTGCATTTCAAACCAACCAAAAGCACCTATTCCACTCTCTTCATCGTAATGTCAAAGAAACCGCACATACATGGCAGCTCTCTTGCAACTCCAATGCCTTCAAGATAATCACAGCACCATCCCCTTACTGCAATTGTAATCCCGGTTGCCAACTCATTTCTGCTTCCAGAACCTGCAACCTGATTGCGCTTCACAGTGTCAGTTCCAGCTCCTATTGCACACAGTCATTACAAACCATGCCAGCAGCACCATTAGTTCAGCTCAATAGCATTGTCGCATCACTTCAATATTCCCGTGCCTCGAATCTCCAGCCATCGCCTGCACATATCTTAGTTCATGTGCCTTCACTGCAAGCCTGCAATGCTCCCATCAGCTCATTCATACCTGCCTTGCAAAACAGCTCCTGCTTCATTTCATGGCTTGAGCTTCAGTCACCATCAATAACGTCGACTCCAGCGACCACCACTGTTATACTCCCAGCCATCTAACCATACTCTTTAGCCAAACATACAGTGGTCACCAGCTTTAGTTCAAGTCCATTCTTGGCTTCATTCTTTTCAGGCATAACAATATCAACACCAGGGACCAATACCCATTCCTTCTTCTCAGCTGCCAAACTCCAGTAAACATATCCCATTAATTTGAGCTCCATACACACTCCTCCATTCTTGCCCATTCAAGCCATCAGTACCAAGACCCTTGATATTTGCCCTGTTGTCCTCTCAGTTGCAAGCACCCTCACCTGAAACTGCCAACTTCACACAACTCCTGTAGTTCACTTCACATGAATTCATAACCCCTGTAACTCGAACCGTGAAATGCTGACCCAAACTGATGGCTCCAGCTGCTTCTTAACCCTTGTTTCTTGGCATACATACAAAATCTGGCCAACTTGAGCTCAAAACACCTGAATCAACTCATAATCGACCCCAAACTCCTAGCCAATTCCTCTACTGATTCTCACCCAAGTACTCTCAGACAAACTCACGCGCCAGTGGAACCCATGGCTGGCAACTGCACTTCGATTCCCTGCTAGCTTCAAAGCCCCATACGACCCTCAAATTCAAATCCATGGCTAGCCTGGTGAAGCTCAGCTTGGTAGTGGTTCAAACATTCTGTCAGACATCTTGTGTGCAAGAAACTGCTGAGCACAGATTTGAGCTTGCTGGTGATTCAAAAGGCAATCCATCTCCTTCCCTGCAATTCAATTTCACCATTGTGACACAAACGGCAAACCCATTGTTCCTGAAGCTCTGAACTCCTAAATAACTCTTCATTCTCCTCCATTACTCACCCACAATCGACGGAAGCAAGCTCATCTTCTTTGTATTCTCGGTTTAAAACTAAACCCAAACTTCCTATACCACGTCTCCAGTGATGTTCTCGTCTTCTTCACTGATTTCCGGCACCAAATCAAGCTCCAAACTAAACCCATCTCGATCCCTGTCTCATTTAAGCTCTCAGCAGCGCCTCCATTCTTGTTTTCAGGGAGCATGAGTTAATGAGTAAAGGAAAATTGAATTTGCCTCGAGAAGAGAAACAACTCGACCTAAATCAGGTCCGTCTCACAGATTGGGATATCTACACCCACTGTTTTTATATAGGCCACAAACAGTTATGTGGCTTGTTAGTTCCAGCAACCTCGATGCCCCAATTCTCTATTCGATCTCATTCTTCATCTCTTCCTTGCGCAACCGTAGCTAGTTCACTCGCCTGTGAAATGGTCTTTCTGCTCCAAATGAACACTGTGTCCTCCTTTCGAATTCCACCAACATGCTTGCGCCTCTTACTTCTCACATCTACTTCTTCTCTTCAATGAGAATCATCACTAAAGTTGTGCATCACTAAAGCCGCTTTTTTCAGACAGCGATGAAGAAATAACAGCAAATACTGAGAAATAATCTGCCTCCAATGCTTTTTCCATGTTTCCTCTCCTTTTGATCCAAATGACTTCAAAGTACCTGAATACTCAAAAACAAAACATAAGATACATATTTTACAAGAAAACTTAGCGAAGAAAGCATAAACAATAGATAAATACATAGGTGTTTTAGACACCTATCATCGCTCAACTACAAGAGAAGTAGTTTCGTCTGGCTTCACAATCCCAATGAAGTCTTTCAGTCGTTAACCTACAGGGTCTCGAGAAGAAACCTAAGGTTAAAGGAGAATCGACTCTAGAAAAACCAACTAGTATCACACAGGAGGTGTGGGGATTAGTTTTTCCAGTTGCTAGAGTTTCCCTTATATAGTTTCCAAACCAGGGTTTCCAATCTAAGTTACCTTGGTAACAAAGCATTCAATATTCACCGTTAGATGAAAAACCTGATTCAACCAAGCTAATATCTTTGTAGGAAATACCAATAGGTCATAGAAATAATATATTAGGATGAGTTTGGTCCAGTTGACTTAGTCAACTGTCTATTTGGTCCTTTTTGAAAATATAAATTATAGTTTGGTCATAGAAATAATGGTTTGGTCCTAAGGTAGACAATACCCACGCGGAATGACGTCATGGATGATGTAATTTTCCTTTTAAAGTGGCAGAAATACCCTTTAATATGGGACCATATATATATAAAAAATCAGAGGAAAATCTTTTATTTCCAAATTCACTCTCTCTTTCTTCTTTAGTTTCAGATCTAGTTTTTCTCTCCTTTTTTCTTTTCTTTTCTGCTGTTGTTATTTGCAGAAGATGAAGATTTTTTTTAGGGTTTTGTGAAGATGATGAAGGTTGATAATGGAAGATGATGAGATCGGTAATTTTTATTTTTCATCATCTGTTTTTTGTTAAATACGATGAAGACAATAAAGATCTGCAGTTGTTGTTTGAAGATTTTCGAGATCTGTTGTTTAAATATGATGAAGACGTCTCGATCTGTTGCTATTGAAGATGATGACTGATTTTGATGATAAATATATCTTGTTATTGTTTGCTGCTACTGTTGAAGACGATGTGCTATAGGTGTTTGCTGCTCGTGTTAAACAGAGTTCTGTTGCTGTTGAAGATGACGAAGAATTTCTTTCTGCTGCTGTTGAAGACGACGAAGATGATGATGATGCAGTTCATTCCATAAATTAACTCTGTTTTTTTAGGTTTTTATATGGAGTTCATTTCTGGAATGAACTCTGTTTTTTTAGGTTTTTATATGGAGTTCATTTCTGGAATGAACTCTGGTTTTTTTAGGTTTTTATATGGAGTTCATTTCTGGAATGAACTCTAGTTTTTTTAGGTTATTATATGGAGTTCATTTCTGGAATGAACTATGTTTTTTATATGGAGTTCATTTCTGGAATGAACTCTGTTTATTTTTTGTTTTTATATGGAGTTCATTTCTAGAATGAACTCTGTTTTTTTTAGGTTTTTATACGGAGTTCATTTCTGGAATGAACTCTGGTTTTTTAGGTTTTTATATGGAGTTCATTTCTGGAATGAACACTGGTTTTTTAGGTTTTTATATGGAGTTGATTTCTGGAATGAACTCTGGTCTTTTTAGGTTTTTATATGGAGTTCATTTATGAAATGAACTCTAGTTTTTTTAGGTTTTTATATGGAGTTCATTTCTGGAATGAACTCTGGTTTTTTAGGTTTTTATATGGAGTTCATTTCTGGAATGAACTTTGGTTTATATAGGTGATTTCTGGAAAAATAAGTAGAAATTAATAGAAGTTCATTTTGACGAATGAACTGCTACAAAAAAATAAGTAGAAATTAACACGGAAGGGTACTTTTGTCCATTTAATATTTTTAAATAATTATGGACCAAACAGTAAACGTGTTTTCCCAAAGGACTAAACTGACATGGGCCCACCTAAAAAAGGACCAAACGATATTTTTCCCAATATCTTTCAACCGTTAGATCGAAACTTAGCTTGTCACACACAAATGAAATGTATTCATTTAGGTTTGAGTAATCGTACCTAAACGTGTACACTTAGTTGGTTCACAAATAGTTAACCAATGGTTAGCCGTATGAGTACTTTCATATTAACCGTATTCATCTTTCTCATAACTAGTTCAAATGACTCATAAGAACTAGTTCAAGAGTTGTTCAATTGCTTAGGTCTTTATTCATAGACACAATTGAAACAAAATCGGTTTGATTAATTTGAATCAATTCATGAACAATATAGCCACGGTTTGCAAAGATTGCATTCCTTATAATTTATTGTTTTAAGTTCATGAACTACCGATTTGAGAAATAACCAGCTTGGGTACGCGTACCTTAGCTACCGGATTTGAGTTCACAAACTCAGCAGAAATTTTCGGTTCGAAAACTTCCGTGGGTACGCGTACGGGTATGCGTACCTAAGGTGACTGGTTTACTAGTTTGCAAACTACAAACTCAGCAGAAATTTTCGGTTGAAAACTTTCGCCAGTACGCGTACCCAACCTGTCTCCTTTACCAATACCGCATGCACACATATGCACGCACTTGATTTCCGGCACATGGATTTATACACTAATGTGCGAACACACTATATATGCTTATATCCATAGTTGGTAATCTCAACTCTACATTTCAATCATTGAAACATTCTTCTATAATGTTATAACAAAGCTATTTTCAAGATTGAAACGTCATCATGACTTTCGTCACGGGTAAAGATAAAAATGGTTAAAGCGAAAGCTCACCAACACATATTCGAGAAGAAGATAGGCGAGTAAACTCAGCTCGAAATAGCAAATGTGTATGTATGAAAATTATCATACTTATACGACTATTGTCTCAAGAGTAGGAGATAGAGTAGACTTTTGAGTGATAGATGAGTTCAAGTCTCCACATAACTTTTTTGTCGGATGAAGTTCCACTTGTTCCTCGAGTAGTTCTTCGTCTTTGTAAGATGGTCGCCATGGAGTCTGGATCTCTACTACACTTAACTATCCTAGACCGAGACTTAGTCATAAGTAAACTAGAAATCAAAACATATAGTTTTGATCACTAATATTGACAAACATGCTTGAGATAGCAACGCATGCGAGTTCGACCGAGCAATGCTCTAACAGCTACCATACGATTAAGATTATTGTGAGGTGATTGATATTACTAGGCTGTTCTTAGTTGTGGGTGATATCAACTAAGGGAATCAAGTGCGTAGAGTCCTGCTGGGATTCAGAGGCGTAAGGAATGCGATTGTACCTTGATCAGTGTGAGATTGGTTATGGATCAACAACATTCCAGTCTGAAGTTAACTTGGAGTAGGCTAGTGTCTGTAGCGGCTAAATACAGTATGGTGTTCAAATCTGGACTAGGTCCCGAGGTTTTTCTGCATTTGCGGTTTCCTCGTTAACAAAATTTCTGGTGTCTGTGTTATTTTGTTTCTGCATTATATTTTTTATATAATTGAAATATCACAGGTTATGCGTAGTCCAATCAATTAGACAATCCAACCTTTGGTTGTTGATATAAATTGATTGACACTTGAACATTGGTCTTTGTTACCGTTCAAGTTGTTTCACATAATAATCAAGCTCGCGGATTTTTATTACATTGTGAAACGGAGATACAATTCTTGGATGTATTTCTATTGATTGAGTCTGACTGTCTAGTTGATTCTCTTGGAATTATATTGGAGTTTGTCCATACAGATTGCCTAAACGAAATATTGGGTGAGGTTGTTAGACCCCCGCTTTTTCAGAAGTGTTCAACTTTGTGTAGACCGGATCTACAAACCTCCCTTTCTTTTGGTGGTTATGGTCTCGTCCTTTCCACCCTCCACTTCTCTGCCTATCGCATCGTGATGATTCATTAAGATTTTCCCTAGACCCTCAGGTTTGTACCTGCGAGGTATGGGATTGCATGATATTTGCGCCTCGACTATTCCCTCCTCGGGTGAGCTTATTGTACGTTCCATCTTGGAGTTCTTCGAGCACCGCATAGTTATTTTGGATCTCCCTCAGCTTCCCTAAGGTAGGCGGCATCATCTCAAATATCCTTACAAATATCAGATCTGTTTTTCTCAGACCGTTCTTGAAACCTAAGATTGCATAGGTTTCAGGGACTCTTCCGATCTCGGCACATAGTTTCCCCCATATAGTAACAAATGCCCGGAGGGACTCATTTGTTCCTCTATTAAGCTGAAACAACACATCAATTTCTGGCTTGACTTAACTATTATACATGTAAGATTCGCGAAATAACTCTGACAGTTGGACGAAGGACGACACCGACTCCTTTGGTATGTTATTGAATCACATCAGAGATTCGTCTTTCAGACTAGCTGGAAAGACAATTTGCACACCACCATATCGTACTTTCTCCACTGAGTATGTGTTATCTGGTAAGATAGCAAATGTTATATAACATTTCCGGTTCCACTAAAGATTGTTGCCAAGTTCTGGAAAGAACATTTCCTTGGAAACAACTTAGCTAACATCTTGACGCTAAGTGCGATAGTCCTACCTCTTGTATGACTTCTGCGAGTTTCTAGCCTCCATTATTTCTTGTTACTTCCTTATACATCGTTTTTAGTTGTTTTAATCTGTCTTGGAGAATGTCATTGTTTCTCTTAGCTTAGGTGTTTTTCCTCGTGCGGGATTCTGGCTTAGATAGATCAGATGTTTCTGGTTGGCGGTATTCTGTTCGTCCGGAATCTTCATCGGGTTGTTCATCAGATGACACATATTTGGCTCAGGTGAGCTCCCTCTTCGATGCCTCCTTTCGTCGGGATTTTCCTATAGACGATCCTTAGGAGCGATCCCGACTTCCGAACTCAGGCTCCTTTCGTTTCCTGGCACGCATACGCCGTGGATTAACATAGGATGAACCCTTTTAATGGCTAGGTGCAACATCTCAGACCTCTTTTCTCTCCCTTGGGAATCTATCCTCAGTTGCTTCATTCGAGGTACTGGGTATGTCTATGTGGGTCTCATCCTCTAGCCCCTCTAGAGGATTTTCCTTCTCGGGCGCTTCCTTCGGGATTACAGAAAATTCTTGTTGGCCTTCACCTAGTTTTTCAACATGTTATTCCTTTTCTCTAGAATTTGATTTCTCCGTTCCAACTTTCTCATTCGTTCGTCTTGCACCTTTTAAAATTTCATGATGGCGTCTAGGACTGCGTTGTTATTATCGTGACTGGAGGAGTCCTCATTTCGTGTCGTGACGTTAAGATGAACCTCGTCATGGTCCTCAGATGAGGTACCCTTATCCTTAGAGTTGAGATTATCTGTGAGTCCTTAGCGATATTGATTATTGGGATATCCTTCTCCTGGACAGATTTTGGGCAGCTGAACCTCTCCTAGCTCCAGTGTCTCTAGTCCTTCAGATGACGTATCATCGTTACCTCCATTGTTGGTGCGAGAGGATTGTCGTGCCACCATAGTCTTCCCTGTGAGGAATACAATAACGCTTAGTTTGTCTTTTCTTTCTGAAAAGCGGAACCCTGGATCTGCTGGTCTTGTACAGTTACTACGTCAGTGGTTAGACTGTTTGTACGATTTTAAGTTCAGAAAGACTCAACAATTGGTTTTGTAAGTATTTGGAGATAACGATAGAAACATTCACCAACTGGATAAAGTGTTAATGTCGGGACGAAGGTTTATCTTATTTTATTTTTCCGAGTAAACTACCTCCTCCCGGTCATAACTTTAATGGGTAGAATCAGTTTTGGCACCAAGAACTATTTCCCATTTTTGGAAGTGTTCCTCAACGCCTACAGATTGTAATATACTCGTCAACCTTTCTTCCTTGTTTAGATCTGAATTTCTAAAAGGAATTTTGGGTTGTTTTGAGTTTTGAGGGGTGAAGATATCTCGAAAGGCTTTTAACCTTGATGTGTTTTGTTAGGGAATTGCTCGGTCGAACTCACAAGTGTTGCCATCTCAAGCTTGTTGTGAAATTTAATTGTCAAAACTATATCTTGATTTCTAGTATACAATTAGTTAAGTCTCGGATTTAGGATAGAAGATGTAGTTGAAAAACGGACATCACGGCAGTCATCATTGTGTTCTACCGTTTGAAGGCGAAGGTCAACCGAAGCTTTTGGAGAACTTCTTCAACAAAAGGTAAGTGAATACTGAACCACCTATTTCTCAAGTTATATTCACCTTTCTATCTTTGAGGCGTTGTCGCATAACTAATTAGACTATTATAAGCATATCAAGAATTTCGAGTCAAGATTCGTCTTGTAATTAGTCCTTGAAATATGATTAAGCTTAATAAACATTTCATACTTGATGAATTCGGTTAAGAACAATTTATTGTTCGCAATCAAAATCATGATTCAAGATTATCATTCGGAAATAGCCTGGAACAGTGATATGTAGCATTGATGTTATTCGGGAATGTTTCAAATCGATTTAAACAGAAATATAGAACCACTATATATTCGGATACAAGAAAGTGTACATATCAGTCTTACAAACTGGGAAAACTTTTATAAGTCTGAAGCCGTAATACAGTACACGTAACGGAGTAGTTATATATCGACAAACAAATTATTTGGTACGCATATTAGTATGCAGACCTTTAAAAGTCTGTGTACTCATGAATCCGGATCGGTATGCAAACCAGTACGCGTACTAAAAAAGAACTGTTGGTTACGGAACCGATTTGGTATCCATACCGGTACACGTACTTGTTGATGGTGGTTTTTAGACAAAGGGTAAAATCGTAAAACCCCGAATAACCTAATGTCACCGGTGACACATTTATTAGAACATTTAATGCATATAGTCAGTAATTAATAGGGGGTATTTTTTCAAATTAGGGTTACAACGAACAAAACCCTAATTCCCCTCCGTGCCAATGGCAAATCATGCCAGCCACACCTAGCCCAAGCTAGCCGCGCCATGCCAAACGCACTCTGCCTTGGCCCTAGCTATGCTAGTCACACCAAAACGCGCCAAAGCATGCCAACCATGTCAAGCCGCACCTCCGTGCCAATGGCAAATCATGCCAGCCACACCTATCCCAAGCTAGCCGCACCTCGTGCCAATGGAAAATCATGCCGACCACACCAAACGCGCCAAAGCATGCCAACCATGCTAGCCGCACCTCCGTGCCAATGGCAAATCATGCCATCCACACCTAGCCCGAGCTAGCCGCACCTCTGTGCCAATGGCAAATCATGCCAGCCACACCAAACGTGCCAAAGCATGCCAACCATGCTAGCCGCACCTCCGTGCCAATGACAAATCATGCCAGCCACACCTATCCCAAGCTAGCCGCACCTCTGTGCCAATGGCAAATCATGCCAGCCACACCAAAATGCGCCAAAGCATGCCAACCATGCTAGCCGCACCTCCGTGCCAATGGCAAATCATGCCAGCCACACCTAGCCCAAGCTAGCCGCGCCATGCCAAACGCACTCGCTTGGCCCTAGCTACGCTAGTCACACCAAACGCGCCAAAGCATGCCAACCATGCTAGCCGCACCTCCGTGCCAATGGAAAATCATGCCAGCCACACTTAGCCCGAGCTAGCCGCGCCATGCCAAACGCACTCTGCCTTGGCCCTAGCTACGCTAGTCACGCCACGCCAAGCCAAGCACCCTTACCTTGGCACTAGCCACGCCATGCCAAAATGGTGCCCGCGCCTAGGCTTGCAAACCATACAACCTAGGCCAAATTGGCCACGCATGCCATTGGCACATGCCAACACGCTCGCTGGTAGCTTTTCCTACCAGGACGCGACCCAAATTGGCCACGCATGCCATTGGCACATGCCAACACGCTCGCCGGTAGCTTTTCCTACCGGGGACGCGACCCAAATTGGCCACGCATGCCATTGGCACATGCCAACACGCTCGCTGGTAGCTTTTCCTACCAGGTCGTGACCCAAATTGGCCACGCATGCCATTGGCACATGCCAACACGCTCGCTGGTAGCTTTTCCTATCAGGACGCGACCCAAATTGGCCACGCATGCCATTGGCACATGCCAACACGCTCGCTGGTAGCTTTTCCTACCAGGTCGTGACCCAAATTGGCCACGCATGCCATTGGCACATGCCAACACGCTCGCTGGTAGCTTTTCCTACCAGGGCGTGACCCAAATTGGCCACGCATGCCATTGGCACATGCCAACACGCTCGCTGGTAGCTTTTCCTACCAGGCCGTGACCCAAATTGGTCACGCATGCCATTGGCACATGCCAACACGCTCGCTGGTAGCTTTTCCTACCAGGCCGTGACCCAAATTGGCCACGCATGCCATTGGCACATGCCAACACGCTCGCTGGTAGCTTTTCCTACCAGGTCGTGACCCAAATTGGCCACGCGTGCCATTGGCACATGCCAACACGCTTGCTGGTAGCTTTTCCTACCAGGCCGTGACCCAAATTGGCCACGCATGCCATTGGCACATGCCAACACGCTCGCTGGTAGCTTTTCCTACCAGGTCGTGACCCAAATTGGACACGCATGCCATTGGCACATGGAAACACGCTAGCTGGTATCTTTTCCTACCAGGTCGTGACCCAAATTGGCCACGCATGCCATTGGCACATGCCAACACGCTCGCTGGTAGCTTTTCCTACCAGGTCGTGACCCAAATTGGCCACGCATGCCATTGGCACATGCAAACACGCTCGCTGGTAGCTTTTCCTACCAGGTCGTGACCCAAATTGGCCATGCATGCCATTGGCACATGCCAACACGCTCGCTGGTAGCTTTTCCTACCAGGTCGTGACCCAAATTGGCCACCCATGCCATTGGCACATGCCAACATGCATCGCTGGTAGCTTTTCTTACCAGGACATAGCCCTAATGGCCATGCGTGCCATTGACACATGCCAAACACGCACGCTGGTAGCCTAACTTGCAAACCGTGCAACCTACCACCAAGGCATTCCGCACACGCCATTGGCACTTGCCACACACGCCACTAGCAGCTCTGGCATTTCCACTTACACTCAACGTACAACCTACCACCAAGGCATTCCGCACATGCCACACACGCCACTAGCAGCTCTGGCATTGCCACTTGCACTCAAGGTGCAACCCGTAACAAATGCATTCCGCACATGCCAGTGGCACATGCCACACGCGCCACTAGCAGTGCCACTTGCACTCAAGGTGCAACCAACACTCGAGACATCAACACAAACTGGGGGATGCTTTCTAGGGTTTTGGTTTGGCGGTCATAGCATGCAGCGTACACTACGCTCACATTAAGAACGCGTGAATAGGAATAAAGAGGTCAAATAAATGAGGAAATAATGGTGAAAACGTTTTCACCCATAAACACCATGAGGTTACCACCTCATCCCATTATTTCACCCTTTACTCTCTTCCTTCATGAGGCCAGGGTACGTTTCAATCTCGACTTGTATAAATAGGTCTTACCTATTTCCACCGGACAACAAGTCCGGTCGGAGAAAAACACAACACTCTCAGAAAAGGCAACTTTGCAAGCTCTCCAAAAAAGCTTTCATCTCTTGCAAGCTTCCGAAGCTTTCACTTTCGATACAAGTCGAGATACTACTCTCTCGGGAATTATTCTGCAGTATCAACACCTTTCTTTGCTTCCCTCCCCAAATCAACCCTTCTCCTCCACTTTGTGACCGAAGCAAGTCTGGAACGGCCATTTCTTGGTTTAGGCCGGACTCGTACAAATTGATCTCTCGAATCTATAAAGTGCTCACGTGCAGCATATTTGTTTAGGGTTTAAACCAGTTTCTCACTCACCTACCGAATTTACCGAAATCGGTGGAAACGATTTTTACCCATAAACAATTGGCGACCTTAGTGGGAGGTTCGATCTTTCGGTTACAATGTCAATTTTCAACCAGTGATCTCATTCTTCGACCCAGATGTCAAGATGGTAGAGGAAGGCGATCCACTCCGACTCGGCTACCCGACGACTCGATTATCAGTCATGACGCGACAAGGGATGACTGGGGACTTTCCACAACGGTGTTCCCGGAGGATAGAAGTAGACGATCCGCCCAAGGATCAATGGCTCGGTTATCGACACCTCGATGCTGACCGGGACTTTCCACGACGGTGTTTTCCATAAAACTCGGTTGTGCACCCGGAAGGTTTCCTTTTCATCAAGAGACCTGAAAAACCAAGTAAGTCCTACCTAGACAAGATACATGGTTCGCTCTTTCAACTTTTCACGGGAACGATAAAACCAATAGCCATGTTATGTTTCACCCCCATGTCATCTACCAAACACACGGTTCCATGGTTTTCCTGGGATGCTTGCAACACTTTCAATCATAACCAAGACAACATCATTTCCAAATACAATTCATTCTAAGAGAATAATCCAAAACCATCAAGTTAACATTTATCTGTCAACCCCAAAAATCCAGAAAATCAAAACCATAAACCAGGCGTTTTCATTTGCCTTTCAAAAAAAAAAACCTAAAAATAAGAAGTTCAAAATACAGAAATGTATTCAAGGAAAGTTTTCCAACAAATGGCTTGCTCCTCTTAGCAAAGGCCTCCCTCGTGCTCTGGAGAGCCGCCCTTTTCAACTTCAAATGCCCGCACAATTTTTTGAATTCCGCTTCCTCGCTTCTTCACCATGTCTCATAAGGACCTTCGAATGTTTCGACCGAAACTTCTCGACCTCGAAGAAACCTTCAACGAACCAAAGAACGTTGAATTCAAAGTTTACACACATGTCACGATAGAACCTCCACTTCGAGATTACATCCCCGAAACGGTATGACCAAATCCGTTGCACATGTCGTCAATCGAAGAAAAAGCTTCCTCCACCCGCTTACCAGACGCGCATACCAGACGCGCATGCCAGGCACACATGCCACACGCGTATGCCAGCCACACTACCACACCCTGCGCTAACGGCTTTCATCCTTCCAAATAGCTAACATCTTGCGCCCTTCCAAAGACCATCTCCTCCGTTCCACAACCAGCCAAAGCGGCGCCATCCTCACCCTTCGAAAACAGTGTCATGGCTCGAGCACTCCGTGATCAAAACTGTGCCATATCTCGCACGATACACTTACGATCACCAACCGGAGACGCTTCCGCCACCCAACGTTTCTTCAAGCACGATAGCTCCAACCGTCACCGGAGACGCTACTCCACCATCGGGGCAAGGTAATGGAAGAGCCTAAGAAGCCTACCTTCTTTTACCACCGTTGATTTGATGAAAAGACAAAAGGAACTTCAAAGCAGACGTGCGTTTATAGATGAAGAGGCTCGCGTTGCTCTTGAACGCCCAATAGAAGGGAATCAAGAATCCAATTTCATCACACGTAAAGATCGGGAACGACTTCTCCAAAATCGAGGCAAAGTTATGTGAGATTCTATATTTCTCCAAGGCGTAGCGTCAAGGCATATTTGCATCCCTCAACCGCACTGCATCAGAAAGCGGCTTTTTCCGGCCCGGGAAGCGTTCCCAAACCTCAACCTCTCATGGAACGCAGGTTGATAGATGGAACTGGGGACTCCTAACCAATGTATTGTAACCGTCAAGGCTCTGAGAGTTTCAAGGCGCCGTTTTGATGTTCTCTCCAGCAGCGGCTCTGCTTCAACGTTCGCCTCAGCAACCGCTCCGCTTCAACGTTCGCTCAAAGCCGCTCCGCTTTGCGTTATCTCCATAAGCTGCAACATTTGGCTCCTTAAGTTTCAACGTCCTCTCCAAGAGCCGAAGCCGCTTCAACACCACTCCTTCTTGCAAAGGGTCGTGCCACCACGCTCCCCACGTCAAGGATCATGATCGCAGCCAGCCAACCTTCGTAGTCGTGGCCACCTTTTGATCCACCCGCCATCCTCAAAACAGTATGAATACATAATAACCGCGACCGAGTACTTTACCAAGTGGTTTGAAGTTGTCCCGCTGAAATGAACCACTGGAGCCACGATCGCGGCGTTCTTCAAGGAACACATCATTTGCCGTTTTGGCGTACCTAAACACGTCATCACCGACAACGGCACGCCTTTTGCTAACAAGCAAGTACAGGAACTACTTGAGAGCCGAAACAGTACACGACAATCCCAGGACCTGGCACGAGCAATTTCCAATGGCTCTCTGGGCGTACAGAGCATCTCCTAGAAGCTCCACCGGCATGTCTCCCTACTCCCTCGTCTACGGACGGACGCGATCCTCCCAAATGAAATCAAGATCCCGTCTCGCGAATCGCCGCAGACAAGTGGACCTCGGTGGAATGAAGCCAAACACTCAATGCCGAATCGCAAAACTAGATATTATAGACTCCGGAAGATCCCAGGGCGGAGGAACATGCACAAGCATACGAAAATAGGATTTCCGTGGCATACAACAAACCATGTAAAATCCGGGTTTTTAAGGAAGGAGATCCGGTGCTAAAAACCGCCAAACACATCCAAAGAAGATGCACTTCCCCGCAACATGCTACATCAAAAATAAAGGAGCCTTCAAACTTCGTGATACAAGTCGAAAAAGCCCATCTAATAAATTATAATCCCTACAAAATATCATCTTCAATCGACCATGATATCTTTCAGGTCCTACTCTTCAAGTCTCGAGTTAACTCTTCAATCCTCGGAGACTCCAAGGCCAAAGATTTCTCCTCTTCCAAAGATGGCTTTTGTGGCGGGAATCACACCAAGAAGAATACCAAACTTTGTCGACCTTCACAATATTGAGACGATGCCGCAACCAGCTAATATTAAACTCCAAGGATTCACGGTGTGGACACCATGTTCTCCCACCTTTGAATGGTCGACTCTGCAGCAAAGACGGATGGACATATTCTCCATCTCAAAGAATCATTGTAAAAATATAGTTCACTACGGAAACCAAGGCGTACGAACAACACTTCACTACGCTCCTGGTAGCGATATGACCGTATGTATTCCATATCCTCGTATAAAGGACCATGAATTCTTTCCGCACCAGGAAACCGCCAACATTCCGATAATTGGAGGAGAGACACCTCATACGAGTCCCAAACGACGAACCTGCATAGGGGTATTCATGACAAGAGAGCCCTAAATCAGCGTTCTCCAAGTCTCTGAGCAGTCAACAAGGTTGGATTTGAAGGGAGGGGAACGACTAGGTCATCCTCGTCGATAACAAAGAACGCATGCTCCAACTGGATATCTCTGCACAAAAGGAAAATTTTCCATTCATCAAACAAGCGGTAAAGCGTACGTCGGTCCACCAAACAAGAAGAAAACATACCCGTATGATTTTCTTAACCCGAATAACCTTTGTTGGGATGCTCTGCCGAGTCGGACCTCGCGCCTTCACTGGAGAACTCCGGGCTGGTTAGAAGATGGTTCGTCTCTCGTGCGACATGACAAAGAGAGAAACTCAACAAGAAGAACCCTTTCTCAAACGAGGGAGATGATGCAATTACGTTGGGTATGAATACGGAACCTTAAAAAGGAAAGGAAGCAATGAGGGACATAACGCTTCCAGATTTTAGCATGGATAATGCCCTGATTGAAGCCGCGCGCGTGAAGGAAGGCAAAACAAGGAAACTTTGCTATCTGTAGAAACACCTACTCCCTCCTTGTTTACACCGGTCCCGCCAGCTAGCACAATCAGCTTCCCCACCATGCGCCGGTCCCACCAGCTAGCACGCTCAGTTTCCCAACTCACGCCCAACTTCCCAATGTCGCTCAAGTTGCATCGGTCCCACCAATTGCGCCAACTTCCCAATGACCGCCCAAGTCGCGCCAGCTAGCACACTCAGCTTCCCCACCTTGCGCCGGTCCCGCCAGCTAGCACGCTCAGTTTCCCAACTCACGCCCAACTTCCCAACGTCGCCCAAGTCGCACCGGTCCCACCAATTGTGCCAACTTCCCAATGACCGCCCAAGTCGCGCCAGCTAGCACACTCAGCTTCACCACCTTGCGCCGGTCCCGCCAGCTAGCACGCTCACTTTCCCAACTCGCGCCAACTTCTCAATGCCGCCCGACTTCCCCGTCTCTCAATGATGCCGACTTCCCAATTGTGCCACCCTCCCGATTTGTGTAAAATCGCCGGAGGCGAGGATTCCCGATCCTATTTATAAAAGGTCAGACAAGCCTCCTCAATTTTCTTTACGATTTACTGTTGATAGTTTGTCACCATCTTATGCTTACCTCGCAACAAAGCTCCTGTTCCAAGCTAAGCACGGGACTTAATGTTGATGGTGGTTTTTAGACAAAGGGTAAAATCGTAAAACCCCGAATAACCTAATGTCACCGGTGACACATTTATTAGAACATTTAATGCAAATAGTCAGTAATTAATAGGGGGTATTTTTTCAAATTAGGGTTACAACGAACAATACCCTAATTCCCCTCCGTGCCAATGGCAAATCATGCCAGCCACACCTAGCCCAAGCTAGCCGCGGCATGCCAAACGCACTTTGCCTTGGCCCTAGCTATGCTAGTCACACCAAAACGCGCCAAAGCATGCCAACCATGCTGGCCGCACCTCCGTGCCAATGGCAAATCATGCCAGCCACACCTAGCCCAAGCTAGCCGCACCTCTGTGCCAATGGAAAATCATTCCATCCACACCAAACGCGCCAAAGCATGCCAACCATGCTAGCCGCACCTCCGTGCCAATGGAAAATCATGCCAGCCACACCTAGCCCGAGCTAGCCGCACCTCTGTGCAATTGGCAAATCATGCCAGCCACACCAAACGTGCCAAAGCATGCCAACCATGCTAGCCGCACCTCCGTGCCAATGGCAAATCATGCCAGCCACACCTAGCCCAAGCTAGCCGCACCTCTGTGCCAATGGCAAATCATGCCAGCCACACCAAAACGCGCCAAAGCATGCCAACCATGCTAGCCGCACCTCCGTGCCAATGGCAAATCATGCCAGCCACACCTAGCCCAAGCTAGCCGCTCCATGCCAAACGCACTCTGCCTTGGCCCTAGCTACGCTAGTCACACCAAACGCGCCAAAGCATGCCAACCATGCTAGCCGCACCTCCGTGCCAATGGCAAATCATGCCAGCCACACTTAGCCCGAGCTAGCCGCGCCATGCCAAACGCACTCTGCCTTGGCCCTAGCTACGCTAGTCACGCCACGCCAAGCCAAGCACCCTTACCTTGGCCATAGACACGCCATGCCAAAATGGCGCCCGCGCCTAGGCTTGCAAACCATGCAACCTAGGCCAAATTGGCCACGCATGCCATTGGCACATGCCAACACGCTCGCTGGTAGCTTTTCCTACCAGGACGTGACCCATATTGGCCATGCATGCCATTGGCATATGCCAACACGCTCGCTGGTAGCTTTTCCTACCAGGACGCGACCCAAATTGGCCATGCATGCCATTGGCACATGCCAACACGATCGCTGGTAGCTTTTCCTACCAGGCCGTGACCCAAATTGGCCACGCATGCCATTGGCACATGCCAACACGCTCGCTGGTAGCTTTTCCTACCAGGACGCGACCCAAATTGGCCACGCATGCCATTGGCACATGCCAACACGCTCGCTGGTAGCTTTTCCTACCAGGCCGTGACCCAAATTGGCCACGCATGCCAACACGCTCGCTGGTAGCTTTTCCTACCAGGACGCGACCCAAATTGGCCACGCATGCCATTGGCACATGCCAACACGCTCGCTGGTAGCTTTTCCTACCAGGTTGTGACCCAAATTGGCCACGCATGCCATTGACACATGCCAACACGCTCGCTGGTAGGTTTTCCTACCAGGTCGTGACCCAAATTGGCCACGCATGCCATTGGCACATGCCAACACGCTCGCGGGTAGCTTTTCCTACCAGGACGCGACCCAAATTGGCCACGCATGCCATTGGCACATGCCAACACGCTCGCTGGTAGCTTTTCCTACCAGGACGCGACCCAAATTGGCCACGCATGCCATTGGCACATCCCAACACGCTCGCTGGTAGCTTTTCCTACCAGGCCGTGACCCAAATTGGCCACGCATGCCATTGGCACATGCCAACACGCTCGCTGGTAGCTTTTCCAACCAGGACGCGACCCAAATTGGCCACGCATGCCATTGGCACATGCCAACACGCTCGGGTAGCTTTTCCTACCAGGACGCGACCCAAATTGGCCACGCATGCCATTGGCACATGCCAACACGCTCACTGGTAGCTTTTCCTACCAGGCCGTGACCCAAATTGGCCACGCATGCCATTGGCACATGCCAACACGCTCATTTGGTAGCTTTTCCTACCAGGACGCAACCCAAATTGGCCACGCATGCCATTGGCACATGCCAACACGCTCGCCGGTAGCTTTTCCTACCAGGTCCGTGACCCAAATTGGCCACGCATGCCATTGGCACATGCCAACACGCTCGTGGTAGCTTTTCCTACCAGGACGCGACCCAAATTGGCCACGCATGCCATTGGCACATGCCAACACGCCTCATTGGTACATTTTCCTACCAGGCCGTGACCCAAATTGGCCACGCATGCCATTGGCACATGCCAACACGCTCGCTGGTAGCTTTTCCTACCAGGTCGTGACCTAAATTGGCCACGCATGCCATTGGCACATGCCAACACGCTCGCTGGTAGCTTTTCCTACCTGGACGCGACCCAAATTGGCCACGCATGCCATTGGCACATGCCAACACGCTCGCTGGTAGCTTTTCCTACCAGGACGCGACCCTAATTGGCCACGCATGCCATTGGCACATGCCAACACGCTCGCTGGTAGGTTTTCCTACCAGGCCGTGACCCAAATTGGCCACGCATGCCATTGGCACATGCCAACACGCTCGCTGGTAGCTTTTCCTACCAGGACGCGACCCAAATTGGCCACGCATGCCATTGGCACATTCCAACACGCTCGCTGGTAGCTTTTCCTACCAGGCCGTGACCCAAATTGGCCACGCATGCCATTGGCACATGCCAACACGCTCACCGGTAGCTTTTCCTACCAGGACGCGACCCAAATTGGCCACGCATGCCATTGGCACATGCCAACACGCTCACCGGTAGCTTTTCCTACCAGGCCGTGACCAAATTGGCCACGCATGCCAACACGCTCGCTGGTAGCTTTTCCTACCAGGACGCGACCCAAATTGGCCACGCATGCCATTGGCACATGCCAACACGCTCGCTGGTAGCTTTTCCTACCAGGTTGTGACCCAAATTGGCCACGCATGCCATTGACACATGCCAACACGCTCGTTGGTAGCTTTTCCTACCAGGTCGTGACCCAAATTGGCCACGCATGCCATTGGCACATGCCAACACGCTCACCGGTAGCTTTTCCTACCAGGACGCGACCCAAATTGGCCACGCATGCCATTGGCACATGCCAACACGCTCGCTGGTAGCTTTTCCTACCAGGACGCGACCCAAATTGGCCACGCATGCCATTGGCACATGCTAACACGCTCGTTGGTAGCTTTTCCTACCAGGCCGTGACCCAAATTGGCCACGCATGCCATTGGCACATGCCAACACGCTCGCTGGTAGCTTTTCCTACCAGTGTCGTGACCCAAATTGGCCACGCATGCCATTGGCACATGCCAACACGCTCTCTGGTAGCTTTTCCTACCAGGCCGTGACCCAAATTGGCCACGCATGCCATTAGCACATGCCAACACGCTCGCTGGTAGCTTTTCCTACCAGGTCGTGACCCAAATTGGTCATGCATGCCATTGGCACATGCCAACATGCATCGCTGGTAGCTTTTCTTACCAGGACATAGCCCTAATGGCCATGCGTGCCATTGACACATGCCAAACACGCACGCTGGTAGCCTAACTTGCAAACCGTGCAACCTACCACCAAGGCATTCCGCACACGCCATTGGCACTTGCCACACACGCCACTAGCAGCTCTGGCATTGCCACTTACACTCAACGTACAACCTACCACCAAGGCATTCCGCACATGCCATTGGCACATGCCACACACGCCACTAGCAGCTATGGCATTGCACTTGCACTCAAGGTGCAACCCGCAACAAAGGCATTCCGCACGTGCCAGTGGCACATGCCACACGCGCCACTAGCCGCGCCACTTGCACTCAAGGTGCAACCAACACTCGAGACATCAACACAAACTGGGGGATGCTTTCTAGGGTTTTGGTTTGGCGGTCACAAAGATGCAGCGTACACTACGCTCACATTAAGAAAGCGTGAATAGGAATAAAGCGGTCAAATAAATGAGGAAATAATGGTGAAAACGTTTTCACCCATAAACACCATGCGGTTACCACCTCCTCCCATTATTTCACCCTTTACTCTCTTCCTTCATGAGGCCGGGGTACGTTTCAATCTTGACTTGTATAAATAGGTTTTACCTATTTCCACCGTACAACAAGTCTCGGTCGGAGAAAAACACAACACTCTCGGAAAAGGAAACTTTGCAAGCTCTCCAAAAAGCTTTCATCTCTTGCAAGCTTCCGAAGCTTTCACTTTCGATACAAGTCGAGATACTACTCTCTCGGGAATTATTCTGGTCTCAACACCTTTCTTTGCTTCCTCCCCAAATCAACCCTTCTCCTCCACTTTGTGACCGAAGCAAGTCTGGAACGGCCATTTCTTGGTTTAGGCCGGACTCGTACAGATTGATCTCTCGAATCTATAAAGTGCTCACGTGCAGCACATTTGTTTAGGGTTTAAACCAGTTTCTCACTCACCTACCGAATTTACCGAAATCGGTGGAAACGATTTTTACCCATAAACAGTACCATAAAAGCTCTGTGAACTCCGGAAGTTAGTTATGTTTAAATGGTATCCATACCATTATGTATACCGAATTTCTGTGTTAACTCCGGAACTCGGTCATGTTATGAAGTATACGTACTGGTACACGTACCATGGCATAACTGTTCACGAACAGGTTTAGTATTTGTACCTTGTACTCATACTTACCATGTCGATTAAATTTATATGCACATAAAATTATTTTTCGAGATAAGTATCATTTGAATAATCTCTAAAAACACCATAGACATATTTGATCACATGATTGTGTTTCGAGATGAGTCTTAAGTGTTTATGAAATAGCTCAAGCTTATAGTTTAGTTGGCTAGCTTCGGCTAAGCAATCATGAGTGTGGTCTTGTACACGGTTCAGTTATGGTTCATCCTAACCAAAGTTTATATCTTGATTATGTAAATCAAATTCAAAGATTCATCTAAAGGTGGACATTGTTTGCTTGGTTTCAAAGCTTTCTTAGCTTAAACCTAAAGCAATTTATGCTTTGAATGTCTATATAAGGGGAACCTCAAACAACTGGGATCTTTGAATCCCGACACTACTTCTGGTGTCTCCTAGTTGTAACTAGAGTCGTCCTCTCTGGAAACCCTCTTAGGGTTTAGCGACTTCTAGTGTGTCCTAGTTGTAACTAGAGTTGTCCTCTCCGGAAACCCTTTTAGGGTTTAGCGACTACAAATACTTCATAGGGATTCGTGAATCCAGATACATCTATTGTTTATCGGATAGCTCTAGTATCCTAATCTTGTTTGATTGTTGAGCTGATCACTTGAACAAGATAGATAGTAATCTTCAAAGTTCTCTTCGTTTCAGACTTTGTAGATTCCACAAGTTTAATACTTATGAGGTGAATAATAATCTAGGCTGCAATTCGAGTTGCATAAGTCCGGATTTTGAGGTTAGTTAGACTCTGCCTATTGCTATCAATTTCCATCACCTTGATCTTTGATCAAAAAGGAAATCACATATACATGCTTATCTGTGGGAGGCAGATTGGTTTAAAGTCTTCAATTGAGTTGAAGCAACTCTTAGTTTGTGTGACGTCAGCTAAAAGAATCAATTGTGTGGAGTCCCGCTGGTTTCAACAGGCGTAAGGAACGTGACTGTAACTAAATTATTGTGAGGCTTTTATTCGATCTCAAATACATTCCAGTCTGAAGTTAATTGGTAGTAGGATAGTATCTGTAGCGGCTTAATACAGTTTGGTGTTCAATCTATACTAGGTCTCAGGGGTTTTCTGCATTTGCGGTTTCCTCGTTAACAAACTTTCTGGTGTCTGTGTTATTTATTTTCCGCATTATATTGTTTATCTTTATAATTGAAATATCACAAGTTGTGCGTTAATCAATCATAGTAGATACGTCCAAACTTGTTTGTTGGATACGACTTGATTGATTACTGGGAAATTGATCTTTTTGAATCACCCAAGTACTCTCACTCGTAAATCAGGTTCACAGACTAGTCTCTGTAAACCTTCTGATTGTGAGAGAAAGAGATATAACTCTGAATACTATTCCTTGATTGAGTTTCATTAAGTTGAACTCTCGGAATTGTGTTTAAGTTTGTCCATACAGATTGCCTAAGAAAAAGTTGGTGGTGTATTTTCGCGTTTTCACTTTTTCCAACTGTCGTAGCATTTTGTTGTTTCTACGAAGTCTACTAGCTAAATATCTTCCCAACTCGATCATGGAGGAGGTTTTTTGAACTTTAAAAAGAAGCCGTAGACATCTCTGACGTTCTAGCCATCAACTTTCATGAATATCTTTAGGAAGGTGATAAAAATAACTTAAAAGGGAACTTAAACTCATAAAAGAAACGATGTACAAGATCTAAAACTTTTAAGGATCTTCGAGGACTTTTCAACTGTGAAATTGTGGAGATCTCGAGAATACGATAAAAAATAAAGTTTTTCTTAGGGTTTTATAAATCTTTTGAGGGAGGTCAAATAAATCTTTATACCTCCCTGTTTCTAGCGCCAAAATGTTGTTGCACATTTTCTGCATACTACACCATATAGATATAACGCCTGATAAAGTATATCAAAAGATGTAAAATAATAACAAGATGTAAATAGCTTAGAAGTAAACAAGAATACAACTATAACGTGGTTCGGCCAAGAAAACCTACTACATCCACTGTGAGAAACTATCATATTTATTAATATTTCTATGGGCTTTACCTTTTTCTCAAGATTACAAGTATTTCTTCTCACTCGTTCTATTATTAAGCTCAAAACTCTAACTCTTAATGGAAATCTCTCAAAGAGTTTTTCCACTCCTTCTACATGGACTGGTATGGTATTTATAGGCAAATAGGCTTCCTAAGGTATGATATAATGTTTCTCGGCTGGTGTGGGTGCCGTATGCCTTCCCATTGCTAGGACGGGCTCTATGTTATTCCACTTCGAGATGTATCCTTATGGTTGTCGATAACATCTTTGATCGCCTTTCGTCCAAGTCTATGACATGATGTACTTCCTTCTACAATTGTATTGCATCTCTTCTGCTTCCTCATCAAATACATTGCTCCTCTCTTGAACTTGACCATCGGATTACTTGACTGACTTTACACGTGTCCTTCATGAGGCGAAGTGGTAGATATCCTAGTTTTGGTGTAATCACCTTTTAGGCCCTTCTTTGGTGTATCTCGTTTGCCTTCTTATCTTGTAACCGCCTCGTGCGATGCTCTCATGTGGCAATCGGGTATTTTACCCTCACATGCGGTCTTCACAAAGGCATATAAAGAAAAGGTTGAACATTGTTAAAAAAAAAAAAATCCGACTTTATTAGGGAGTCAAGTCAGTTAATGAACTTTGAGAAATCAGGTACATTGTAAAGCCTAAATACCCATGAGTTTGTCATTGATGGTGTCACTTTAATCCTAAGGGTTATGAGGATACCAATCGATGACATGCACGTAGGATCACCTATTTCACTCATGTTTTGCAAAATAAACTCTCTTCAATATATTCTTGATAGATTTGAGTTTAAGCTGCAGAGCTGTAAGGGTAAGACTCTATCAATTGTTGAAAAGGCAATGCTTGTGCATGCTTTTACCTCACCTTTCCCTATATACCAAATGATTTATTCTTATTATACAACTGTCTCTGACATGATTGGTACGTTACAGAGAGATTTCTTTTGAGGGAATAAAAAAGACCAAATATGGGAAGTTCGTATCTTAAACCTCAAAGTTTTCGACTCGATAGAACTGGAAAACTTTAGAGGCTTAGAGCAATAATAAATAAACAATAAAATAGAAAGCAGAAGCAAACAATTAAAACATGAAAAATAGAGCAAAACATGAAGCAAGATAACAAAAAGCAAATCAATCTGTTTTGATAACAAAGTTTCGAGAAGAGACAAAATCTTTTATTCACGGGAAAGAAAAAATTTAGTTATGGAAGCTTAAATTAAGTGGTGAAAATATTAATAGTGGTATAGTTTGGGTTTTTGCTAATTGCCATGGGAGCTCATCAATGATCCATCAGCCTACTTTCAAACTTAACGCCCGAAAGTTTACCCTTTTAATGGACAATCGATACACTAATGCTATTTTGGAGATATCAAACTATGTAAAATAGAACAATCCTGACCATAAGATTTTTGGATTCCTGGCGAGATTGGGGTATACCCAATAAGACAAAATAGGGTCATTTGGAAGTAAAACAAGCCACCCCTTAACCATATATTTTCTAAATGGCTAATATGCCCTCGTTTAATTAACACTAAAAATCTGATTAGGTTAATTAATTGAGTTTGGATGAATTAATTAAGTAGATTAAAACTTATTAATTTAAGTTATGAATTTTTTTTTTTGATTGAACTCATGTGGGAAGATTTTTGATGAAAAAAATTTGTTTTGAGAATTTATTTTGCAACGGAAATGAAAACATACTACCCAAACACTTCTAAAAAGGGAATTGCAAAGCTGATGTATGAAACCATACTCAAAATTAAAGAAGAAATCAAAACTTTCAGTTCTGAAATTATGAAAAGTCGGCAGGGTCGACGAATGAAGAACATGTCGACTAACTTTGGCCGGCAAGGTCTGCGTATGAAGAACATGCCGACAACTTATGGCCGGCAAGGTCGATGAATGAAGAAGATGCCGACTTTATTATTTTTGACACACATGAGACTATTGTAAATGCTTCACTAGTCGGCATCTTATTGATTTCTTACCTTGCCGGCTACCTTATAGTCGGCAAGGTTGACAAAAAAATACCTTTCCGACTATAGGATTTTTGACATACAGAGAAAGGTGTTACACATGATTTGTCGGCAAGGTATTAATTTCATAACATGCCGACTAAACTATAGTCGGCAAGGTATAAGGATGAATATCGTGCCGACTATATTATAGTCGGCAGGGTATAAGGTTGAATACCGTGCCGACCCTGTAACTGCTGATTTCAGAGATGAAAATTCGGCATGGTATTCAACCTTATACCTTGCCGACTATATATTAGTCGGCAAGGTCGACAAAAAATACCTTGCCGATTTTCGATCCGTTTTGATTCTTCTTCTTTTTTTTTTATCTCATCATGTATAGTTAGAGTTTTGAAGAAAGATTTTGAATTTTTTTTGAATATGTTTTAGCCGGCATGGTTTCTTAGTATGGGCAATTTGGTCTTTTAACACTTTTTAGACACCCCTTATCACACTAAGTTGGATGGGAATAAAATGGGTATACCCCAATTAATCTGGGTATACCCCAATCTCGCCAGGTTTGGATTGGTATCCCCGCTAATATTTGGTATCCCCTTTATAAATTCGGGAGATATCAAACCATGTAAAATTAAATAATCCTGGTTATAAAACTTCTGGATTGGTATCCCCGCAAATATTTGCTATCCCCTTTATAAAGAACGCGAAATTGGGGGATATAAAAAGGAATTGGGGATATAAGAAAAGAACAAAAACTGGATCCAGATATCAATTCGGGGTCACCCCTTATCTAAGTATTTTTTTTAAATCCTAATCTACCCCTCACTAATCAGGTTTAGTGGTTAATAATAATTAATAAAAATCTTAAGTATTTGTTAAATGATTAGTGTGTATTTGTATTTGGGTGAATGAGATGAGAGTAGAAATATGGAAAAAAAAATTGAGAGGGAACTTTTTTTTGGTGAAAGTGGAGGATGATTGTGAAGAGAGAATTGCTGCTAAGAGGTTGAAAATTTGATTTTTTTTCTTTGAATCCACCATTGTTGCAACTGAAAAAGTTTGGTGCCGGCATGGTATTCAACCAAAAAACCAGGCCGGCATTTGTTTGAAATTTTCATAAATTGTTTGCCACTATCGTTACAAAATTTTTCAGGTTTTGATCTTCAAAACATATTTTTTCTGGTTTTAATCAGTCTACTTCCAAGACGATTATCGATTTTCGAGCATGCTTAGAACTACTTCCCAGCATGGTTTTTGCTTAAATTTCTATGCTTAAACATGATGAAAAGTATCCAGAAACTTCAATTTTTTTTCACTTGACTACCGGCATTGATAGATTTCTATCGAGCATGCCGGCACTTAGTTACGGCATTAAATGTTAGTGAAGAACCATGCCGGCACCATTTTCCGGCATGGTCTTCATCACTTCCGGCGATGTAAAAAAATATTCCGTTTTGAATTTTTTCTGGTTTTAATCAGTCCACTTCCGGCATAATTAGTTAATTCTCGAGCATGCCGGCACCGGTTTCCGGCATAGTATGTTGCTTTAATTGTTATGCCGGCACATGATGTAAAGTATCCAGAAAGTTGAATTTTTTTTTTCACTTGACTACCGGCATTGATAGATTTCTATTGAGCATCTTTGGTACTTAGTTACTGACATTGAATGTTAGTTACCAACCATGCCGCCACCGGTTTCGGCATGGTCTTCATCAATTCCGGCATGGTCTTCATCACTTGCGAAGATGATCTTCATCACTTCCGAATTGAAAAAAAAAAAAAAAAAATCGTTTCCAAAGTGAGGAGCCTAAGAGAGAAGGAGAAGAGAATTTGAAAGAGAGTGGGGAGAGTTTAGAATTTGAAAGGGAATGGGGAATATTTGGGTTTCAAAGCTCTAACTCTGAAAGAGATTAATAAGAAGTGGAGATGGAAATGGGGGATATGATTTTGTTTTTTGATTTTAAGTTTTTTGATTTTTATTTTGAAGGGAGGACATTTTAGTATTTTTGCACCCCAAAACCACCCCTTAGCAGACACCATGGATTGGGAGAAGTAATCAATATCCCCCAATTTCGCGTTCTTTATAAATCGTGCTCTAACATACGATGAGTTTAGCTTTGTTAAAAAGAGAAAAAGCTTAGTTGGTACGTACGTCTCAAAAAAAAAAAAAAAAAAAATGCATTGCATGAAGGGAAGTAAAAAAAGAAAGAAAAAAGAACAAGTATAACAGCGGGAGGCATTGAGGTTGTCGAAGAGTAAAATAAACTCATTCATTTCATTACTTCTTAAAAAAAAATACACTCTTCTTCTTCTCCTCTCTCTCAGGCGATTTCCGGCGACCAAAACCCAAACTCCGGCAACCTCTAACTGCTCAGATCTACTCCTTTTGGAGTGGATCTGAGCAGTACCCACCTTTTCCTTTTAGTTTTAGCAAGTTATTTCATAGATTAGCTAGGTTTTAATGTTTTTTAGGTTTAGTTTTGGGATCTATTCCCCCTTGCCGGCGGCAAGTTGTCTCCATCTTCATGGTGGTTCTTTCTATGTTTTTATAGCATCTTCTATCGACTTTCATGGTCGTTCTTTGTTAATGTTCATAGGGTTCAAGATCATCTGACGAACTCTGGCGGCCGGAATCTTCATCGGTATATTCAAGACTCAAAGCAAATCACTGCTATTTTGGAGTATCTCTTTCTCAAGAAGAAGAAAATCAACAAAAATGGACTTGTAATCCGAAAACCATTTCTCCTCCGATTCAATCGGTTCTTACATACATTTTTCTAGTCTTTTTCCGGTGTTCTTTCTCTTTTCTTGCTAAGATACTTGATTATGTACTAGTATTGTATGTGTTTCTCTATTACTCTATCTTGATGTCTTGAAACTCTTTGTAAACTTAACAGAATTATTAATGAAGAGTTGATCTTTTTTTTAAAAAAAAAAAAAAAAGTACTTGGATTTTTACATTCATTTCATAATTTCACGTAGTATGGAAGACTGTGAAAGACTAAATGTCTTCGAGAAACATGGAGACAAAGAGACAGATCTTCAATCTCCGTGAGTGTTTTGTTCTGCCCTTCTGGACCATGTTCAACATTCATATTGATATCTAACAATACTCATTTGTTGTGATTGTTATCCTCTCAAATGAACTTTTTTCATGTAGCTCTGCCTCTGCCTCTTATTTTGTGAAGACGAAGAAGACTAGTACCAAGACCGTTTTCTCTTAAAATTCCTCTCATCTTCGCCATTATCAACATCACTACTATAATCACAACGGTCTGGTGTAACTCTGCTCCTCTTTCCTTGGCTGCTCGAGTCTGGTGTAACTCTGCTCTGCTTTACTTGGCTGCTCGATTTTGTTCTTGATGTGTGTTGATCGATATTTTCATTACTGTGAGATTTCTTAGTCATAGGCCTCTTCTGAGCTTCCTATAATCGACGAAAACAAACCACCGTTAAACACTAAGTTACAGACAAGGAAATAAACACCCGTCAAACTGCTAAATGTGCTACTTAGCAACAACAACAACAACAAAAAAAAAAAAAAAATGCTAAATGTGGTATAAATTCATGAGCTAAATTAAGAAAAAAACAGTTGAAATGGCCGCAAGAAAAGAACGAGCGCAATTTAAGTCTTGTTCCACCACAAAGATCGCAACACTCATTTAGCTCGAGGAAAAGATACTCCTCGCTCCCACCGTGGCTCAATATATGAATCAAGACTCCAACCGTATCCCAAGTGCTGCGAATTGGTTTTTAGACCTATTTGCGTCTGACACTATATATTTGTCTCGCATTGATGGGATCGAAAATAACGAGCTTTTTGACGTTAACAGAATAAAACAATTTGGAGAAGTTGGTAACAAAAATTACATCATTTAATTTTCTGAAAGATAAAAAAAACTTTGAAGCGATAATACAAAAACTTTCTCTAAGCCTCCAACATCTGTAGTACATAGAGATAATAAAGATAAGCATAAATATACAAGGACATACGTTAGCTTTGATTGATGAACGGTCTGCACTTCTGCTCACTTCTTTACTGAACTCTTGATCTTTAATATGTTCCCTGCAGAATGAAAAGTAAAAACCAAAATTAACATGACAAAAAGAATCTACTTGCTGTCCTACTACCAAACATTAACTTTCAGCCGTCTATCAAAAGAAGAAGAAGATACCTCTCACATGGAGCATATGACCCTTGATCTCCTCCAAAGGGGTTCTGAGTATACATTCCTCCATAAGGAGCAGCTGTATGACTATAACCATAATAATTGTAAGGAGCCATGTATCCGTACATTCCGTACTGCATACCCCAGTATGAGTTGTTATATGCAGAAGTGCTGAAAGGCCCCATATAATTTTCAGCTGCAATAGCTTCAGAAGTTCCCCAAAACAAATCTCCATCTGCAAGCGGCTTACCGCCAAGACTCGAGAAGCTTTTCTTCTTCTTGTTTCCTAAATCACAAGGAGGCTTCCTCTGTTGCACTTCCTTTTGCACCAATGAAGCACTACTCTGTTCCTTTTGAATCGATGACTGAGCTTCATCTTCAGATTTGCCTTTTTCAAGCGACTGCTGTAGCACCCCAACATGATTTCCTTCATTAACTACCTCCTTGGCATCAGAAATTTCTTCTTTAACAGATGATAGTATCTTCTCTGTCTTTGAACCGCCGCAATCAGCAGGTGATGAGATTTTTGGTAGCGAAGAAGAACGAGCAGACCCTGTATCTGAACATCAAAAATATACACGTGTATAGTGCACAGAAACTATAAAACTAAAAGAAGCATGTTTAAGTATAAAACCTAAACTGACTAGAAAAAAGTAAAGATGAAAGTGTATACCTTCAGTGGTAAGTGTGCTTTTCGTGTTTCCTGCACTACTGTCACTTGATTTGAGATAGCTGTTGATGGCGTCCCTGAGTGTTTTGTTAGGAATGAGGTCATCCACAGTTATATTTTTCACCCCACAAATACACATAGATTTTGAAATAATGTTGCCTCTGATACCTGATTTAATTCAAGTACATTAGTAAGTCGAGCAGTCAATTACTTGCATACCGAGAAAGAAGAGTAAGAATACTTTAATGAAAAGAGATAAAGATTTCTTACATTCATAGCAGAAACTCTGAAAACAACACTTTCTTGTAAGTACTGCGTCTTTCATCACTTCTTTACACAATGGGCAGTAGAGCTCTGGAGGAAAATTCATAACTCTCCCTGAAGCAGAGGGTATACTTTCAACTTCCTTCTCAAAAGCAGCCCTGATTCAAATAAGATTTAAGTTAATTTGTATTCATACAACAAAGAATAAGAACTAAACCAACCTGTAGATAACAGAGAAACCAACTTACCCATTGGGCTTCATAACAGCAACTGCACCTGGCAATGCATATGAGCCGTCAGCATTCACCATTAACATGGACTTTGGGATACCAGTGGGAGGCCTCAGTCGTTTTAGGTCGTATTCAGGATCACCATTGGTAGGACAGTGCTGAATAAAATGCCCTGAATATAGATACAACAACCAGTCAAATTTTTCATGTGGACTTATCGAAACAGAAAAGACAAACAAACAGGCATATTATTCAGATTTTTGGACATACCAGGAACCCGGCATCTGTAACATATGTAGCCCTCTGGTGGTACCCTGAAATTTCCTTGGCCTATCAAACAAAACATAAAGCGAAGTAGGTGAGATTTGTATTATTGGCTGTTTATAAGAAAATGCACAATTAAGAAACAACCAGAAAAACAGTCATCTACATTTAATTTTCCCCCTTCCTACAGAACCCCTCCTCAACAAAGAGGAAGGGTGCTACACTTCCCTAGGTTCCCACATATTAATTCGGTAGCTAGATTTTACATCTATAAGACTCAAAGCCTAACCAATTCACTAAATTCTACGAGAAACTAAAAGAAGTATTGTGATGATTCTTGTTTAAGTAGCTAATTACAAATAATTATGATTCTGAAGTTCTATCACATTCATGCTTTCCTCAGAAGTCAATAAACTCATAAAATACTAATATGGTTTCTTTCAATTCATGTTAAACATAAATATATCTTGACTTCAGGCTAACCGATCAACCATATTCAATGTTGGGTTAAAGAAAAGAAGTACCAGTAGGTCCAAAACTGCTACTCATGGTCGATATTCCACCCTTAGAAACATTGCTGACACCTTGAGGCTGCGAGGTTAAAACAGTTTCATTGTTTAATTTGGAGTTACTTCGCTCTTCTTGAGCCTCAAGTGCTTTTTGAGCCTCCATTTTCTCCTTCTCCTCTTCCTCCCTGTAGAGAAACACATGAACATGTTTACAACCAACACTTACCAGACAAAAAATCCAACAAAGGGCGCAATAAAATCAAAAAGTATTCAGGTTTAAAGATGCTTACTCTTTTTTTGATTTGATGACAATGCTGGGGCGAGGCACTCCAGGAATTCGCCGAACCAAAACTGAGCTATTTTTCAGAACCAATTCATCTTCGCTATAGTCTGAAATCGCAGTTACAGATTCAAAATTCAATTGACAAAAAATCACTCTCGAAATCACAATTCTCAAAGGGGACAAATTCTTATGAAGATTCAAAACCCTAATTTCGTATTCGTTAACCAGTTTGAGAGATTTATCCAAACCCTAGACAGATTTAATGAAATCAAACATTAAAGTTAAATTAATCATTGAATTCAAACGTATTAAATCGTTAAATCGCAAATATAGAAACGAACCTTCGTTTGTTAGAGGATTTGTGATAGTAATATCATAATCTTTGCCATGACCATATTTTTTAGACTGACGAATAAGTGATTTCAATTCAGAAACAGATGTATAAGCACTAGTCACAGGAACAGAGAAGAAATCCTTTGCACTTTTGAATTTCACATAAACAGCCATTACAATTTACAAATACAAAAATCTGATATGAAAATTACAATAGATTTTTTCTTTAATCTAATCAACAACTGCCTCAATTCTTTTCTTCTTTCTTCTTCAACCAGATTTAACTCCTTATTCTTTATCTCCGACCTTCGATCTTCGTCTTTCTTTTACAGGATGTTTGTACTGATTCTTGATAAATTAATAGAAGAAGATGGACGATCTTTATCGGATTTCACCGCCTTGAATAATGATAATTCTCTCGCGCAGCTTAATATATAGAGATAGAGATGCAGAGAGAACCAAATCCGAACCCTAAATAAAAGAATCCTGTTGCGTGTGAATTAAGCGAACAGAATAGCATTAAATAGGAAACTACCAGGCAACTTCTTACGCTGAGAAAACGTGTGGACCGACTTACCAAAACACGTCATTACTGAGTTCAACAACGAGTTACTGAGTTGACATGAGTCGAAATTTCGCGGTTGGTACTAACTGCTATAAGAGCATCTCCAACAGAGGATGGGGGTTTTATCTTTTCATGACTTTAGACCCTCATTTACATTAAATTCATCTCCAACAGTGGGTCATAGAAAATAGGAAGGGTGTTAAAATAAATATGAAGGTCTTGGAGAAGGTCTTATTTAGACTTTTAATGACCTCCACATCATCATTTTAACTATTTTTTAATTTTTTAATTTTTAAATAAATTGTTATGAACCAATAGGAAAGAGGAATCAATTTTATCATTATCCAAAATAACAAATTTTAAAAATAAGACCCCGTACTATTGGAGATAGTTCATGAGCAAAGCATTATTATTTTTGCCACATACATATAACCCCATAAATAAGGATCTAAATAAAAATTCCACATAGGATTTTTAGCACCCACTGTTGAAGATGCTCTAAATAGAAAAGTATTTGATCCTTCCATTTCGCGCCACTCACCCTATCTTTCTCTTTCCTCTTGAATTTTAAATTGCTAATAATAATCAAACCCAATTTTGATTCTTTCTTTCTTCTACCCAATTGAGAAATTCCGCTGCTGACTGCTTCATCTTTCTTTCTCGCTCTCTCTAAATTAGAGAGAAAGCTTCATGAATTCCAATAATGGACATTATCTAACTTCTTCTCATCAACAATTAAGACCTGAATCTATATCTGTATTCATCGAAGGGATTAATTTGATTCTATCTAGATGGATTGGACTTCAACTTGCCATAAAAAACGAATGGGGTGGAAGAGATTCTCGTCAGAAATCAGAACAGTTTGTGAATGATATCTTCTCTTGGTTTTCTTTATCTAAAGGTACGTCTACATATATTTTTTGAGGGTTTGGTAAATTTCATTTGTGCATATGATCTTTTGATTGGTATTAACAGTTTAAATTAGTTTTTTTTTTTTTTTTTTTTTTTTTTGTGTGTGTGTGTGTTTTACAGTACCATTATATGTTGATGATTTGGAACACATGTTGGATGAGAAAATGTTGCTTTGTTTTAATACCGAGATCGATGATGGTAGCATTGAAGAAGTACTTCTTCCTTTTTAACCCACCCTCTCTTTTAAACTTGTAGTGATTTTATTTTCTTGGCTTGGCGTTCTGTAATCATGAAATATGTATATATTAATGGTTCGTTTGTGTCTGTTTGGATTCTTGAATTTCTAATTGTTTCTCCAATTAAGCAGGTAGCAGAAGAGTTGATAATAGTTTATGAAGATTGTTTGCAAGGCAGTCATGAGTCAGTAGGAAAACTTAGGAAATCTAGTTCCGGAGCAGAATTTGTGTCCCAACACAAACAGGTATTCATCTATACGTTGTCTTTACTCGACTCGGATTTGTTTTCTTGATCATTATAACTCCTTGCCCACCTCTTTATCGGGCTATAAAGTCATGGTGGACTAAACTATAATAAACAGTGTTGACCTTTTTCCGATTTGTGTCTTTTTTTTCGACAGATAACTGCTGGACATCGAGGCATAGCTAGACCTTAATTAACAAGTAAACATGCAGGAAAGGGAAGTAGTTGATGAAGAAACTGAAGGCATGAAGTTTACTTAGATTGAGTAAGAATCGTCAGATGTAAAGATGTTCCTGTTGTTGTTTTTGTAAATTACATAAATTTTCAGGAACTATATGTATGTGATTCAATGCATGGCTGATCTTTAAATAATTATTTCCTTGGCTTTAAAATTCACATGCTTTAGCTAGTTTTACCGTTTAGCTCAAACTAGATTTCTTTGGGAATAAACTGTAAGATAAACTACCAGCAATATACTAACAAACTTAAACTAACAGAAGAAGATGAATCGAGGAATAAGAGATTTTATTTTATTTTTAATATAAAATAAAACTAACATCTGGAGGCATCCAAATTGAAACCAGTTGCAATAATCTATATCGGATGATAAATGGAACACAAAGCAACATATCTTGGCAAGCGGCAGCTAGATGGGAAACAAGTAAACAAGCAATGATAAATGCAAACATTGGTGGAAAACACTTTCTTTTATGTATTGTAACTAAAGGAGCAAACCAGACAGCTATTGATTTGGTCAGGTACCCAAAGCAACAACAACCTGCGACTATCACGGAACTCCTCCTATTTACATTTTCAGAATTCTCAATAGGGAAAGGATGCAAATCAGTGATTGCGACCCAACCCAAACTATGTGTAATTTCCCTCTACTGTTTTCTTTAATTACTCTTTTTTCTACCCAAAAGAAATAAATGAAAATACTTAAGATTTCATTCTAATAAAAGTATAAAAGAAAACTTTTATTCCCCAGTTCGTACAGAGCTTTTATTTTATTTTTAATATGAAGGGGAGTAATTGGTATGTCTGATCGGATACTGTTGAGATTATTAGTCACACCTTGTTGGGCAATTTAAGATCCTGCGGTTTATAATCTCTTAGGGCCTCTCCACTCATTGCTAATTGTTTTTGATTTGGATGCCCGTATTCTAACATGGTATCAGAGCAGGTTATTTGCGACGAGTCTTTGACCGCGCCTTTACTCCGCGTCACCCGATTTTAATTGTCCACGTGTTAGACCCAACGAGGCTACACGTGAGGGGCGTGTTGAGATTATTAGTCCCACATTGTTGGGCAATTTAAGATCCTGCGGTTTATAATCTCTTAGGGCCTCTCCACTCGTTGCCAATTATTTTTGATTTGGATGCCCGTATTCTAACAGATACATTCCTCTTAAGCATTGCGGTAATTGGAAATTCCAATACGTTCTACTTATTAAATCAGTAGCATGTTTGGTTAATATGTGAGCCATATTATTCACGATTCTTGGAGTGTAATAACACTTCCAAGACTCGAAACTAGAAAGTAAATAAATAATATTTCCAATAAAGTTGTTGTGTATCGAGTGTACTGCGTTCTTTTAGCCATTCACTGCATATGTAACATTTGGCCATTCTCTTCCAAGTGTAATCTCCCAATACCCATCTCTCCATCCCATTTGACAGCTTCAAGAACAGCCAATGCTTCTGCATGCTCTGCATCTACGGCTTTGGTAGGATTGCATCTAGCTCCATAGCTTGTTCCTGCCAAACTAGAATAGTCTTATTCTTGCTCTACCAATTTCTTTATAATATGCTGCATCAAAATTAATTTTTAGAAAATCCATATCTGGCCTTAGCCAAATGGTGCATTCACTATAGTTATTCCCTGTATAGTTTGACCTGATGCATAGAAAGTTAGCCAATCATTATATGCTACTTCAATTCTTATTGCTACTTCATTTCCCCTAACATGCACATTCTCAGACACCAATAAGCACAGTATTCCAAAAACCAAAAGAAATGTTTTCAATGTTTATTGAACCATTCATGCTAGTATCTCCATTCCCTGCAAAAATATGTGATAATCAATTATCGTGGAGACTAGTTAAACATCAAAAAAACTGAACACTTGAATTCTGCTTTGTTAGCTAAGTTAGCGTGGAGACTAGTTACAGAACATGATGCTTTGTGGACTAGGATCTATAAGGAAAAGTATTTTCCTAATAGTAATCCACTACACTGTGTTAAAGAAGACTCTGTTTCTTGGGTTTGGAAAGGGGTTTGTCGAGGCCTGGGAATTATTAGGAAGCACTATTGTTGGGAAGTTGGTGACGGTAAATCGATTGAAATATGGAAAGACAGATGGGTTCCAAATAGAAATGGTTTGCTAGATTCAACTAATGCATCTTCTAATATAAAATTTGTTAGTCAGTTAATATTGCCAAATGAATGTAAATGGAATATGGATCTGCTAAATTATTTGTTTGATAGGAATACAGTTCAAGATATTTGTGACATAAGAATTCCTACTTCAGGTTCTGATGTTTTGAGATGGAAACCAGCCCATAATGGGATTTTTAATGTTAAATCTGCTTATAGAGTCATCATTTCTGATTTGTATGGGAATGAACAACCTGATTTTCCATGGAAGAAGCTTTGGAAGCTTGATCTTCCACAAAAAATTAAACATTTTCTGTGGAAATGTGTAAATGACTGTCTTCCTGTTAGACAGAAACTTGCCAGGTATGTGGTGGATATAGACAATAAGTGTCCACTTTGTGGAGATGAAATTGAAACTTCGTATCATTTGTTAGTTGACTGTCAGGTAACAAAAAACTTGTTATGTGCTGTTAATCCTAACTTTGCAGGTCTTGTGGGAAATAGGTCGTTGAAGGAATGGATTGCAGATTGGTTTAATAGATCAGCAGCAAATGCAGAGAATCAAAATAACTTTATAAACCTTATAAGTTTTGTCTTATGGCATGTCTGGAAACTTAGGTGTACAGTGGTGTTTGATAGTGCAGTGATTCAAATTGACCTATTTGTTAGGCAAGTTAACAGAGATGTAAATGACTGGAAAAATAATTCAGTCAGAAGAAGAGTAAGTAATTTGTCCAATGGACATGCTCGTACTGTTATACCATGGGCACTTCCAGATAGTGATTTTGTAAAAGTTAATTTTGATGCCTCTTTTATGAAGGAAAACAAAAATATGGGTATAGGGCTAACTATGTTTTCTCATACAGGGGAGTGTAGAGGAGCAGTATCATTACCAGGCATAGCACAAGATGAGGAGCAAGCAGAGGCCTTAGCGGCACTGGAAGCAATCAAGTGGGCTAAGGGAGCTGCAGTGGAAAGCTTGCAATTGGAAGGAGACTGTCAGAATGTGGTTAATGCAATAAATGGTAGTGTCGGGTCGATTAGATGGACAAATAATAGTCTCATCTCTGATTGTAAGGAGATGTTAAAACAATTTCAAGTGTGGAAGTGCAATTATGTACCTAGGGAGTCAAATGAAGTCGCAAATTGTTTAGCAAAAACTGCTAGGACAAGTAGAGTGTCAGAATTATGGGTTTCTGTTTTTCCCATGTGGCTTAAAACTCTCATTAGAGAGGAACTAGATGTAATCGTTTGATCCATTCCTATATCAGAAAATAAAATTCTTTTCCTATTAAAAAAAAAAAAAAAAAAATTATCTACTATAATATTGTTAACAATTAAGGTTGTATTACTATCCAGAGCTTTCCATATATTGTTAGTAATGGGTAACCACAAAGCAAGTGTTGTAAAGTTTAGTTTTCTACAGAGCACATAGGACAAGTACGAGGACAATTTGTTTTGTAACCATCTATCTTATCTCTTATTGGTAGACATTTTTGGATGCATTTACAAAGAAAATGTATGACCCTAGGTGGCAATTTATGTTTCTAGAACTATGATTGCTATGATTGCTAATATTTGTGTTATTCTGTATTACTCAATATGGCGATCGAATTCACAGTAAAGTCTCATCTTTACTAGTACGACCGTTGCCACGGTGGAAAGGCCGACCGAAGAAGAATCTGAAGATGAGGTTTGTCTACGATTACTTTCCTCCCGTTTCAGAAAAAGTGATACTTTCACCCTGTTTCAGAAAAAGTGATACTTTCTCCTCGTTTCGGAAAAAGTGATACTTTCGCCCCGTTTCAGAAAAAGTGATACTTTTTCTGAAACAGAACGAAAGTTTTATTTTTCCGAAACGGAGCGAAAGTATCACTTTTCCGGAAACGGAGTGAAAGTATCACTTTTCCTGAAACGGGATATGAAAGTATCACTTTTTCTGAAACGGAAAATTAGTCGATCCATAAATCAAAATATGGTTGCATGATGTTTATGCATCCTTTGTGGTGGTTTGCATAATGGCTATGCATTCAATTTTCTAGAATTGTGCCTAAAATGAAAGTATCATTTTTCTTGAAACGGGGGAGTACATCGTTTTATTAATTGCAACGGAAAATTAGTTGATGCATAAACCAAAATTTTGCTACATAAAGTATTATGTATCCTTTGTGGTGGTTTGCATAATGGATATACATTTAATTTTCTAAAATTGTGCCTAAAATGATAAATACCTCCGAATTTTTCGCAAAAACTTTAAATTTTATATTGTTGTTTGTACTCATTGCGTAGAGTTTTTTATAACCTTTCCAAAGAGATAAAATTTGTAAAATTCCAAGGCAAGGATTTTTAGATATGTTATATTAAAGTTTGGTTGCCAATTATACCCCTGAAAAGATAGGATACATAAGGAGTTATAGTAATTAGACTAAAAAGGAGGGGTATTTTTGGTTTTTCGGCCCTAACCATTTCCAATCTTTTTGTGGTAATTGATCACTTAGATTTTACAAAAAAGTGGTCATATAAAGGTCCTCCCTCGCTTCGCTCGGTCGGCCCAAATATTTCCATCTTAAGCTGTCGGTTTCATGAAATGGAATTCTTAATCTGAGAATAGCAGAGACGGTGCGAGTCAAGCAGAGCAAAAAATAGTCTCGATTTACCAAGATTTAGTATCATGGTCAATTGATTGGCTAACTTTTTTAAGACTATAAGAGGCTAGTATGTTATCAACAATATCATTTAAATGGGGGATCCACCTATCTTTCCACACAAATATTTTAGTACCATCTCCAATTTCCCAGCATAAATTATTTTTTAGAATTTCAAGTTCTTCGGTGATTCCTTTCCATATCTATGATCCAGAGACCTTAATCATCATGCAATGGATTATTGCGGGAAATACTTACTCTCGAGAAGTTTGACCCATGGCGCATCTGTGTTGTAGGTGACCATTCTACAATAAAGTTTTTTTAGCAATGCTTGATTGAGAATTGCAGTTTCCTTAATTCTCATACCTCCTTCATATTTAGACAAAGCTACAGATTTCCAATTTTTCAAATATATATGTTTTGGGGTAAAAATTGTTTCTGCCGGTTTTGGTAAATTTGGGTGTGTTGCTGAGAAACGAATTTAGACCAAAACAAATACATTGCACGGGAGTACTTTAGATCCGAGTGATCAATTTGTACAATCCTAGCCTAAACCAACAAATGGTTGTTCCAGTCTTGCTTCGGTCACAAAGTGAAGGAGAAGGGTTGGTCTTAGGGAGGGAAGCGAAGAAGGTGTTGAGACCAGAATGGTTAATTCTGAAGGTGTGCTTGTTTTATGACTCGTATCAAAGTGGAACTGGCTTACGGAATGTAAGCTATCAGTTCTTTGGTGTTTTTCTGGATACCTGTGTTGTTGTTAACCAAAACTGTTGTTGTTTGGTCGAAATAGGTAGAAACCTATTTATGAACGCACCCTGATCTCGTAGGAAGTGGGAGTAGTTGAGTGATGGAGAAGTGGGGTAATGTGTAAATGCTAGAAGCCACATCCCCACTATGAAGGAAACGGGTTAATTTACACCCACTACTTCTTGCCGTCACTAACTGCCCGCTTTCCTGACAGTTTCTTATAATGGTGTTGATGGTGGCTTTTAGCTTAGGGGTAAAATCGTAAAACCCTAGTCAGACAGTGACGTCACAGAACTTGAGTAATAATTTCCAAACCAAACACATTTATTGAACCCTTTAATTTGTCTGCGAGAAAATTACCAGGGTACCTTTTTTTTAATGTTGATTAGGGTTTCGACAGGCCAAAACCCTAATTCTCACACCGCATGTGCCAATGGCTAACCATGCCAGCCACACCTACCGCGCCAAAGCATGCCAACCATGATAGCCGCATCCATGTGCCAATGGCAAACCATGCCAGCCACACTTACCGCGCCAAGGCATGCCAACCATGCTAGCCGCACCCCAGTGCCAATGGCAAACCATGCCAGCCACCGCGCCAAAGCATGCCAACCATGCTAGCCGCACCACAGTGCCAATGGAAAACCATGCCAGCCACCGCGCCAAAGCATGCCAACCATGATAGTCGCACCCCAGTGCCAATGGAAAACCATGCCAGCCACCGCGCCAAAGCATGCCAACCATGCTAGTCGCACCCTAGTGCCAATGGCAAACCATGCCAGCCACCACGCCAAAGCATGCCAACCATGCTAGACGCACCCCAGTGCCAATGGCAGACCATGCCAGCCACACCTACCACGCCATGCGCCCATGGCAAACCCTTGTCCCCACATGCCAAGCCAAACCGCACCTAGCCAAGCTAGCCACGCCATGCGCCCATGAAAAACCCTTGGCCCCACATGCCAAGCCAAACCACACCTAGCCAAGCTAGCCACGCCATGCTCCCATGGCAAACCCTTGGCCCCACATGCCAAGCCAACCCTAGCCAAGCTAGCCACGCCATGCGCCCATGAAAAACCCTTGGCCCCACATGCCAAGTCAAATCGCACCTAGCCATGCTAGCCGCACCATGTGCCAACGGCTTGCCAAACCCTTGGCCCCACATGCCAAGCCAAGCCACACCTTGCCTTGACACCTAGCCATGTTATCCGCACCATGTGCCAACAGCTTGCCAAACCCTTGGCCCCACATGCCAAGCCAAGCCACACCTTGCCTTGGCACCTAGCCATGCTAGCCGCACCTTGTGCCAACGGCTTTCCAACCCTTGGCCCCACATGCCAAACGCACCTAGCCGCGCCACCATGATGACCTTCACTACGCGACTACCAAAACGAAGGCGTGCGACAATTGACGGTCCCCCCTTCAATTCCAGGAGCAAATCCTAGCCCTCCAAGGTTACCAGACGACACATGGTAACCTTTAGCCCGAAAACCTAAGTTTGGCCACGCCATGCCAACGGCATGCCAACCTAGCCGCGCCTCCATGCTGATGTAGATTTTATATGACCAAATTAACGATTAAATAAAACCTAGTTATATCCGCAAGCGCACGGGTCAATTGTAGTATCGATAGCAAATGCGGGTCGTTCCCACGAGAAGTAAGAAATACTCTACCAACTAATATCAAAAATTAAGTAACCAACGAGATGATGTTTGAACGATTTTCAGAAATTTGAAGCAAAACGAGATAAAAATAATTCTAACAATAAACAAAATGAGAATGGGTTGCTAGGGTCTTCGGTTTCCACCAATTAACTATGCAAACTCTACTAATCTTTAAAAATATATTCCATGCATTATCAAATATTGTTTCTCCGCTATAGTTTCCTTCGCTTCATGGGTAGTGATTCTAAAGCATTACCTATCAATCCTTGCATACCACGTCTAGGGATTTAACCGAAGCACGAAATATCAATTCAAAAGCATAAATAATCAAGAAAATCACATAAACGATTAAATACCAAGCTATATGAAGAAGAACTATTAATCAATCAAATCATTATTAAGCATATCAATGTAGAGTTTACACAATAAAATTGGTTTCTACCTAAACCCTAACATGGCTCTAGCTAGACATGGCTTTCTCAAAAGCCATAAACATATTAAAATTAAACTCTAGCTAATGAAAAATGAAGAATCAAAAACAAAACTTCAAAATCCTTCTCTCCTTGCGGCACTATGGCCGGGCTCCCCCTCTCAAATAGTCACCCCCCTTCTTATACACCTTCCTTTTCTTTTATATTTCATTAATCAAAGTATGAAAATAAATTATTCAATGAAATATCTTGCATGCAAGTTGATGTCGTCATCAATATCTTTCCCCAAATAGTATTGCCACCTCGTTCTTCCAATGAAATAATAAACTCCCTTTATTTCCAAAATCTCCCAAATGAAGAAAGAGTTATTTTATTTCCAAAATAGTCACGTGTAAATATTCCTCAATTAATTCTTCACATGACAAATAAATTATCTTTCTCGGTAGAATATATTTGTAATAAAGTAAGAAAGATAAAATAGTTCCCATTTTCAGTTTCCATGTGCCAACCCCACTTTGATTTCAATTCCTTTGCTGCGTTTTTGCCTCGCCTATGAAACAATTCTATGCTGTTGATATATATGGAGATACCAGGCCAGCTACATTTTGTCATTTTCACCATCATGGTTGCTGATATATGGAAATACCATGCCAACCAATTTCATCAGTGTGGTTGCTGATATATGGAAATACCAGGCCAACCCGACTGCTGATATATAGAAATACCAGGCCAGCATAATAAGTGCTACTGATATATAGAAATACCAGGCCAGCGTAATAAGTGTTGCTGATATATAGAAATACCAGGCCAGCATAATAAGTGCTGCTGATATATAAAAAATACCAGGCCAACATATTTGATCATTGTGGTTGCTGATACATGGAAATACCAGGCCAACCACATTTCACCATCATGGTTGCTGATATATGGAAGTACCAGGCCAACCACATTTTGCCATTTTTGTCGCAAACACCATTAAGTCTCACATTTTGTTGTTTATTCGCTGGATGATCGAATTCACTTGTACTTTCTACAAAAGCACTAAAATAGTATTAGTAACTAAAATATTGTATCCTAGCTAATATAAATATGGGTATAAAATGTAGCATTTACATGCTTATCACATGCCACGCCAATGGCATGCCAACCTAGCCGCGCCACCATGCCATGCCAATGGCATGCTAACCTAGCCGCGCCACCATGCTGGCCTTCCCTATGTGGCCACCAACGAACGAAAGCGTGCAAAGATCAACGGCTACCTTTCCTCTTAAGATACAAAATCTCGACCGTCGAAGGTCACCAAGCTACCAAGTCTTCCGAGCTCGACTTGTCAGGAAACAACCCTATGCTATATGTTTTCCACAAAAACATTCGAGACATCAACACGTATCACAAACTGGGGGATCCTCTTTGGGTATTGGTTTGGCTGTTTACAGCGTGCGGCGTACACTACGCCCATCATAAGGAAGTGTCATAAGGGTGAGGCGGTTAGTAAATACAGGGAGTTAAAAGTGAAACGTTCATGAGACATCAATTCCATACGTTAATGTTTTTATGGAACATCAATTCCATGCGTTAACGATTTTATGGAACATCAAATTCCATGCATACGGTTACCACCTCCTCCCATTTACTTACCCATTTTTCCATTCCTTAATGAGACCAGGGTACGTTTCACTTCGACTTGTATAAATAGGTCTTACCTATTTCCACAGAACAACAAGTTCATTCGGGATACACAACACTCAGAAAATACTTGCTAGCTTACCATTTGTTAGACTTCCCACTTTTCTGATACAAGTCGTAGTAACACAACTACTCTTCCAGAATCAACTATTCTGGTCTCATCGCTTTCCTTGCTTCCCTCCCCAAAACCAACCCATTCTCCTTCACTTTGTGACCGAAGCAAGTCTGGAACGGCCATTTCTTGGTTTAGGCCGGACTTGTACGGATTGATCTCTCGAATCTAAAGTACTCCCTTGCAGTACATTGTTTAGGGTTTAAATTGTTTCTCACCCGTACACCCAAATTACTGAAATCAGCAGAAACCATTTTCACCTACAAACAAATGGGCATGTTGCACGCCGCACGCTGTAAACCGCCAGACCAATACCCTGATGAGCATCCCCCAGTTTGTGACATGTTTGATGTCTCGAGTATTTTCGTGGAAAATGTGCAGCGGATTGTTGAGTGGGTCTTGTATGCAAGACCTAATTATTCTGATTAATTGTACGCCAACTAGGCGGCGGATGATCATGTTGTGGCAAGTCAAGTCATGGGACTTGCCGCGGGAGAATGGCGTATGAACCTGAGACTTATTATGGGCCGGTTAACTCTGTGGCGAAGTTGGACGGCCGAGATTGCAATTTATGAGAAAAGGTGACCGTTGATTATGGCCACATCTCGTTGGCACCTGGTGATGGCATAATGGCACGTTTGGCATATGCCAGTGGCATAGTGGTGCGAACAACGTCTGGCGTAGCCGCGGTAGTTATATCTCGGCATATTGGTGTTAGATCCAAATATGGCTTCGACAATATTGGCTCTAGTTGTCGTATCATACTTAATGCCCTAGGTAGTTGTTTTGGCATGGTTGGCGCAACAACTTTATCCAAATTAGGGTTTTGCATGCCAAAAACCTAATTGGCGCGCATGGCATGTGGTCGCGTCATGATGATATTTTTGTGTATGTAGTGCCATGGCCGCGCCAAAGGAATTATAGCAGGGCCATAATGTAGGAATGACCGCAGGCGGAAGGATAGCCATGGGTGGCCATAGCATGGCGCCATTTTTTGGGTTTCCTGGGACCCGCATGGCTCGTGGCATGTTGTGGGGCCAAAGTGGCGTAATTCTGGGCCACGACTAGAAATTAGGGTTTCGACTAATGCCACCGAAGAAAAAGTCGTGTGTTGATCATAAAACCCTAATTGGAGTTTGTTATGGCTTTGGCCACGAACAAAAAGTGGGTTAGCATGTAGTCGCGCTTGTTGTGGCACGTTGGCATGTTGTTGCCGCGGAATGGCATGTTAGCATGTCGATTAATATGTTGGCGCGGTTTGGCTAATTTAACTAATTGGCGCGGTGGTCGTTTGGCATAGTTTGGCCTTTTAATGCGCGTGGCGGGTTTACAGCAACCTGATTGGTCGGTAGAAAGGAGGGCCGTCCAAACATGGGTGTGGCCATATCTCATGTGCATGTGGCGGGTTTAGAGCGACGTGATTGGTCGATGGGAAAGAGGAGGGCCGGCAAGCAGCATGGGCTGGCCATCTACAAGTGGCGCCTGCTAGGGCAGACCGGCTAGCCTATGGCGCGGCCACGCCTCCTTTTGTTGTTGCTCCTACTTTCCGCGGCTTCTCTTTTATTTCTTGTTTTCTTATTTTGGGTAGGACTTTTGCACCTACTAATCCATAGCGGATCAATCGCCTAGCTTGCCTAGGTTTAATTTCGACCAGCAGGGTCTGATATACTGTGCAGGGCGCAAAACCTAATTTTTGCAAATTAATTAGGTTTATATTCGAATGTTGTAACTTATCACAAAATTGATTAAATTTGGTGAGTTTTGTGTGTTGACACAGAGTTATTTTTATTTTCAGAGAGCAGTTAGCGCGTCTCTTGACTGAATACTTTATGCAGACCTTAATTTTGATACTTTGGGAAATTCATGCTACTCTGCTGCGAGTGATCATTAATTGTCATGTCATATCAATATTAAGGGTTCAGCCGGGGGGAACATAGCACAGAAATATCCAATGAGCCTTACATTAATGAATAATATAGGCATGATGTTGAAATTTACAGAACATTTGGGATTGTTGCTACATGCACCATTCTGGATAAATTTCATGTAAATATATTGAATTGCTCAATAAATGCGTCAGTGACAAGGTTAGACATTCATCACTTTTTCATGGCTCTGTCTCTTTGCAGAATGACAGCATATTATACGCAGGGTTTTACAATTTTAGCCCTGAATTAAAAACCACCATCAACAATATGTCTTTCTTGTTTTGTCATGTATCCCACCAAAACCTCATATGTATTGAATCAATCTTATCTCTTAGCATCTTTGGCATTGGGAAAACTAACATCTGATGAGTTGCCAGAGATCCCAACACATATTGGGTTAGAATCGTTATTTTCGGGTGATTCAAGAATTTAGTTATCCAAGGATCAAGTCTCCCATAAAAATTATCTAACAAACATGTAAAAGACAGTATTTTTATATCATTTTTGTACGAGAAGAGAAACACCTAAATATTTTCACTAAGTGCTAAATTCTTAATTTTGGTAATAGCTATACCATTTTCACATGATTCGGAATCTTAGGACTAAATGTTACACTTGATTTATCGAAGTTCATAGACTGCCTATAATAGAGATTAAATTGTTATATGATAGTACAAAGATTTCTTACCTCATTACTGCTTGCTTTGGTAAAAAGCAAACAGTCGTCAGCAAAGAAAAGATATATATGAAATGGCCGGTGAGCATTTAGTAGCTTTCATTACATGAATAGCGCCAGATTTTTCAGCAGAAATAAGAGCTTTAGAAATGAGTCCATATATACAATGGATAAAAAAATAAAGGGGACAAGGGGTCCCATATTTGTGTCGGTGGAAGTAGACTGTATGTCTCCTATTTGTGTTGGTGGAAGTATGTTATATTTTTCTCCCAAATTTTATAGCTTCCTCTTTTCTTCCTTGCTTCCAATATTCTTCCTCAATGTCATACCAACATTTGAGCTTGTCTTGAACATTCACACTAACATATCTAGCAGAGTGATTAGTAGTTAACAAATTTTGTAATTGGGTTTCAAGTTTCGCTATCTGTGTACTTATATTACCAAAGTGTTTATGCTTTCAGCTTCTTAACTCTACTTTAGTATTAAAGAGAGTTTTGCAAAAGTATAAACTGGTGAGCCTTCAAAGTCTTAACTCATTTACTAGCTATCAATTTTTTACAAGACTCATCTCTAAACCATGACTTGTTGAACCTAAGGGGTTTTTGAGAATGTGATTAATTCCTTGTTGTTATTAGCAGGATAAGACAATGATCACTAGCCGAAGGCACAAGGTGATACATAGCTGCATGAGGATAGTTGTGCTATCATTCAACAGTAGCGTCACATCTACATAACCTTTCTAGAATGAGTTCCTCGTATTGTCTCTTAGTTTTCTAAGTGTAAGGATTTCATATGTTGTTAGAGCATAGCTCGGCAGAACCCACCAAGCGTTGGTATGTCAAGTTTGGTTGTCATATTTTAGTGAACCAAAACTCATTTAAAGAGTCGCTTGATTATTTACTAGAGTCAACTTCATGTAGGTTAGCTTGAAATTATTAGGATATGATACATTACAAGTATTACGAAGACTTGAAGAAGTGAAGAAGTAAGGAGCTACAACGACAACATCATCCTTCCACTTGAGGTTAGTGATATTTGACTTGAATTGTTTCATTCCCTAACCTATCTTTCAAGTCGTGCATATTGAAAACATAACTGCGAAGCATGAATGATTATACTCTAGTTAGACGTAGTATTAAGGAATATTATACGAAGTATAATGCTTATCTTTTGAACTTCGTATATAAGACATCGACATAATCGTTTGAATGCTATTGTGATTATGTATGGGTATGAGGTGAAGATTTAATCCTAGGAAACAATGTTTTACATTCGTTTAAAGGAAATAAATTCATGAACTTGTTTCGTGAATCGAAAAGGAAATCGCTAGGCTTATTGGTATTGTTATTCATTGCATATCTTTTGAACTACCAATATGTGTGATTAGTATAACCGCTCATGACTTGTTTATGTTCTTGGTAAAACTATTCACAAGGCCTGACTTTTGTATTGGTATGACTTTTATTAGTGAAACCGATCTTAAGTAATCACCTGATATGGTATGATCGATTTGTTGTTATTGGTATAACCAACTCTAGGCAAAGGGGAACCGATCCTAGTAAGAGGTGCAACCGATCACAAGAGGGGAATCGATCCTTGTAAGAGGTGCAATACATTTCTACATATTGGGAACCGATCCAATAAACATGTGCAACACGTTTTTAGATATTGGGAACCGATCCTATGGACATGTGCAACAAATACAAGTTAGATACCATATATATATGTGGGAACCGATCTTAGTACCTAGTCAACCGAATTTTTGGAAAGCTAGTGTGACTAAATCCAGTACTCACATGGAGGTAGAACCGAAACTTGTTTTGGTAGAACCGTGAAACCCATGATTGGTGATTGAGTGTTCTTAATCAATCACATAGTTCTTGGAAGTCAGATGAACCAATTCTAAACTTGTTTGGAAGTGTGGCAAATCGATTCCAAGATAGTAAATATGAAAGATGATTTACTAAGTCAAGATGTCGACATACTTTGAACATGTGCAGTAACACTTATCTTTTATTGTTCAAAGATATTCCTTAATTGCTAAAGGAAAATCCCTGATCGAAAAATAAATTGAGAATCTTTTATTTAAGGTTTTTTATTTTATTTTTGGAAAATTAGTAATGTGCATTTACTAGTTGGAGATTTTCTTAGAGATTTTCGGTCAATGTTTGGACAAAGCATTTCCAGGAATTATGGAAACCGAATTTGGAAATATATTGTATATCTTGAGAATATTTTCGGTTTTGGAAATTCCTTGGTGTCCAAACTTCCTTGGTCTATAAATATCAAAGTTTGCATTTCGAGCAAACTAATCCTCGTAGCCAGCAAAACTACCTAGTTGTGTTGTTACTGGTGGAACCGCCTATTCGGAGAGGAAAGTAACCTAATTAGGCGAAATCTCTTACGGCCGCTCGGTTTAAAGACTTCTTTGGGATTGAGAAGCTCTATTAGTACCGTTGGTGGGAAACTATATAATTGTGGTTTATTATTAGTTTTCGATTGATTTGATTGACTAACGGTTGTTGAACTTTGATTGCACCTAGTTTGTTTATGCTTGAGAATCTTCTCTTCTGATATAAGATTCACTCAAACTAGATCGAAGTTTTGACGGGGATCTTTAGACTGTTTGTAGATCTAAAGACGTCTTGTGATAATCCATTGTTAACAGACTCTGTTTTGTGCGTGATTGATCACAAGAGATTCAAGTTGATTGTGTGCAGGTGTTTATTGAAGATCTAAGAAGACTTTGAAGATTTCTGATTTGGGTTCATAATCTTTGGTGTGCACAATACTTGTTTTGGTTAAAGAGGATCCAACTATAATCGACTTATCCTTGTGGTAGATTGGATTGATTAGTTGAGTAGGTCGTCATCAATACAATTCCTTGTGATTAAAAGTATTGATTGCAAAATCTAGACAATTAGTTTGGTAGTTGTTATTAGATAGATTTAAGGACCTGACAAAGGAGTTTATTGGGATAAACGGAAGAGCCTTATGTCGAACTCACATCACTTGGTTGAAAAGAGTTGCTACCAAACAGATTTGTTATTCCTTTACTGTTTGGAATACGAACCAAAGGAATTGTTCCAAGTACGTGACTTATTACAAGTTGGAGGCGTGGGAATACAGACGAAACTAGGTGAACTATAGGTTTAGTTGCTTGGTCTCAACTATACGAAGTTGGTTTGATTTTGTATAGCGGATTAATCTGAGAGTATTCAATTCTGGACAAGGTCCCGGGGTTTTTCTGCATTTGCGGTTTCCTCGTTAACAAAATCTTGATGTGTCATTTACTTTTATGTTTCGCAATTATAATTGTTGTTATTATAATTTAAAGTAAATTACACAAACGTTAATTCCTATTTACTTGATAGTAATCCTATTGTGTTGTAGGATCAGAATATCGCAACATCAATACCTTTGCGAAATCTTTATACGACACACTGCGAAGATATCGCAGACTGGTTACAGAAATGACGCAACAGATGACGATAGCCAAAACACGAGAAAGATGTGGAGACCGAGCGAGATTTAGGAGTGTTGCGAAATCTAACACTTGTATACTTGCGAGAATATCGCAAGTCAGATCCTAAAATAAAGGACAGCTTAGATGTCACCCACTATATAATATCCTATATAAAGAGCCGAGCAGGCTTAAGAGAGGAGAGAGATCTTTTTAGAGTGGAGAAAAAGTTTTTAGGAGAGAGAAAGTCTAGAGCAATAGTTGTATTCTTGATTTCATTTCTTCTTTGTAAAATTCTTTAACTCAATTAATAAAAAGTGTGATTGTTGATCTTAAAGATGGGTTGATTATTATGAATTCTTGTGAGGGATGTATTGTAGGATTTCATGCAACTACATAATGGCGCTAGAAATAGGGAGATTGTGATTTGAAAGAATTTGGAGTAGTAGATGAAGAATTTCATATAATTTTCAACAACTCATTAAGATTGAAAAAATGGCTAGAAGAAGAAATACATCAAAACAACCAACAACTATTAGAAGGAGTAGGAGACTTGCTGTAAAAGGGAGAGATGAAATGGAGGAATCTTCAAGAGTGAACACAAGAAACAATGGAGAAAATCAAGTTCAACCGCCAATTCAACGTACACCAATACAAAATAGAACTGTGGATTATGACAGAGTGAGTGTACATACTTGGCGATCAGATTATGTGGATGAAATGGGAGAAGAGCAACAATTAGGAAGCAACGGACGAGAAGAGAGAGACCAAGAAGTAATTGGAGGAATAATTCATGGGAATGAAGAGATTGCAGCATTAGAGGCATTGAGGCAAAGAATACATGAAGAAAGGCGATTAGAAGCAGAAGAGCGTGCAAATCTGACAAGGCAAAATCATGAGTTGAGGATGGAAAATATGAGATTACAAAGTAGAAGGTCAAGAAGCACTACAAGATCAAGTTCAAGATCAGTTGGAGAAGATATAAGACAAAATTCGCCTGTAGAAAATGCTAATGAAGATACTCGAGAGGAAATACAAAATCCAGACGAAGAACGTCGTGAAAGAAGAGAAATAATAGAAGATCGTTATATTCCACATGGTGAAATTCTTCAAAATGGACAAAACAACGGAAATCAGGGAAATAGGCAATGTCAGGAACGAAATAATCAAGATGGCGAATAAAATCAAGGAGAAGGAAGGAGAACATTACATGGGAGAGAAGTTCAAAGAAATCGACAAATAATTGAAGATGAAATCGAAAGACATTACACTGAACAAGCACGCTTAGCTTGCGAGAGGGAAAGACTGAGAGCAGAAGTGGAAGAACAAGAGCTACAAGAGGCAATTCGCCAGAAAAATCATGATAATCGAGAGAGAAGGCGTGAACAAAATAGCAATAATGGTAATATCAATGAAGAATATGATAGAGTACAAAGGAGATCTGAAAGGCGGCAAAGAAGAGAAAATGAGAAATATAACGGTGTGCGAATTCATGAAAGAGAAGATCGCAGAGAAAGACGAGAAGAAAATGATGAACAAGAAAATCAAAACAGATATGAACGCAGAAGAAGAGAAGCGGAGTTAAAAAGACCAATGGATCCAAATTCTGGTGTAAATGAACAAATTTTGAGAGAGCTAGCGGAAATGAGAGGAATGTTAAATAACAAAAGAGAAGGAGGAAGGAGACAATTGGATGAAGCCATAGAAGAAGATGCGAAAACCCCATTCACACAAGAAGTACAATTAGGAGGAATACCCCCAAAGTGCAATTTACCTGCGTTAACCAGCATTTTTGACGGAACAACTTGTGCAGTACAACACATCAAAGCTTATGTGAGATGTATGCTACAATGGGAAAACCATGATGCTGTATTGTGCAAATATTTTGCATCAAGTTTAACAAGAGAGGCCTTGAAATGGTTTGAAGGTTTGCCAAATAATACTATAACATCTTTCAACCATTTGCAGGCTACATTTTTAGGGGCGTATATAAGTAACAATTCCTCGCGACCTGGCATTGAAGATGTATTTGGGTTAAAGCAAAGGGTTGGCGAAAGTTTGAAACATCTAACCATGAAGTGGAAGACAATATGTAGTGATATGGCTGGTCGTGTGGATGAGAGATACCTTATTCTATCATTCATTAACGCGATGTTCACAACCAATCTATTATACATTCAAATTTTCAGAGTCAAGAATACGATCACAATGACTGAGTTGCGAGAATTTCAGGAGGAGTATATTGCTCTTGAAGAAAAGCAAAATAAGATGGAATCATACCCAGTTGCGAACACAAGTTCAAAAGCAGCGAATGCAAGTTTGTTACCTAAGTTGATAAATACATTGGCGAGCACTTCGCAAGGACAACAAGGAAGGATAATGGAAGATAGTCAGCAGAAGCTAATAGTTATGGGAAGTCGTGATCAAGAAGAATTCGAGAGAGAAAGAAACTTTTATAGCCATGGTGGAAATAACAAAATTCAAAGACTTGACCAGCCACAAGAAACTTATAGAGGTCAGAGGCAAAACCATCACAGAGGACGGGGAAGTCATAAGATAATATGGGAAGAAATTAAAATGCCACCACTGAATGCTAGTGTGGAGAAAATATGGGAAGCTATAATCTTGATGGATACCCACGCCATGGAACATAGGGAGTGAACCACCTCCAAGCGACAGAAGTCATGAATTTTGTTCTTATCACCATTTTCATGGACACTCAACAAATAATTGCAGAAATATAAAAAGAATCATCCTCAAAATGATAGATCAAGGGAAACTGAATCATTTTCTAAAAAACCAACCTCAGTCTCAACCCTTACCACCACCGCCAGAAATTCGCGGAGTAAATACAACAAAGGGAGGAGAAATATTTGTAATAGAAGTTTGAGCAAAGGCAAAGAATCTGTTTTGTCACTCTATTATACATTCGTACAAAACGATTGAAGACTTTCACGATAACACTCTCGGCAGGGTCTTTGCAAGAGATGCCGATGGCAGCGAAATAATGAACATTGCGAAGACGTCGCCACTGAAAGAATGGAAAAAGCAGACTATTTCCTTCACCGCAGAAGAAGTACCTGAGGGTGGCGAAACACACGATAACCCATTAGTGGTAAGATTGGAGATTAACCCAAAACCTAGTGATGATGAGGATGATGAAGCTGAGAATTCATGGGCAATCAACATAATTTTAATCGATACTGGAAGTTCCGTGGATATCCTTTTTTATCATATTTATAAAACTATGGGAGGAAAAGATGAAGATCTAATGCCTTCAACTTACAAGATCTATGGTTTTAATGGTACTGCCAATAAGCCTAAAGGGGAAGTCAGTATGCGAATTCCACTGAAAGGATTGTCCTCTGAAATTCTGTTATGTGTAGTCGATGTGGAATCACCATATAAAGCATTGATTGGACGACCTTGGTTACATGGGATTTTAGGGGTAGCATCGACTTTCCATCAATGTATCAAGTTCCCTCACCCCAGTGGTATTGACATAGTAAAAGGAGATTGGATTGAAGGAAAGAAGTGTTATGAAATTGATGTAGAATCTTGCGAAGAAAGAGCTGCGAAGAAGAGGAATTGGAAACATAACATCAAAAAAAAAAAAAAAAGTGAAAGATTGATGGTAGATGCAATAGAACAGAGAGAAGAAGAATCGCTGCGAAACCAATACATGTTGAAGATAAGAAGAGACAAAGATATCGCAAAGGATAAGAAAATAACAGAAAACTTAAAAAATGCATAAGCAGAAAGTAGCAAAAGTAAGAGACTCAAAGAATGAGTGTACTTGTTGACTGCCAAAGTAAAAATTGGGAGAAGAAAGAAAAATGTATGGTTGACTTCTTTTTATAAAAAAAAAAAAAAATTATGAATAACAAAGATGAGATTGCGAAATTACAAAAGAGCTGATATGCAGAATGAGAAGAATATATTTTATGAATGACAAAGATGAGACAGCGAAATTACAAAAAAGCTGATATACAGAAGAAGAAACAAAACAATCAGAAAGAGACGAACCTACTATGGCGTACACCCTAGTTCGCGAAATCAAAATTTCGCAAGAGGCAAATGTAAGACCTAAAGTGCGTCATAAAAGGGGGTACCTATTGCATGGCTCAGCAAAAAGGTTACACCTCCCCTGGAATCTGAGTCATGGAGATTTGGGGTCAATAAAGCCCATCCAAGAGAGGTACCTTGGATTTTCAACCTAAGCTAATGACTTAGGTTGGACGACTGAGGGTCTCTTCTAAGGAGTGCGGCATCTGATCAAGGCGCCGAGGTACACGGTTGAGCCAAGAGTGCCCGGGGCGTCTGGAACTACCCTGGCCATTCTTGGAAAGTCTTGACGTATGCTGCACTCGGCCCGAAGAAAACCCCACTTAGGGTGGGGTCTCGTAACCATAAGCCCTATAGGCAAAAGGGATAAAGGAAATCATCTTACAAAGGAAATCGTTGATTACTTAATTAAGGAAATCGTGTTACACTCTTGGTATGGAAATCGTGTTAGAAAGGGAATCGGGTGTTTCAATTTAAATATTGGTTCAACTACAACATTGGATTTTAATCTCAATTTGATACAAGAGCTAGAAACAATAAAGTGTTCAAAATTGCATGAATTTTATCTATTAATCAAGTTTATCCGAGGAATTTCAAATATATGGAAAAAAAAGATATACAAAAAACTTATAGAGATGATGGACCCTGATCAGGTTGGTCGCGGGTGTAGAAGCCATATCATCTGCTCAGGACTCAGGTTAAAGCCATTCCCGATCCATTCAGCCCATTTCATTGATCCCAGTAACGACTCGGTGAGTCAAATGAGTCACACCCCCTATCACCAAGTAAACGTGCATGTTCCCCCAATTCTCTTTAATCCACCGGTAGCCGATTGATAGTTGCAATTATCCGAGAGTTGATTCTCTTCAAACACAAAATTGACCGAAGGATCAACTACTGGAGAATCGCCAATCATAAATTGATGCCGACCACAGAGAGAACTTGATGATCACTGCAATTGATAGTATAATAGATATGTAATTACTTGGTACAAATTATTGTGGTGCACTGTGTTTGAGGATGTGAGAGGGAACTAAAAATATATCTCCAAACAATTTTACTTGCAAAAGAGAACTATTGTATTTTATGTGAGAAGAAGACAATGAGTGTTTGGTGTCGCAAAGATAGAACGGGGGGAGAAACAATGAAACATTTAAGCCCAACTACTGCAAGAAGATGTGCACTCTCTGTATTTTAGCTTTACATGTCTGAAAATAGTTCTCTACTTGCTAACAGTAAAGAAACTTGGTTAGTGAAAGAGGAACCGGCAGATTTACAAGGAAGAGAAAATTAATGCGGAAAAAACTAGGCATTAAGCCTTATCTCTATACCTTGACCAAAACACGCATGACAACATGCACGACACGTGGGGTCATAAAGCTTAGACATCTTGGATGATTCAGCTACTCTAGATGGGACCACCACCCATAACAGTTAACTGAGGCCATTTTTTTTTTAGATAGACTAGTTTTTGGTTTTTGCTGATGGAATTCGGATCCACGTCCTAATCTAACTTTATTGGAAACAAAAATAATATCAAAAAATTATGAAAGGATCAATAAGCTAATACCCACCTCCTATCTATCCTGGTTGTAGACAGTGAGCTGCATATGTTCGTACTTATAAACCTTCAAGACAATGAACTTGTTTGATCTAGTTTCTATATATATCAAACCCTAAAAACTACACATCCAAAAATATATATCTTGTAGGTCAAACCATCAAATCTTACAGTGCTTCTCGATGCTACCATCCATAAACTCTTCTGGTCCCCTGTCTATAGGAACAAAGATCGCATTTGAGGTGTAATCTACCATTCTGGGATGAATTTTACACCTGCATGCAACAGTAAAGTAAATTGATCGTATTGCATATAATTATTCTTATACGAATAATAGTTTGGTTGACAATGTCAAAGCTTTGCATCCAATGAAGTACGACTGATTATGCTTGCGATTCTCCCGTTCCCATGTAATACCAATCGATGTGTTAAACAAAACCAATCTCCTTTGTTTTACATGAGAGTATTTTTTACCTGCATGGATTATTAATTAGAATAGAATAAGACCAAAATACGTGGGAAACTTCCTTTGTTTTACATAAGAGTACTTTTCCCGATACAATCAAGAAAAATAAAAAAGAATCATGGGCTTGCAGCACAACATTTCCAAAGCTTATAGTACTTGTTCAAGTTTCAGAATTTGATCAAAAGTAATGCACTCTAGTTTTAACCGGACTGCATAAATAGTTGGGTGTATATCTAAAGTACATTAAGTATATATCGTGTGTCAACATACTGTAACTAAATTATTTATACACAACTCAGACTGGTTGAAATTTTTTTGAGTGACATTGGAGGAAAATTTGTGCAAGTATTTTGCGATTACGTTTCAACTTTCATTGCGAAAGTACATTACGCACTTCGTGTAGATGAAGTTTAAAGAATCAAACACACTTCATTCGCTGCTTCATTAGACATTTATATACTTCCCAGAGCGAGAGCCTCGAGGTGGGCGTCATAGTGCATTTACAAAAATGCTAGGTTTATGGAGATTTTTTCCCGAAGAGAAACCCGGTATATCCAGAATTATTGTTTTATATATTTTTACCTCTTTTGGGTGTACTTTATGAACCAAAGCGTTAATCATCTCTTCGAAGTATACTTGTTCAACTTCTTTATTTTTTTAATAAATTATTAATTTTTTCGTTACATGCTATTTTGTTAATCAGAATGGATATTGAGTAGTGGTTTCTTTGGTATATGGCTTTCTTTTCATTTTTTTCTTTGCACAAATTGAAAACTACATTCAATGAAAATTAGTGAAACAGGTGTTTTAATTAAAATTCAAAAAAATAAAAAAAAATAAAAAAATCAAAGATAAATAGTAACAAAACATAGAGATAAATAATTATGACAATTTACTTGTGTAGTGCACTGAAAAATCGTGTAGCCAAGTAAATATACATTTATGAAATGGATTATTTTTTTCATCTTTGGTAACCACCGCGATACATATTTGATCGGCGAAGTACAATCTTAAATTTCGTGTTACAGGCTTATAATTCAATTATAATTCAAACCTCAAATTTCATGTTAGATTTCTTGGTACATGCCTATATTTTTCCTTGAAAATTCAAACCTCAAAGTCCGTCATGACTCATGACTATTAATACCTGCATGTTTTTTTGTTTCTAAAATGGACTTTGTGGGTCTGTTGTTATTAAAAGCTCAATTGGCATTTCTATTTCATGATCAACTTCAGTATACCATTTAAGTTGCATGTCCCTATATTTTACTGGTGTAACGATCAAAAACTATTCCCTGAATAGTTACTGATTTTGACCTGAACGAAGGTCTGTTCTGCATGCCTCAAAGTTTCGATTAATATCTTTTGCCAAAATAGTTATTGGGTATTGGATTGTGTTCCCCAACTGACAGTGATGTCTTATTTATTTCTTTCTCTTGGCCAAAGCGAGTTGCTTGAATATAACAAAAAAAAAAAATTGGGAATTACTGGATTTAGATTTAGATTTTTAGATTTACATTTCATATTTTCTGTTTCATCTCTATGGTGCCTTTGTTGGAAAATCAGGGTAATAGAGGATGAAAACAAAGAATGAAAATAATGTTGTATCACTGGAGCTTCATTCTTTTCAGCAATTATTTCGACCCGTCCCAATAAATTGGCGAGTACAATCGGTCAGCGAAATATTGCTGCCCCCGGATAGCGGCAAACAATATTGAAAATATCCAACAACATTTGCGATCAAAAGGAACCACTAAGATGCCTCAAGAACACTGATTTAAATCATTTTAGTACAGAAGATCAAACCTAATTTAATTATGGGTGTCATAGACTATGTTGGCCGGACGTGACTTATAGTGACTCATTTAGCTTTACTATATAATACATAAAGCTTCATGAGTCATGACACTCAAAGAAACAACCGTATGTAAGGAATTGGTCCAGTCTTAGATTAAAGAGACAAACATAAGATACTCAAATTGCTTTCAAATTATAGCCACGACAACAGTAAGAAAAGATCTGAAAAGACGGTACAAATACATGGAGCAGTTGCTTCCTCAACTACATATTTAGACATATATATAGATGGACAATTTGGGATCCAGATATGTGCATGCGGTTCATACCTAGTCAAAATGGTGAATTCTTTTAAAAGATACTTGTATCTTGTGTTCACCCAAAAAAAAAAAAAATGATTAATTGTGAAGGATTCATTTCTCACACTATCTCACAGTTTCGACACCATTTTCTCTATACCGCCATTTTCTCTATACTTATTTTGTGCTCTATATTTCTATCTAGTCAAAATTTTGATTGTATCGTCAACATTTTGCTCAAATAGAAGACAATTAACATAGTTGTCAGTTGTACCGGCTACTCTGTAGATGGTTGATATGCAGAATTTGTTGGTTATTCAATCAAAATGGTTTAATAAATTGAAAGAAGTTCCGATCAAAATGGTTTGATAAATTGAAAAGAAGTTCTAAACAGAGGTAAAAAAACTGGGGAGAAACGTAGCTAAAAAACAATGAAAATAAAGTAGAAGATACATTTACCTTGACAATAAACTCATGCCTCCCTCTTTTTAATGATCTGTCTACATGACTGCAATTTATTGATTTTTAGGAGAAATATTTTTAAGGACCAAGGTTTTGTTGGTGCCTCTAGTATATGTAAGGACCAATTTTACAGTGGTATAAATAGTGTTTGCACTAGACCTAGACCAAGCATTATTCACATTTCCCTGGCCAACACTACTCAAGTATATATGATCAAGAGTAAAGAGGGTATGAAATTAAATACCTTTACAAACATAATAAATCAATCAAAAGTTTTGTTATGTTTTTCCTCACGCACAACGCTACCAACTTGAAGCAAAAGCTATATTTCATTTGCAGCCTACAAAAACAACACCAACAAAATCGGTTGTAATAAATAGTCCATTGAAATAAGCAGTACCTTACGGATGGTGGATTGAGTACCAAAAGCACAATCAAAGCATAGCAAATGGCATTACCAATAATAAGATTATTTTACGCAGCAAATCATACAATGAAAAATATCTAAACAAACTAAACAATCAAAAGAATCAAGCTACTTCTAATTTCATACGCACAACCACAACCAAAGAAGCATCAAGAGAAAAAGAAGCAATCATTATATTTTTCACATCCCTGCAAAACAAACAATAGACCCATATCAGACAACAAAACCCTAAATTAGCTAAAAAAGAAATAAAAATTAAAAACGCGCCGCCTAATATAGAGAGATATGGAACCTACAAAAACTCCAAAAGAGACTATTTTTGGAAACAGTATTGATCGAATTTAATAAATGCAGAATTTTATTATTTTTTACTTGTTCATACATTGTTGTAGTTAAATCATTTGAGTTTTGATTGAATTTTGATTAAATAAGGAAATCAGTACGCTAGTATATATGAGGTGAAAAGGAAAAAACAACATCCCCTTCAAAAAGATTTGTTTTTCGATTCCATGAAATTTTACCTTAAATATGTACTTTTTAGATTTTAAGTTACCTAAATTACTGATATTTGTTAGTATTTTTATTTTTAACATATCACAACAAAATAAATAAATTAAATCGAATCAAATAGTACCACATAGAAATTGCAAAGAAAGCGTTACAACAACAAAAAAAAAAAAACAGTTCATACCGTACAGATACCAGATATACTTGAAAACCTTTGGTTTCTATGAATACCGCAATTTGTTATGAGTCTACGATCCCTTATGAGGTTTTTTTAAGTTTTTTTCTTGGGCTTCACACGCGAGGAGGCGTAAGCATCTACAAAGCAAAAGTAGACAAAGAATACACAAATAAACATAACTTCCGTGATTAGGAGAAACATACCCGTGCTTAAGAGAATATCAAATATATCACCTAATATATCCACGACAACACCAGGATTTGCAACCGTTATAATCCCAGAAGCACCGACAACACCAGGATTTGCAGCCATTACAATTCTAGAAGCACCTGCAAACCAAAAACCACCATTAATAACTGAACATTAGGTATAAAGACGTGCAGTTTACTATCAAAAATAATAAACCCTAATTGGATAAAAAAAATTACCACGAAAACAATGAAATCCTACCCTTGCTGCAACGCTTTATATAGAGAGCATCTTGGGAAGAATTTTCCAATTAAACAAAATCTCAAAATAGTAAAAAAAATCTTCAACTCGGGAAAGAATACCATAATATTGATGAAACTATCAAAAACTTAGATATCCTATTATTGCCACAATTAGTGGCTGCAACTATTTTTGCACACAAAATATGTAAACCATTTTTTATTCTGAACCTATTTTATTTTAATTACGGAAAAAAATTTTTAAGAAAACTAACATATTAGAATTACGACATTGGTTATATTGGTTTTTTCATGTTGTTTTATATTAGCTTCTTCAAGATCATAATCCTTGCTCTCAATTATTTTTTTAAAATACTAATAAAAAAATATAATTGTTGTGTAGGACCACTAATAAAGATACGCACGAAAGAGATGCATCGTCGGATCACAAGGTTAGTACCACAACCGGGTTAATCATTTTTCTTTTTTTTTTTCCTTTCGATTTTTGAGTTTTAATTGATAGTCCGGGGTTGTAATTAGAAAATTTTATTTTATTAGGACTGTAAACGGACATTGGACATTTGTCGTTATTTATTTATTATGACATGATCGTTCAATTTATTGTGGGATCAATGCATATTTGTTTTAATTTGTTGATTATCATGATGAAATCATGGATTTTATGATTTAATTTGTTGATTATCATGATAAAATCGTGGATCGTGTGATTAATTATACATTTATATATTTCTGGCATGTTATGAGATATTTTAGATTTAGCTATTTTAGGTTAAAGAATTCTTTTGTATGATTGTCAAAAATATATTATTAGTAAAAAAAAATATTCTCATTTAATTTTATCGGCCTAAATTTAATAACCCTACAAAAAAAGGAAAATGGTGGGGCCAGAATCAACCAGAAGCTCCGGTTAACCACAACGCTCGAAAAACTCTATTTTTATATAGAGAATGTATAAAGAGTATGCAATTCTCACAAATTTTTTGTAATAAATACACGGCAATTCATCCAGTAATCTTTTTTGAATTCTTCGTTGGGTAGGGTGATTTTCTATTCAACGAGACACGGCAAAGCCCTGCACACACCAAATCAAAACACGTTACCATAGGGCGGGCGTACCAAGTACAAAAAAGAAAAACGTCCATTACGTAGCACGGGTACAAATCTAGATTAAATATGGGGTAAAAATAAAAAGAAAAAAAAAAAGTATGCGGCAAAAATAAAAAAAAATAAAAAATAAATGACAACTGCACAAAAATGTATCGCCACAGGGCGGGGCGAAGCCCCGCGCACACCAAATCAAAAATTTGGTTAAAAGGAAAAAGATGCCCGATGCTTAGCACGGGCACTAATCTAGTAAAAATAATAGCGTGACTGTGTGATCGAGTCGTCGATCGCCAAAAAAAATAAAATAATAAAAGTCGTCGACCGCCAGATTAAAAAGATTAAGCATGTTTTTTTCTTTTTTCTTTTTTTGATCAATCAGAGCAACCACAGTGGTCGACTAAAACCAAAAATTTGGTTGAAAACCCAGACACTACGGAGAGGAAGAAAGAGCAAATACCATACTAAAACCAAAAACCAAACTATATTTGGTCTTTGGTTTGGTCTTTGGTCGGGCGAAGTTTAAAGGTTGCGCCTGGTGGGGCGAAGATTAAAGTTACGCCCGAATTTAAAAAAAAAAAAAAAATTGGGGCGCAACTTTAAAGTTCGCCTGATTGGGGCGCAACTTTAAAGTTACGCCCGAATTAACAAAAAAAAAAAAAAATGGGGCGCAACTTTGGGAAAAAAAAAAAAAAGTGGGGCGCAACTTCACCAAATTTGGTTTTCCCAACGTAGCGTCGTACCACGGAGTAAACCCATTTTTTTCAAATTTTTTTTGTTTTTAGTCTTTGGTTATAGTCTCCCCACTGCAGTTGCTCTCAGCTGGGGTAGATTAAGCATGTTGTTTATCATATAACGCTGGTTTTAGCCTAATTGATGTTGAGAGTCGTGCTACAACACGGTAGTCGGCATAACTCAAAAAAAAAAGGACAGTTGATACGGGCTTGTGTTTGTTAGGGATTATTCTCTGTCGTTTTGAGACAGTTGTGCTATAGTATTGAGACTAAGTCTTATGGGCTAGATTGGAGGTGCTAGATTAGCACTTAAGTGTTGCAATTCAAAAAAAAAGTGTGGCAAAAAAGTTAACACTAGTTCTCTCTCCTACCAGTTGCTAGCATGTGAAGATAGTTACGCTGAATGATTCAGCGCTTGAAAAACTACCTTTTCGCGGAATGGTTCAAATACAATGAGAGATTTATTTTTGATCTGACGGTGAGATTTAAAGCGCCGAACCATTCAACAGCGAAGCGAAATGATTTAGCGGGGCGCGAAATGGTTCAAATGATTGGTCGACGTGGGACTGCTAATCTAGCTGCTAGATTAGCACTCCCATAAGACTTAGGAGGTAGTCCTGACTGCTAATCTAGGTGCTAGACTAGCACCCCATAAGACTTAGTCTGATTGTAGGCAGCTTTGGCCTCTGGATGTAAGTAATAAATGTGATGGCCAATTGAATGTGCCCAAGCGAGCTAGCAAGCAATTGGAAATAATTGTCATGGGACCAACACCTTGAATTACAGGGACTCCAAACTTAGTAGGAACAACAAATATCTACGGTCGTTCGCATAACTCAAAAAAAAACGGTCGCACCTTTGCACCGTCAGATAACTTTAGATTATCACATCTTAGAGAAGCACAATTTTAACTTGTTCTTAAACCTCAGTTTATTAATTATTTGCACACAAGTCCTTACAATGCTTCGTTTTCCTCTTTTCACGGTGCGCAAGCACTAGAGAATCAGGTATGAAGTTGAAATCAGAGGTGCGAACCAGCTTGATTTACATCATCATCATCTCAATATATCGATGACCATTAAAAAAAAAAATTCCGTTGATGAGCATCAATAACCTAGAATAAAGCTCCAAAAAGAAAAAAAGTTAGAATCATTTGAGCCAAAAATTTTAATCAATTAATCATAATGTTTAAATCCAAGATTTCTCTGATCCACTTCTTATGATCAGTCCTTAATCCGATTGAATGATTGAACCGTCAACCCATTTTTGTGTCTAATACTCCTTCATGCATTGCAACAAAAAAAGAAAACCAATTTCCATAATGTCTATTATTCTCATCACTTTTTTTTTTTTTTCATATGCAGCTCATATCACCATCTACTGCAACCATAAACGATGTAATATTGTTTTTTTTTTTAAGCAGACGTAATGATGGTGATGACTAATATATCAGATCACGATTTCCTAAAGAATACAATTGGAGGGCTATAAAATAATTAAGTATATATTTGAATCACTCGAAGGATCTAATCTAGTGTATCTCGATAAATGGAATATCCAACGGCGCCAAGGTGCGACCGATTTTTTTGACCGCGCAATTGGGGGATATGAAAACTAATTGGGGGATATAGCTAAATGACAAAAACCGGATCCAAATATCAAATCTGGGTCACCCTTATGTAATTATTTTTTAATTCCTAATTCAGCCCTCACTAATCAGGTTTATAGTGGTTAATAATAATTAGTAAAATCTTAAGTATATGGGGATAGATTAGTGTGTATTTTTATTTGAATTTGTGTGAGTGAGGTGAGAGTAGAAGGAGGGGAAAATATTTTTGAGTGGAAATTTTTTTGTGAAAATGGAAGATGATTGTGAGGAGAGACTTGCAGCTGCTGAATCTTTAGCTCAACTACAACAACAATCATATCTTCAATCTTCGGTTAATGATAACAACTCACAATTGGAATTATATGATGAACCAACACCCTTGGATCATGATTTTGGTGAGCATGAATTGTTTTTTGAAGAACCAACCCAAGAAAGTAAACTAGTTCAACATACAAGCATCCCCAACACACATGTAATGCTGCTAAGGGTTCGAAAAATTGATTTTTTTCTTTTGAAACCGCCATTTTTTCTCTGAAAAAGCTTGGTGCCGGCATACCCGTAGTATGAATACCACTCCGGCACCAACAGAGCCGGCGTAGTATTCATACAATTTTCCATGCCGGCGTAAAATATCCCCCATTTTGAAACAATTACCGGCGTGGTCTGCAACTAAAGAATTCCATGCCGGCACGGAATTAACTTTTTACCTACCACTGAATATTCCATGGAATATTCAAACCGGCATGGTTCACCCCTAACTTTACCATGCCGGTACCACAAGAAAAACATCCAGGAGTTAAAGATTTTTGAACTTAAATACCTGGCGTGGTTTTTAAATTAACGAGCACGCCTAAACTTCTTCCGCTTGGAACCTTACATATCGAGCATGCCTACTCTAGTTTCTCGGCTTTTAACCTTTTGTAACGAGCATGCCGTTATTTTCTATTCCGGCATTAATGTTTAAGAAAATACAATGCCTAAGATCTGTTTAAAATTAGTTCCTCTTTTTCAAATGCATTTCAAAAGTGCCTAACATTATTATTGAATGCCTAAGCACTTGTTTCCGGCTTTGGTTGTTTTGGCGGAACTGTCGTCGAGCATGCCGGAACTAGTACCCGGCATAGTAATTCAATTTTTTTTAACTAATTCAGTTTTCTTTTCATTCATTTCTTATATTGTGACATACATTGATCCAACAAATTCCAAACCGCTTGGTCCGGATACGTCCGAATACTATAAAATGCCGCCGGTATGTTACCAAACAATACTTTTCACCTAGTTTTTAGAACTTTATGGGGGGATTGCTTGTAATGAACCTTATAATCTTCCATTGTTGTCCTAATGTAGGGAATAAAATCTCCAGAGGAAGCAATTGCTTGGGCAAAACAGACGGCTCTTAAGAACATGTGTGTGTTGGTGAGGAATACCCAACGTTCACATAATCGTTTTGAGATGGTTTGCGAGAGAAGTGAGCAATACAAGAAGAAGGATAGCCATAAGAGAAATGGTTATGTATATCCAAAGAAGACTAATGGGGTATACAAGACTCGTACGAGGAAGGATAATTGCCCCTTTAAGCTTGTATTCTATTTAAGAGACAAAGAAAAGGAATGGGATTGTACGGTGGGTTTGGCTGTCATAACCACCGGGATCCGAAAGATTTTGTTGGTCACTCCCTAGTTGCGAAGCTAAAACGTCATGAATTCGAGGATGTAAAGATAATTACCAAAGCATGTATCAAACCAAGAGTGATTCTCAAAGGCTTCAAGGAAAAGGATGATCAAAACGTTTCCTCTCTAAGTACAATTTATAGCGCACAAGCAACCATTAGAAGGGTGGAATGGGAAGGGAGGACCGTTATGCAAGAATTTGAGAAGATAGTTTGGGATCACAACTACAAGTGTATCATTAAAAGAGGACCGGACGAGAAACCCCTTCAAATATTCATTGCGCATCCTTTGCTTTCACAATTGGCTCATACATGTTGTGGTGTTCTTATGATGGATTGCACCTACAAGACAAACAAATACAACATGACGTTGTTCAACATCGTGGGGCAAACATCGGACAAGGTAACATTCACATTGGCTTGGTGTTTAATGGAAAACGAGAGGGATTACAATTATCATTGGGCATTACGACAATTGAAATTATTTTTCCCGGAAAATCAATTTCCGAGGGTCATCATAACCGATCAAGAATACGCACTAATGAGTGTTATATCCGACGTATTTCCGGATGCACAAAATTTCCTATGTATGTATCATATAGGTCAGAATGTGACAAAACATTGTCATGCTTTGTTTGAACCCTCTAAGGCGGATATTAAGAAGAGAATGATTGCTCAACTAGAGGAAGGTGTTCGCAAGAAGAAACTATCACCCGAAGAATAAGAAGATGAAAGAGGAAAGATTAAAGAGCGAGTGGACAAAGAACACGATGAAAATCATAAAAAGTGGTTGGAATTTCTAAAGGATTGGGAGAAAGTTTATTGGTCTCTTACCGAGGATATATATCAAAAGAGATTGAACACGTTTAGTGCCAAATATAACGAAGTGTATCCAAGTGCCGTCTCATATTGTCGGGATAAATTGTTGGATAAGTACAAGGAAAAATTTGTGCGTGCATGGACAAACCAGTATAGACACTTCAAAACTGAATCAACTAGTACAGCGGAAGCCGCTCATGGGAGATTTAAAGATCTCATCCAGTCCGGCCAAGGCAACGTGGTTACGGTCACCGAGGCAATGGAGCAATACTTTAAGGCGGATATCGATAGGATCAAGAAGGCTTTTGAGAAAATCTCAATGGAAAAGTTAACTAAATTTCTTCAATATGGTAAGTTGCTCCAAGGAATAGAGTTCAACGTCTCTCATTGGGTAATAAAACATATGATGAGACAAATGGAATATGAGAAAAATTACGGAAAACCGGGTGATGTGTGTATTTGTCCCGACATGCCTTCATTGGGGCTTCCGTGTCGTCATATGCTTGTGAAGTACAAAGAAGTGATGCATATTGAAGTTATTGATCCGTATTGGAAGCAACTATCCTTCACCCCTCCCCCTACGGAAGCTCCCGGAAAATCACCATGGGATACGAACGAAGCAAAGGAAGCTTACTCACGTGGCAACTCGGCTAGCCGACAAGTCTTGTTGAGCCAACTAAGGTTAATTGCACGGCCATGGATAGCACAAAGTGAAGAGCCAAGAAAGGTAGATCCTCCCGGTAGACCACAAACTAAAATTGCAAGGAGAAAACAAAGGAAAGAATTCAAAGAAATGACTCGACGTGAAGAAGAACTCGCGGCAACTAAGAAACGAGATCTATCCGCAAGTGAGATTTCGGAAGCAAGATTCGCGGAAGCGCCGGTTCCAAACAAAAGGGATAGGCCGAGGAAGGAACTACTATCAAGTCAACAACAAATGACGGGTTCCATATCCACACCAAAAGCCGATGGATCGGAGGTTCCTAAGAAAAGGGGGAGGCCGCCAAAGGTACCAACATTAAGCTACCAAGAACAACAAGGTGAGCATTCTGAAGCCACACCCATAGTCGATAGATCGGAGGTTCCAAAGAAAAGGGGGAGGCCGCCAAAGGTACCAACATTAAGCAACCAAGAACAACAAGGTGAGTATTCCGAAGCCACACCCATAGTCGATGGATCGGAGGTTCCAAAGAAAAGGGGGAGGCCGCCAAAGGTACCAACATTAAGCTACCAAGAACAACAAGGTGAGCATTCCGAAGCCACACCCAAAGTGGATGTATCGGAGGTTCCAAAAAAAAGGGGTAGGCCGCCAAAGGTACCAACATTAAGATACCAAAAACAACAAGGTGGGCATTCTGAAGCCACACCCAAAGTGGATGTATCGGAGGTTCCAAAGAAAAGGGGTAGGCCGCCAAAGGTACCAACATTAAGCTACCAAGAACAACAAGGTGATGAGGCGGCGGTGACAAACAAAAATGGAATGGAAAATAAGGAAGCTACATCAAGGTGAAAACTTCGTAGGCACGACCAAAGTTGATGTAGTTTATGTTCCAAGGGGAAGGGGTAGGCCAAGGAAGTATAATATCCCGTCACATACCGAAGACATTGGGAGTGTAGAGATTGCAGAGGATGGTTTGGATATAATTAAGATAAAAGTTGGTAATATGACGATGTATAAGGATTCCAAAACGGGTAGGACTTATAGACATTACCATACCAAGATAGAGTCTTACATAGACCAACTTCCTGAGATTATTCGCAAGTTTATTGTGTATGCGGATGATGTCGATGGAGATGGAAATTGTGGCTATCATGTCGTGATCGAACAATTAGGAATCTTCCAGACGGCGGTTAGTAGAGGAATGACACCATGCCGATATGCTAGAATGAGGATGGCCGAACAACTTGTGAAAAAGAGGAGCTTTTATGAGCAATTGGTTGGTCATGGCGAGGGGTTTGATGATATGTATGCTCAAGTGTTAGGACCCGATGAGGATATGGATTTTCTTCCTTCTCAATATTGGATGAGAATGCCTCTTTGTGGGCATCTAGTAGCGGATACATTTAATTGTGTTGTTCATTATTTTACCCCCACCGTAGAAGTAACATTTACACCAAAGTGGCAAAAATGCGAAGGATCCCTTAGGAAGAGAAGAGTTGTTTTGGCGTTCGTGAACGGTAATCATTTCATTATTCTAAAACTCAAGGAAAATTTTCCATTGCCACCAGTTTGTGGGATGGTAAAAAACAAGAATTTGGATCCCAATATCTGGAAGGAATGGATGACATTGTATGAGGAGAATCACCAATTTTGGGATGCGTTGGCCTTATCAAAGAAACCTCTTCAAGAGGAGGAGAGGCAACTTCATACGTGTGGAAGCGATGAGGAGTAATTTGGATATATGTGGTTCACTAATACGCAACCTTTTGTTTTTTTTGGAAGTTTGAATTGTAATCATTAAACCATATGCTATGTACATGCCGGCATGATTTAATTCAAACTTTACAATGCCGGAATGTATGTCGGCTTAGAAAGGCTTTTCTCTTTTATGCCGGAAAATCACCATAAGTACACAGAGATTTTAGTTTAAGTTACGGCGTTAAAAATAACTTCCTAACAATGCCGGAATTATACACAGATCAATTATGTGTCAGGAAAAGAAAGAGTACCGGCAGTATATAGAAAAGCGTATCCTTGCCGGAATTCTAAATTCCTTAATTGCGGAAAGAAATCAGATTTCCGACATGGTTATTAAAATTTCTACCGTGCCGGTTCTGAGAAAAAAAAACATAAAAATTGCAATGTTTGACATACATTAACCAATATATTATGTTCTAAGCCAAAGTTTAGCAAGACACATACAAAAACATAAGCAAAAACTAGATTGTTTAACAAACCATATGTAAAGTTAAGATGTTCCAAACCGAAAACAAATGAAACAAAGATGTTCAAAGTTTAGCAAGACACACAAATAAACATAAACCGACAGTAGATTGTTCAAAGACATATCTAATACTCTAAAATAAACATTAACAAACATCTTAGATCACTCCGTCCTTGGCTTCTTGTGAACCCTCTTCTTCCTTTCCTGCCACAAGTCCTTTGCATTTGGATCTTCAATTTTGTCTATCTTTTCCTCGACTGTCTTCATTTCTGCTGGGGGTCAGCACCTCTCTTTTCTTGTTCTTGCATTTAAACCAGTCTCCCAATTTCAAAAGCCGCGAACGCTGTTGTCATATTTTTCCATTAGCATGTAAACTTTTATAAGTTTATAGATATACATTCAAATAATAGGAAGTGAACCAGAATTACGTACCAACAAAAGGAGTGTCTTTTGAAGTATGAGTAGAGTAAGTTTTTCAGGAGTTGTGGAGGGAGATTCTGCTTGTGGAGGCACTGTTTCGGTGGCCGGGCGTACAATATAAGAATGTGAGTACCTCGAATGACCTCTGAGGAAGCTTGGTCCCGACTCATAATTTTTTTCCGCCAATTACCAATCAACTGTATCCAGCACTACTTGTTGTTCTTCCCTTTCATTCCAATGGACAAGTAGAGGAGGTGGTTTGTAAACTACCAGCGTATGATGTTCATCTGATAGGCATTGAGGAAAGTCATGAGAGAATTTGGCATTAGATTTACCCGTAAGTTTTTTCTGTTTGTACCCAAGTTGGCGCATCACACGGCGAGAGTTATGCATAACAAATCCTTTTGGATGAAACAATGGTCCGTTGTAAAATACAACATTGTCATGCCTTGTAAAGTGAACTCCTCTTTCGTTCTTATATGGGTCAAACACAACATCTTCGACAGCGATAGAGTCCAAAGCCTCTCTCATGGAGAGTAACCGAGTTCTGTTATTTGGCTTCGGTTTATTGTCGAAAGTGTATTTCTTGGCTACAAGAAGCTGTGGTTCCAAACCATACGTTGAAGACTCCAAATATTTGTAGTCCTTGAATAATGTTGGGAAGTGTTCATAAGCCCACACCTACGCAAATGAAAGATCGTTCCGATGAAATGTATAAAAAAAGAACTAATTGAAAAACAAAATAACTAGTTCACATTACCTGTAATACAGTGAAATTCCCATTAAATTGGCAGGCAGTCGCCTTAGAAGATCTACGCATCTCCGCCAAAAAATGTGCCAAGAAAGCAGTGCCCCATGAATACATATGAACCTTCTCCAAGGGATCCAAGTATTGTAAGTGGTTCATATGCACCCTGTTACCATTAGAGTCGGGGAATATTGTGATGCCCAAGAGGAACAACATATAAGCAGCGACAGTTTGCTGAATTTGTTCGACATTCAATTCCTTGCCCATCGTATTCCCAAATAATTCTCTGAGCTTGACGAATTTAATAGTCTTTGTCATGGTATTATTTGACACGTACATATTTGCTTTTGTCTTTGCCTCGTCCCAACCAAACAACTTTTTAGTCAGCTCATAGATCTTGGACCATTCGAGGGTCTTACCGTCATCTTCTTTCTTAACGGCTTTTCCAAGGATCTCTAGACCTAATATTCTCTGGACATTCTTCGGGGATAATGGTCATCTCGCCAAAAGGAAAATGAAAGGTATCAGTTGAAGCATAAAACCTTTCCAAGAAGCAATTCGTCGTCACTTGATCAGTGGCCACATAGTTTTCTATCGCGGGATACAACCCAGATGCTCTTACTGCCGCTTGAATAGGCCCACACTCCCCTTCCAAATCCCATGTATCCATTTGTTGATGGCGGCAAACACGGAAGGCTTTCTTGTGGTCCTATAAAAACACACCAAACAAACTTCAATTCACCTGATCATATATAAACAATATAATAACAAGATGCAAACGTCTTACATAAGTTGAATAGATCCATCGATCCCAAGAGTCCTTGTAGTCAAATAAGAGTTTCGGATCTCTCGGCTGACCCCAGTGTTTGCCATCATTGCGTTCTGGAATCATGTCATATGTTTTGGGGAGGTGCTTTGGTGGGTCCTTTTTTTTTTCTCACCGGCTTCAACTTCAGGTTGTCCTAAGCCATGTGAGGATGAGCCACCTGCTGGATTAGGAGGTACAAATTGCAAGTAGGAGTAAGGGTGCACACGGTACGGTTCGGCTCGGTTCTTGACGAGGCCGAGTACTTGTACCTCCCTAGCCTCGGTTCCAAAATTTTGGACCGGTACCGGTACCATTCGGTACACGTACGGTACCAGGTAAGGTCTTCTTTCCCTGTTGGTGGTGCTGTAACAACGCTCTGTATAAAGAACTTGTCTTTGCATTTCATATCCTCCAGAGTCTTTGGTGCTTTCCTTGTTACTGTGACTTGGCATGTTGTTCCGGGCAATATAGTTCCTATTTTTGGACGAACACAGTAGTTTTGATCTTGAAAGCAACACATTCATTGGTTTTGTTGGTTAATTGCAGACAACATGAACTCTGTTTTTTTCAATTTGAATGGAATTTTGAGATCTGTGGGTTCAATGTTAAGAGATTATATTTACAACTGATACTCATAATTCGCTTTTGTACGTAGAAACCTCTTGCAACCAGTAATTAAAGAGGAGTAAACTAAATGCAATCAAGAATTATCTTAAGAATTCAATTAACCAACAGATCTATAGCAATATCCCCGTTGATCTTTCTTCAAGTTTGGAGATGTTGTCTTGAAGTTGTGGTTGTGATAGAAAATCAAGTGAAGAGTAAACAATTAAGTATGTTGTGAACTAAATTTCGAGAAGCTTCTGTGAATAGATCTAATGGCTATCAGTAGTCTAAATCCAATGGTTATAATTCTTCGCTACATACGGTCCGGGGACGGGTGCGGATTAGGGCGGACCGTGTACTGCACCGCTTAGCACCGGTTCCTATTTTTTGGACCGGTACCTGTACCCCCTTCCTCGGTTCGGTACAAAACCAGGTATGGTTCCACCGGTTCCGGGATGGTACATCGGTCCGGCTCGGTTCCTGTGCACCCTTAAGTAGGAGTAGTATAAAAGGATATTGGACGCGAATGATGTGGATAAAGTTCGAAACCCTGGTGTAACGGTATGGCCAATTGATATCTGTTTTATGTTTTAATTAAAAAATTAGAAAAGGAAATGGATACTCTCACCGTGACTTATGTTTCTATTAAAAATGTAGAAATGCTTCAGAAGAAAAAAAGAAATTTTGTTTAAAAAGTAGAATAGGAAATGAATATTCTCACAGTGACAGCGGTAAGACTTTATGAGCACTAGTCGTGATGAAGGTAAATAATACCTCTATTTTTTGGAAAAACATGTATTATCATTTTTTCAATTTGGTTTATTTTAAGATGAAAATGAAAAAATGATGGTAACTATTTTTCAGAAACGGAAGAGGCATGTTTTTGGTGGTGTAGTCTAACTTCACCACACCTGACATTTACCTTGTCCGCTCAACTGCATGTTATATGTTTCATTCATTGTAGGCTCAAGGCTAGTTTGGTATTGTTGTGAATTTTAGAAAAACGCTTTTCTGTTGTGTTGTGCTGTGCGTTGCTGCGCTGTGCTGTGAAAATAAATCTGCATGACGTTTGGTAAACTATAATTTAAAAAGCACTGTGCAATTAACAAACTGTAAATTCTGTTTGGTAAACTGGTATTTAAAAGTCTTTGGTGATGTAGTTAATGACGAAAATAGACATATTTCAAAAATTAGTTTTAATACAATTTTATTATAATAAATTATATTTCTAATTTTAATATATTTAATAAAATATAAGTAATATTTTTTTTAAAATTTAATTGTTTTTATTATTTAATTAAAAAAATTATGATTATGGTTTGCTATGAAAATATTATTATTATTATTATTTTCAAAAAAAATATTTATTAAATTTATTATTTTTTTCATTTTTCATTTTAATATTTTTTATTTTTTTATTATTTTATATAATGATTTACGTCCAGCGGATATCCTTGTGCTCAATTGGGAGAACGGTCAAGATGTGTGTATGGATGTCACTGGTGTCTCACCCTTTACTGGTGATGGAGTTCGTGCCTTCATCCCAGGACAGGCTATCTCGAGAGCAATTTCGCGCAAACGTACTAAATATTTGTCTGAATGTGGTTCTCATGGTTATGGTCTAGGCGTCTTAGCTTTCACTACATTAGGGGAACTTAGTGAAGATTTTATTTGTTTTTTCAAGCGTTTGAAGAATTGTTTAGTTAACAATGACGCTGGTAGTGGTTTAGGTAGTTTTATTTTTCATAGACTGGGTGTTGTTATTCAGAAAGGGGTTGGTGCTCAGCTTGTTGCTCGGCTGCCAACCAAAGGTTCTGTAATTTGATAATAAAATAAAAGAATTATTTTAATTATTATTGTATTTATTATTTTAAATAAAAAATGAAAAAAATAGAGAAATAAAATAAAATTATAATTATAATTATAATGTCAAATGTACAATATTTGAGGGTAAAACTTGTCTTTATAATAAATTAAGAACACGCAATTGGGGGATATAAAAACTAATTGGGGGATATGAATTACTTCCCCCAACCCATGGTGTGTGCTAAGGGGTGACTTTTGGGGGCGAAAATACTAAAATACCCTTCCCACAAAATAAAAAACAAAAACTTAAAATCAAAAAACAAAATCATATCCCCCATTTCCATCTCCACTTCTTATTAATCTTATTTAGGGGTGGAGCTTTGAAACCCAAATATTTCCCGTTCCCTTTCAAATTCTAAACTCTCCCCACTCTATATCAAATTCTCTTCTCCTCACTTTGGAAACCAATTTTTTTTTTATTCGGAAGTGATGAAGATCATGTTGAAAGTGATGATGACCTTTCCAATTCTAAACTCTCCCCACTCTATATCAAATTCTCTTCTCCTCACTTTGGAAACCAATTTTTTTTTATTCGGAAGTGATGAAGATCATGCTGAAAGTGATGAAGATCATGTTTGAAAGTGATGATGACCATGCCGGAATTGATGAAGACCATGCCGGTATCATGTTCCTAAGATATGGTCTTCATCAATTCCGGCATGGTCTTCATCACTTCCGTTTTGAATTTTTTTTCGGTATTAATCACCCACCACGCCTAGGCATAGAAAATAAAGCAACATGGTATGCCGAAAAACAATACCGCATGGTCTTCATATCAACCGACCATGCCGGCAAAGTGGACCGATTAATACCAAAAAGTTCAAAAAGGAAGAGATGAAGACCATGCCGGAATTGATGAAGACTATATGCTTGGAACATGATACCGGATGCTCGAGAATTTCCTATCAATGCCGGTAGTCAAGTGAAAAAAAAATCAACATTCTGGATACTTTTCATCCTGTTCCGGCATAGAAATTTAAGCAAAATACTATGCCGGAACATGTACCGGCATGCTCGAATCCATGATTACCATGCCGGTACATGTTCAAAACCAGAAAAAAATCAACATCAAAACCAGAAAAAAATCGTTGGGGCTACGCCCCCCCGAACCCCCCCGGATAGTGGCAAACAATTTATGAACATTTCCAACAATTGCCCGCATGGGTTTTTGGTTGAATACCATGTCGGCACCAAGCTTTTCCAGCTGCAACAATGGTGGATTCAAAGAAAAAAAATCAATTTTTCAACCTCTTATTAGCGGTAATTCTCTCATCACAATCATCTTCCATTTTCACAAAAAAAAAATCCTCTCAAATATTTTTTTCCCTCCTTCTACTCTCACCCAAACACAAATAAAAATACACACTAATCTATCCCCCAAATACTTAAGATTTTTACTAATTATTATTAACCATAAACCTAATTAGTGAGGGGTGAATTAGGAATTAAAAAAATAATTACATAAGGGGTGACCCAGAATTGCTATTGGGACTCCTATTTTGTCTTGTAGCTATATCCCCCAATTAGTTTTCATATCCCCCAATTACTTGTTCTAAATTAACAAGGTTAAAATAAAAAATCAGTTAAATCGAATTATGTGGGTCTACAGCTTCTGCTTTTCCTGCTTTTAAAAGCTAGTGCTGAGTAGCTTTTAAAAGCAGGCCTAAAATGAAAGTGCTTCTCTCCAAAAGCACTTTGAAATTTTTTTACCAAATACAATTTTTGATAAAAGTTTGTTACATGTTTGTTACAAAGTGCTTTTGGTTGAAAAAAAAAAATCCCAAACGGGGCTTTATTATAACTACTAGAGTACTAGGGACCTGCGAAGCCACTTCCTATGGTTTTAGCCGATGTGTAGTTTGTGATCAAAGCCCAAACGTTCCCGGGATCCTAACTCGAGAGCCTGATAATTGGGCCCTTCTAGCCTGCAGCATCAACTACCAACTAGGGAATAGGGTGATGTCGTCCAGTTACGTTCATTTCCTGATCATGGTTTTTCAGGTTTATAGCATGTTATTTTGAAACAGAGGAGTTATAATCAGTATCATAGAAGAATGTAGTCTAGATTTTCGTTTATTTTATTATTTATTTAATTTTTTTAATTTTTTTTTTTGATAATGCTCATTCAATATTCATTCATAACAAATGAGCAATTACAATAGATTCAAGTACATCAACAACAAACAAAAACATGTACCAAATACAAAATAACTGAAAAATTGCTAGTACACCAAGAAGAAAAGATCAACATACGATCATCATACACAAATGTATCATTTCGAACTTTAATCTTCCTGAAGAAGAGACGTTTCAATAATGAAGTGCTGAGACCAGGAAATTGATAACAACTTTGAATCTTCCAATCCATGTAGATTCTTCCATTGAAAACTAAATCTAACCCATGTCGGAGAAAAACAGTGATACAGTCGAGAACCCATAATAAAAGAATAATAAAAAAAAAGCCATAAAGACCACAAAAAGACACTACAAATGCAACGCAAATAAAAGTGCCATGAAAGCACATACAAAGCACAATAAAAGAACACTAGAAACTAGGAAGATAACTAAAAACTAACAAATAAATACAAACTACATGTAATACAGATAAAGCTACATGAAAATCGGAAATCACTGCTAGGATTTAGTCCAAAAACGGACCAAATCCGAGCAATAGAGGAAGGATGCGACTAGGATTTTTTTGGGGAAGAATAAGGAGTAGAGAGGGTAGAGAGAGAAAGGGTTTTTGTTCTAAAATGACACTGTAGTCTATAGTCTAGATTATCTCAATTAAGGAAATGCATCCCCATCAGGTAAATTCACAATCAAGGAAATGGTAGATAACTATTTGTAATTTTGTACCCCATTAAAATGGTGCACGTGCATGCCGCACAAGATATTCCATAACTGCGAAATATGATTTATTATAGAAATGTTTATTGTAGAAACATGTCGGTTTATTGTAGAAACTCATTTTGGCTTATTATAGAAGCGCGGTCTGGTTTATTAAAGAAACCCATTTGGCTTATCTGGCTTAACATAGAAGCTCATTCGGTTTATTAAATATACCCAAGGCTTATTAAAGAATCTCAATTGGCTTATTTTGGAAGTCTATTCAGATTATTAAAGAAACTCATATGGTTTATTGAAGAAACCTGGTTGGCTTATTTTGGAAGCCCGGTATGGCTTATTACAGAAGTCCAAGAGATTTATTTTGGAAGTCATTTTGAGATAGACACAAATCTTGAAAGATAGATATGGATCTTCAAATATATATATATATATGCATGGATCTTTAAAGATAAACACAAATGTTGTGGGGATAAATACAGATCATAAGAAGATAGACATGGATCTTCCAAGATAGACACAAATCTTGAGAAGATTAAGATAGATTCCAAGATAGGCTCAAATCTTGTGAAGATAGACATGGATCTTTCAAGATAAACATAAATATGGGGGATATAAACATGGATCTTCCAGAAAAGATACAAGTATTAAAGGATAAGTGCAAATCCATGTGGTTATTTAGGATAACTACAAATCTAGATGGTTATTTGGGATAACTACAACTAGATTTGGGTTTTGCCTATAAGTATAGACTGAAATCTAACTCAACTCAAAAGGTACACAACTTCTATACATTTTCTCCACAATTCACCTGCTTAGAGCTCTCTCTGACTTTAGTATCGGAGTGTCTTTGCAGGTACCCCCACCTTTTCAGCACCACCACATCTTTCATCAATAGTTTCTGGAAAGATCTACGACGGAGATTCAGTCCATCTACACACATCTTAAAGAGTGTTGGGGTAAACATTTTTGCACAATCATCTTTTGGCGCCGATTAAGAGGACTACGAGCAAAATATCATGTTCCCCTAGTGTGAGAAGTTGTTTTTCCAAGTACTTTTGAAAACTAGGATTTCAGAAATGTTGTTAAAAATAGTTATAGAAGGCATAATACGTTTTCAGAAACAGAAAAGGTTTCAGAAACGTTGTAAAAAAAGTTGTTGAAGGCATAAGACATTTTCAGAAAAAAAAGAAAAGTTTTATAAACGTTGTAACAAATGTTGTAGAAGGCTACAGATGTTTTCAGAAACATAAACATTTTTAGAAACGTTGCGAAAAAAGTTACAGAATGCAATGACGCTTTCAGAGACGAAAATAATTTATGAAACATTGCGAAAACCGTTGCAGAAGTCTTCAATCGTTTTTAGAAACAGAAACAGTTACAAACTTTGCAGAAAGAGTGTAACAAAAAGTTTCAAAAGTATTCCTGAACCGAAAAGCTTTTATCTGTTACAAAAAAGTGTTAAGAAAGCATTAAATATAAACACTTTATAGTTGTTGCAAAGCTAGCATTACAGAAAGTTGCAAAACTAAGGAAAAATCATATGGAGGCCTCACAAGCAAATCAACATGGAAAAAGAGTTAAATGTGCCTTAAACAATCATCAACACAATCATGGTCACTATAATACAAAAGTTATTACGATCATTACGAACCTGAACAAGATCATTACCGCACGTCGAACAATATAGATGATCAGGACCAAGTCATATGAAACGTGACAGGCGTAGACACAGGGATGATCACGTTGTGGATGACCACTCGAACAGATCCATATGTGAAAAAGATCATCCAGAAAAAAAAGAACAGAGCCTATCAGGAATGAGCAGATCCGCAGAGAAACAAAAGGAGATTCACCAAGAGGCGAAGAACTCAACAGAAGAAAACTCAGTAAGATAATTGGATAGGTGTTAGCTCAAAAACAATCCAAATATGAGAAGCAACAAATCTTAACGATGAATAGGTCAACGGACCCCCTATTTATTGACAAGATAGAGCGTTTTCGCCCGCCTTTAAACTTCAACCAGACTCAGTTTAACGAATTTTTTAGCGGAAGCAGTAGAGATCCAGTGAAGCACGTCCAACATTTCCAAGCTTTAATGAGTTGTGGGGATATTACGACGAACTACTCTGCAGGACTTTCCCAGTAACCTTAACCGGGGAGTAGTCATTTAGTGAAGCTAAATGATACCAGGAATTTCCCAGTTAAACTACTCTCGTGAAAGGAAACAAGTGGGAATCTCATTGATTTTATGCGGAGGTTCTGTCAAGAGGTTAGTGAAGCTAAGAAGATTGATACCAGTTTCGTAATTGAAGCATACAAGAGTGCTTTGCCCTACGAGGAGTTTGGGGTGTACAATTCCCTGATTTTTCAGCCAGTCAGAACCCTCAAAGAGTTGTACAACAAGGACGATAGGTATGGGAGAGCTGAGAAAGAATAGAAAGCGAAGTTGTCACGTGTAATGAAAGGGTATGGAATCAAAGGAAACGCTACAGTAAGACAACATTTTGAGGGCGATTCCAAAAAGAAAAATCATGATGGGCACAAAAACAGAGCTGGAAACTGAGATGATACTGGATTATAAGCCCATAATCATCTAGCAAGTGAGGATGATATAATAGTTGTAATATTTTTCTAATAAAGTGAAAGACAAAAACGAATAATTTTGATTATCAATGAAATAGCTGCAATGTTTTCTAATAAAGAGAAAGGCGAAAAGAAAGTGTTTCAATAAAAGTTGGAGCTTAAGATGGAGCAAAATGAGCGTAAAGAAAATATTTTAATTATAGATGGAGCAAAATAAAAAAGTTTTAATAAAAGCTCCAGCAAGACAACGAACAAAAATTGTTTCAATATAAAATCTGTAGAGAAAGTAGCGAAATAAAAATGTTATAAGAAAAGCTGGAACAAAAGGAGAGAAAGAAAAACATTTCTTGAAGGAGCAGGAGCGAAAGAAAACAAAAAGCTAGAGACAGTCTACCTGTAGACCAGAGATTTTTCTACATTCATTACTCGTATACACGAGCTTCCAGATGGAAATGCTAGGCTAGGAAAATACTAAAGAATGCGTGGAGGTAATACATTGATTGAAGATTCTCATAAAGAGTGTTGTGGAAATCATTTTGGAGGCAGAAGCTTGTGCAAGACTGCCATTCTCAAGAACACTTCTGCTGATATACACAACTTTTCATAAAAGGATACACCAAAAATACATGGTGTTTCAATCAGACGACCGTCGCCCGCACAATGAGCTACACTAAGTTATGAGTCAGTGGCCATCGGACAAATGAATTTGACATTGTTGGTGAAATGACGAGGGTACCAAGTACACCATAATTTTTTTGATATGAACTTATAAGTCTGATACCTTGTGTGATCTAATATAGACAAAGACTGTCAAAAATATGGAGACAACAAGGTATACACTTGGTATATAATATAAGTCCGAAACCGAACCTTTATTATAGGGATCAAACCAAGTGTTTGGATTAACGTACAAGTGTAGTTTATTTATTATAACTAAAGCGATAATTATAATGCGGAAAGTAAAGTAAAAGCACACAACACGATTTTGTTAACAAGGAAACCGCAAATGCATAAAACCCACGGGACCTATTCAAGTTTTGAATACTCTCAAAATTGAACCGTTATACGAAGACCACTACCAACTTAGTATACTTGAGACCAAGTAATCTACCCCTAGTTACCTAATTTCCTCAGTACTCTTGTGCCTACAACCAATCTGGCCAGCGCACGCGAATCCTAAGATCATTTGTTCATGTATTCCTTAGAGAATTTCTGCCCAATATCATTTCCCTTTTTGCTTTGATCTTTCCTTAAGATGCTACAATTGGGATCGTTTGTAAGGGATGAACTGATATATGAGATATATGGAACCCTAAGATCTCTTATTATTCTATCAATGTAATTTTCATAAGATTTTCTCATTCTAAGGATTTTCTTATGGAAGATCTCGGTTCCTTCTTTAGAAGTTACAGGATTTTTTGGAGCACATTTCTAATCGATTTTCTTATTGGTATAAATTTTCCTTTTTCCTTTCTTCTGGATATTCTCTACGGGTGATAACCATTCATGTAGATCAAACATATTTAGACATGATTGTGGAGGGATCTTTTTCCATAAGTGATTGCCAACTCCCTATTCATGATCTTTAGAGTTGATGAGACTTGGATACTTTTTCCACTGCTGGATGAACTTTCAGATTTCTAAGACAAGACATTTCTGCTTTGGGGTAAAAACTGATTCTGCTGTTTTTGGTAATTTTGGGTGCGTTAAATGAGAAACGAATCTAAACCCTAAAAAAATGCACTGCACGGGAATGCTTTTAGGTTCGAGAAATCAATCTGTAAGACTCTGGCCTAAACCAAGAAATGGCCGTTCCAGATTCAATTCGGTCACAAGGTGAATGAGAAGGGTTAATCTTAGGGAGGGAAGCGGAGAAGGTGTTTGAAATCAGAGTGTTGAAGGTGAGGCTGTTTATGACTTGCGTATTAGAAAATGGTTTCTGGCTACTTGTGTTGATAACACCTGTGTTCTTTTTTGAAATAGATTGAAAATCTATTTATACAAGTCATTGAGCGCACGCACCCTGATCTCTTAGGAAGTGGAGGAAGTGAAGTAGTGGAGGAGTGGGTTTGTGCGGAAGGTAGTGATCATCGCAAACCGTTATGAGGGAAAACTGATCACACGTTCTTCCACCACTCTCACTATTGTTAACCGCCCATCTTTCCTGACACGTTCTCGTAATGGACACGTTGCATGTCGCACGCTGTAAACCGCCAGACCAATACCCCAGTAAGTATCCCCCAGTTTGTGACATGTTTGATGTCTCGAATAAGTGGGTCAAGTCGTGGGACCCACCGCGGAGAATAGCATGGTGCTATTAGGTGAAACAACTAATTTGTTTATGAGGCCAATATAAAATATTGTATGTATTCGATGCATGTGAAGCATCGCATTTAAGCATCTCAAACTAATCGATGTGTATGAAGCATCATTGTTTTAGAGCCTGATTGAATAAGTCGCGGATAGGCGTCTTAAAGGAGGCAGCATGATCGACCACCTTTGGGTGATCGTTTGAGGACCATACGGTCACGTCATCACTTGGTCGATCTCCTCATGTGGAAGAGGGATGGCCGGCCTTCACAATGTTGCTTTGCTTGTTTTCGAAAAACAAATCCACACCATCCAACTAGGTTAGCAAAGTTGGATGGACAAGATGTTTTGCGGCAGTTGCATACTGCCATTGACGCAACTTTAGGGTTTAGGGAGTCGTGTGGCCCACCCCTCTTTGGGCGTGCGTTTCGAGGCATTGAGCCCTAGTTTGCGTAGGTCGGTCAATCATGTGTAAAGGTGGGTCCACAGTGATCACGTTAACACCTTCGGGACCACTTGAATCTAGATCTATGCCGCTCGTTTAGGCTGGCGAAGATGGATGGTTGTGATCAATCTGCGACAGAAGTATGTTGCCGTAAACCCAATTAGGGTTTTGAAACCGTCGCGGCTTCCCTAGTTCGATCAAGCAATTTAATACATCATCGACTTCCCATGGGCAAGTCGATCGAGCAGGAATAATGTTGGACCGGTGGTGAACTCGTGCGTTCCTCCCTGACTGTCCAAAACGCGATCTAAGCCATCCAAACAGGCTGGCTAAGTTGGATGGTTGTGGAGAGAATATGTCGATCGAAAGACTATTCCATAATTGGTGACTGTGGAAATAAAGAAGAAAAAGGGAGGCTCTGAGGATCGGGGGGAAAACTGAGTCAACTCAGTCATCTAGTTTCATCTAAAATTCTATGATTTCTATCAATTCCTAATTCTTTTTTGCTAAATCTTTCTCTAATCTGTCTCATGTGGTTATTCTGATAAGCTTTCTCACTTTTATAATCAGTGCTTTAATTTTTCTTTTTGTTTCAAATTTGATGAATAACTAATTTGTTTTCTTCCAAGTGTGTTTACAGTTGATTCTATCCCAAATGGTGTTTACCTTGTTTTTAGTTGTGATTCAGGCGTTTGCAAAAGTTGTTCTTAAGCTTTTTGAAGCTGTGGTGTGTTCTAAGATTGTCAGACTTGATTTTCTGGATTTCTTCCTCTGCCGGTTTGATACAGCGATTCAATGGTCTCACGGAAAGTCCGCCTCAATGAAATTCAAATTTCAAAAATTCCGTTACAAACAGAAACCTTCAATTACTCTCGGACTTATCGCTCTTCTATGTAGTTGTTCGGTTTCCTTTGCTGAACAAACTTTCCTTAGTCAAAAATATACTCAGTCAATTTTTTATTCTCTACATCAAAAATCTCGGATGAATATCTTACCCAATTCAAGTCAATTCCTGATTTTTCTAGGTCTAAATCACTATAAAGTAAGGCTTCAACCTTTCAATCTTCGTATGTACAATAGCTTCACATTTAGCTTTAGGTTGAGTTCAATCCAATCAATGGCAGAAGGGAATGAAAAGTCAGTCTTGGACTTAGCAGCAAAATTGAAGCAAGCTGCTCTTGAGCTTGGTGATGTTGATGAAGTTGTGTATCATCAATCTGAGAATACTGATGATAAGGGAGAAGAGATTGAAGAAATCAGTCTTGTGGGTAAAATAATCATGGAAGGAAAAATGGGTTTAAAGTTGGTGGAAAAGTGCATTGCTTTAATATGGGACTTTATACCAGAAGGTGATCTGAAGGTTTTTGAGCTAGATAACAATATTATGGAATTTAGGTTTAATGACCAAGATACTAGAAATAAAGTTTTTGATACTAGACCTTGGAGTATCAATGGTCAGCTTGTTATCCTTTACTTCTATAATTCTGAAATCATTTATCAGGATTTAGATTGGGGTATCCAATGCTTCTGGATTCAATTGAAAAGAATTCTTCCTGAGTACATGAATGTTAAGGCAGTAACTAAAATTGGAAAGACTGTTGGAGAAGTCATTGTTGTTGATCCTGAAGATACAATTCCAGTTGCTGGAGATTATGTCAAAGTCTGTGTTCAAGTTTATGTTAATTTTCCTATGAGAAGGGGTGTTATGGCTATAACAAATGCTAGTTCTACTAGGTGGATTAAGTTTTTTTATGAGAAGCAGCCTCACAAAATTTGTCCTCATTGTTTCATTCTAAATCATAACAAAGGGGTTTGTAAAGTTGCAGCTGATTATCTTGTTAAGGCTCATGCAAAACCCCATTTCTTTGGAGAAACAAGGAAGGAAGATAGAGCAAAAGTTGTTATCAAAGATGGGGATCAGGTCCCAAAGTTTAATCAAAAGAGTACTTCCAAAGCAACTGTTTTTGTACCTCCAAAGGATGGTTATGTGATTGAAGCAATTACTACTGAAGTCAATGGTTCTAGTGGAAGGCTTGGAAAGAGACAAAGGAATCATGCTCCAGAAAGTTTTGTTTTTGAACATGCTGCTTCAAGTTCTGACAATTCTGGGAACACACGGTCAACTAACATGGTCACAACAGGGGATAATCAAATCTGCAACACAAAGGAAGATCAGGTAATTCTTATAAGTTTTAAACTTTACTTTTATTTTGATTTAAAGATGAAAATTATTTCTTGGAATGTTCAAGGTATTGCTAACCACTTTACAAAACAACAGTTTCAAAATTTGGTTCATACTCAAAAACCTGATTTTATTTTCCTTTGTGAGACTAAGATAGATGAAACTAGAATGACACATGTTGCTCAATCTGTTCACTACCATAATTATGTATGTATTGAGAGGGTTGGGAGAGCTGGTGGTTTAATTCTTATGTGGAAAGATGGGATTGATGTTGAGATAATTGATTGTTACAATAATATCATCCATGCTCTTGTCAAACTTGATCCAAGTAAGCCTAAAACTCTAATTTCTTTTATGTATGGTTCAACCTACACTGAACCAAAAAAATTCCAATGGAATTACTTGACTGATTTCAGTAGGGATGTTCAACATCCTTGGTTAGTCCTAGGTGATCTAAACTTTCACTTAGACAGGAACAATAATAGCTCTGCCAACTGGGTCAAGGATAGAGTTAATGATTCTGGTTTACAAGATATTGGCTATGAAGGCAAGGATTACACTTGGGCTAGCAACTCCTATGGTACAGGAACTAGGAAAGCTAGGATTGATATGGCTCTTGGTAATAATGATTGGTTCTTGAACTTCTCCACTGCTAAGCTGTTACATTTAAATTTCATTGCTTCTGATCATTGTCCTGTCTTGCTTATTACTGACCCTATTCCTAGGCATTTATAGAGACCTTTTAAGTTTTTCAGAACTTGGATTGATCATGGAAATTTTAAAAACACTCTTGAAAGATCTTGGAATTTAGAAACTAATGGCAGTCCTGCTCATAGGTTAAGTCAGAAACAACTTAGTGCCAGAATTACCCTTTCTCAATGGAATATAGAATGGAGTTTGGAGATATTCAAATGAATATTAATAAGCTTCAAAAAGATCTAGAATCTGCTCAAAATGATTTTAGCATTCCTAATCAACATGATAGAGTCAAATCTATTGTTAGTGAACTTGAAAATTGGTATAAAATTCAATCTTATTTTTACAAGGAAAAATCTAGGGATAAATCCTTATTTGAAATGGACAATAATACTAGGTATTTCCATTCTATTTTTAAAAAGAGATTGCATACTAATAATATTGATGCTCTTTGTGATGCTAATGGTAATTGGTTCAGGGATAGGCATGCCATAAGTGGTCTGCTTACTAACCACTTTAGTAATGTTGCTAGCACTTCTAATCATATCCTGCCTGATGTTGCTTTTGATATTTTTCCAAAGATTATTCTTGATACTGATAATATGGAGTTAATTGCAGTACCTAGTGATCATGAAATTGAAAATGTAGTCAAGAATATGCCTGCTTGGAGTGCACCTGGCCCTGATGGCTTTCAAGCAGGTTTTTACCAAACTCAATGGCAACTTGTTGGTAATGATATCATTAATGTTGTTCAAAGGTTTTTTCAGTGTGGCCATATGCCAAGAAGTCTGAACAGGACTTATATTTCTCTTATTCCTAAATGTAAAGGTCCAAAACAGCCCTCTGACTTCAGACCTATAGGTTTGTGTAATGTTTCTTACAAAATTGTGTCTAAGATTATAGCTAATAGAATTAGGCCTTTTCTTAAGAAACTAATTTCTCATTATCAGGCTGCTTTTGTCCTAGGGAGAGCAATTCATGACAATATCATCATTGCTCATGAAGTTATTCATTCTATGAAACACAAAGAAGGTCATACTGGCACTATGGCTCTTAAGTTAGATCTGTCTAAGGCCTTTGATAGGCTAGAATGGGATTTTTTAATTAAAGTTCTTGATAGCTTTGGTTTTAGTAAAGATTTATGTAACTTAATTATGCAATGTGTCTCTACTACTAGTATTAGTGTGCTGCTTAATGGTTCTCCTTATGACCATTTTGAACCCACTAGAGGTGTTAGACAAGGAGACCCTCTGTCTCCATATCTTTTTATCCTGTCAATGGAATACTTATCCAGATCTTTGCTTGCATCTGAAAATACTAAGACTATCACTGGAATTAAAATCTCTAGGAAAGCTCCTCCTATATCCCATTTACTTTTTGCTGATGATATTCTTATTTTTGGTCAAGCTAATATACAACATGTTGATCAAATTTTACACACATTGCAGGAATTTGGGAAGCTTTCAGGTCAGATACTTAATTTTGATAAGTCTTGTGTGTATTTCAGTAACAATGTTAGTCTTAATGATTGTGCTACCCTTGCTCAAGGTCTTAACATGGCTTTGGTTTCTGATTCTGAAAAATATTTGGGTGCGTATTTACTTCTTGGTCATTCTAAGATTAAGTCTTTTGATCCTATAATGCAGTCTTTTGAAGCTAGATTAAGCAATTACATTGGCACCACTGTCAATCAAGCTGGTAGATCTACTCTTATTAAGACTGTTCTAAATTCTTTACCAACCTATCAAATGGGATGTTTTAAAATTCCTACTACTCTGATTAGCAAACTTGATTCTTTGCAAAGAAATTTTTGGTGGGGGCACAAAATAGGTAAAGGGATTAAATTTATTGCTTGGGATTCTATAAACATACCTAAAGAATTAGGAGGTTTAGGATTTAGGAATCTTGAAACTTTTAATACTGCTCTGATTTGTAAGCTTGTTTGGAAAATTCTCACTGAACAGGATGAGTTATGGGTGAAAATCCTTAATGCTAAGTATTTTTATAATAGTAGCATTCTTCATCTGCAGAAAATTAATGATAATTGTTCTTGGATTTGGAGGAATATCTATAAATGCATTGAGATCATAAAGAGTAATAGCATTTGGACTGTTAGATGTGGAACTAAGGTCAAAATTTGGCTTGATAATTGGGTCATTGGTCTAAATCATCCTCATCTACCTGCTGAAGGTTTGGTTAATACTGTTTCTTACACTTATGTTTCTGATTTATTTATTCAGGGAACTAGAGTTTGGAATGTGCACCTAGTTTCTTACCTGTTTTCTCCTGAATCTGCTGAAAGTATTCTAGATATGACTATACCACCTATTGGTACTGACAATCTTATTTGGATGCCAGATAGAAAAGGACGATTCTCTGTTAAAAGTGCCTACAATGTTTTATCTAGTAATTCAATTACTAACACAGATGGACAAATGGTATCTTCCCAGGTTTGGAAGGGTTTATGGAAAGTCAGATTGCCTCATAAAGTTAAACTTTTTGCTTGGAAATGCATTAGGGACATAGTTCCAACTAGAGACAAACTCTCTAAGTACAAGTCAAACATAGAACTGCATTGTAGTCTGTGCAATCACCCTAATGAGTCTGTGAATCATATGCTACTGGATTGTCCTTATACTAGATCTGTTTGGCTGAGTTTACATGTTAATGTGGGAAATATTATAATGCAACACGGTTCTCTTAGGAATTGGTCATTTCTTGGTTCTCTACTGGGAATAACCTTAATTTTGGAGTAGGAATCAATAGGCAAGATCTCAATAAGTTACTGATGGTTGCTATTTGGACAATCTGGAAGGATAGATGTTCAAAAGTGTTTCAGAACATCAATCCCAATAGAATGTTGTCTTTAGAAAACATTAATAGACTTACTGCTCCTGTCATTACTAATACTGCTGTTACTAGCTACTCTTTGCAGGTGTTGAGATGGAAGCCTCCTGATTCTGGTTTCATAAAAATAAATTTGGATGCTTCTTTTCTGAAGGAAACTTTACAAGGTGGCATTGGACTAATAGTAAGAAATTTTGCAGGCAAGTGCATTGGTGCTCAAGGGAAATACTTTGATGGAGGAATGATTGCAGGTCTTGAAGTTGAGGAGCTGGAATGCAAGGCCTTGAAGGAAGCTGTGTCTTGGGCTGTTGCAAATAATTTCAGCAAGGTCATTTTTGAATTAGATAGTGAAGTCTTAATAAGATCCATCAATGAGCAATCACATTATGTTCACTGGAGGAATCAAACTTTAGTTTTAGACATTCAATTTTTGTTAAGTAAAATTAGTACTTGGAGATGTATTTCAGTGAAAAGGGAGGTTAATAGTGTGGCAGATAAGTTGGCCAAGAGAGCTAGAACTCTCAAAGGCAATTATATTTTTTCAAATGTTCTTCCTCAGGACATACAATCCTGGGTTGATCAAGACCATGTAACCTCTTCTTCTGCTTAATACAATTCTTATCTTTGAATCAAAAAAAAAAAAGTAGGATGGTCGTGATCGATTTAAGACACTAATACACTTCCGCTACCCAAATTAGGGTTTTAAAAGCATCGCGTCTGCCATAGTTTGGGCAAGCGATTGAACACTCTATAGGCTTGTCGCAGGCAAGTCGATCGACTAGGGTACTAGTGGGCCCACGGATGATCATGTTGGCACTTCCTTGATTGTTTCGAACGCGATCTAAGCCGTACAACTAGGATTGCAAAGTTGGACGGATATGATGGCTTTTGAGACCGTTTAAGCGCTTGTGAATGGTAAACATGGGATTCGATCAACTAGATGACTAGTGAGCCCGCCGGTGGGCATGCTAGCACTTCCCTAATCACTCGTGGAGTAATCCAAGCCGTCCAACCAGGCTGGCAAAGTTGGACGGTTGTGACGCTTTTAAGACTGTTTCGGACAGTCTATGCTCGTTCGAGCTTCTTTCCACAGCGTGACCACCCTACTTAGGGTTGGCGTTTCACAACATTCGGATGCGTTTAGGCAAGGTCTGATTAGTTGGGGCGTTTGTGGGCCCACCGATGGTCATCATGATGGTTGCCTATTTCCGCCAGGGCTTGGCCAGGCTTGTTGAATCGCGCGGCCAAATTGTGTGGCCGTGATCGTTTCTGAGACTAATATGGTCAGTCTAGATTTTCCTTAAGGAAATTAAACATGTTCAATCGAGCCGCCTTTAGTTAAAAGCGCGTCGATACAAGATTCTCTTTGTTAGAGAGTGATGTATCCTGTGTGGGTATTTTCATGCAAATCTCAATAATGGCACTTCGGAAGATTCACGCTATTATGCTGAGAATGAACACTTAATCGTCATGTCATGTCAATGATGAGAGTTCGGCTGAGAACATAGCACGGAAAATACTAGGTAAATCATGCATTGATTAATAATGCTGGCATAAAATGGAAATCACAGAATATTTGGGATTGCTACTACGCGCACCATTCTGAGTGAATTTCATATGCTTTGAATTGCTCAATGAGCGAGGAGTTTTTTTTGCACTCGTCACCTTTCAAATGGCTTTACCCCTTGCAGGGTTACAACGCATTAAATACTGGTTTTACAATTTTAGCCTTGAACTAAAAACCACCATCAACAATTTCCTTTAACATTTTTACAAGAGTATTTTGAAGTAGCACTAGTTTCTTGTCTACATACTGAAAGTTATATTCCTGATGATTTTCTTTTCGAGATTGATTCGAAGTTTCTTTTGAATCAAATATCAAATGATTAATAGTATCAGTAGATAGAGAAATTCCAAGACTTTATTCTGACTTGTTGATTCTAACAGGTGATAAACCTTTGAAGTGAGAATAATGATATGTTTCAGATGTGATAGAATTAGGCTTATTATCACCTTATGTAAAATCATTTAGGGACTCTTTGTTTCTTCATCAGAAAAAATCACAACAGATGCATTAGTTGAAAAAACGGGGGTACAACAACCACATACAATATTTCGATTAGAAATCTGTATGGACTAAATCCAATATACTTTTAAGAGAATCAACTAGACTCAATCTTAATAAAGTATATCAAAGAGTTATATTATCTCGATCTCTCGATTTAATTCTTACTCAAGCAAATAGAAATCTGCGAGTCTAATTAAATACAAGAGAGATAACTTGGATGGTACCAAAGACCAATATCCAAGTGTCAATCAATGTAAATCAACAACCAAAGGTTGGATATTCTAATTGATTGAAATTAACGCACAACCTGTGATATTTCAATTATATAACAAAATATATTGCAGAAAAGAAATAACACAGACACCAGAAGTTTTGTTAACGAGGAAACCGCAAATGCAGAAAAACCCGGGACCTAGTCCAGATTGAACACACACTGTATTAAGCCGCTACAGACACTAGCCTACTACAAACTAACTTCGGTCGGTGGTAGGCCTGGAAATGGGTTTAGATTTAATGCCTACAAATTATACCGCAAGTGCACGGCGTCTATCGGAGACGTGGCAAGTACGGGTCGAACCACAGAGACTTGTGGTGCTATGTGTGATCTAAGGCTTCCTAAACTGAATTTCAGGTGAGTGACAAAGTAACAACAGGGTTTTTGTTGCCGATACGGCTGAGTTTGAACTGAAGTGACTCTAAACTAAGGTAAACAGTGAGAGTAAAGGATTGCTAGGTCTTCAAATCCACCTCTGAATTCCTATTATGTGCTCAACTAGTTGAGTGTCTTGTTCCTATGCCAGGTAAGTATAAAGTGTCAATTTTTACCACCTATCTAAGGAGTTTCTCCTAGTGACACTTCGATAATCAACTAAGGTTCTAACCCAGAGCACTAGTTGTCTAATTAAGTACAACTAGTCAAGGGAGTTAGCAATTCTATCTAAGGTTTGAGCTGCAGTACATTCAACACAATTGTGACCTAACTACAATGGATACAAGGCATCCATTGTGAGAGAAGAGCATTGGGTACTTATAATTGAAGTCAGTCTCGATAATTTTAAGCACTCAAGAACATCTCAACAAGGTTGAACTCAAAACAGAGAATTAGGGTTTCAATGAAACCCTAGCAACTAAATTAAAACATTAAAAGAACAATTAAACAAAAATTAACTCTAAATTGTTGCTCTGGCTAGCCCAGGCATCCCCTTCTCTCAACCCAGTTCACTTGTATTTATACATGCAAGTATAAACCCTAATTCTTGTGACTGTTTTTCTCTTACATCAAAAACAATAATTTCTTACCTCCAATCACTCGAAAGTGACAAGTGAACGAGACCCAACCTCTACCTTGCTCTGAATCGACCATGCCTGGTTATTGGTGAAAACCCTAGCTTCTAGTCATCTCTAAATTAGCTTCTAGAGTTGGTAGAAGCTAAGAAAGAGATAACTCGAGGTAGAGAGGGGTAGCAGGTACTACTGGTGCGTTTGATGATGATGGCAGGGTAGGGAGATGGTGGTGATGATGGCTCTGGTGGTGGTATGGGTGAAGGAGGTGGAGGTAGGGTTTCTGCAGGTGGGGGAAGAAGAAAGAGAAGATGGAAAGGAGAATGGGGGAGTTGGTCGAGAGGGTATAGGGTTAGGCGACTTTGCTATGGAGCAGGCGCAGCGAGTGATGATGAGAATGATGCAGCGAGCGTAGGATCTAGGGAGTAATATCTGAACGGCTCAGGGAGGCTCGGAGTAATCTGGTGTTGAGCGGGAGCAGCAAAGTTCGATGCGCGTGGAGGCAGCGATCGTTGGATGTGGAAGATAGAAATCTCAACGGCTTGGAGTGTACGGGCTCGGATCCGGGTCGCGGGTCGGGTCTAGCTCTAGCCCATGTCTTCCTTGTTGGGTTGCAACTGATTCGCGCGGGCCTTGGCTATCTGCTCCATAGATGCTCGACTCCAATTCTTCGCTCTTTTGGCTCCTCAATTTCTCCGAGCTTTATTTATTACCTAAAAACACAAAATTAATTACTACAAATATTTATTCTTGAAAACAAAGAAAACACAGAATCTGAGATAATATCTGATTTATGAACACAAAAGATGAGCTAAATGCCAATAAAAAGGTGTATAAATATGCAATATTTGGCACTCATCAGTCAGGACTGTAGTTGAACCTCCAAGGTATAGTTGCGCTCCTTACGTCTCTGATTCCAGCAGGATACTACGCACTTGATTCCCTTAGCTGATCTCACCCATAACTAAGAGTTGCTATGACCCAAAGTCGAAGACTTTAATAAACAAATCTGTATCCCACAGAAAAGTCTACGGTAATAGATAAATCTGTCTCCCACAGAAATACCTACGAGTTTTGTTCCGTCTTTTGATAAATCAAGGTGAACAGGAACCAATTGATAACCCGGACTTATATTCCCGAAGAACAGCCTATTATTATCAATCACCTCACAATAATCTTAATCGACGCGGCGAAAGAAGATATTGTGGAATCACAAACGATGAGACGAAGATGTTTGTGACTAATTTTATATCTTGCCTATCGGAGATATCAATCTCAAGCCAATCGTTACGATTGTACTCAATACGATAGAAACAGCAAGATCAAATCACACAACTACAAGAAAGTAGTATCAGTCTGGCTTCACAATCCCAATGAAGTCTTCAAGTCGTTAACCTACAGGGTCTCGGTAGAAACCTAAGGTTAAAGGAGAATCGACTCTAGCTTATACAACTAGTATCACACAAGAGGTGTGGGGATTAGGTTTCCCAATTTTTAGAGTTCTCCCTTTATATAGTCTTTCAAATCAGGGTTTGCAATCAATGTTAGCTTAGTAACAAAGCATTCAATATGCACCGTTAGATGAAAACCTGATTAGATTCAAGCTAATATCTTTCAACCGTTAGATCGAAAACTTAGCTTGTTACACACAAATGAAATGCACGTTTTTAGGTTTGTGTAACCGTACCCAAACATGTACATTTGTTGGCTCAACAATAGTTAACCAAATGGTTAGCCATATGAGCACTTTCATATCAACCATATTCTTCTTCACCATAACTAGTTCAAATGACTCAAATGAACTAGTTAGAGAGTTGTTCAATTTCTTAGATCTTATAGAAGTATACAAGACACAATCGAAGCAAAAACGATTTGATTCACTCGAATCGATTCATGAACTTTATAGCCACGGTTTGCAAACTTGCATTCCTTAGTTAATATAAGTATAAGTTCACGAGTAATCATTTTTAAATATAACCAACCTAAGTATGCGGACTTAAGTACTAGGAATAAGTTTGTAACAAGTTTACAAACTCCAGCAGATTTTCTCAGGAAGAGAACCTCCGACAGTACGCGGATTGGGTTCGCGGACTCTTGTTCCGGTTTTCCTGATCAACAAAGTACGCATACTTTGGTTTAAGGAATAAAGACTTATACATGTATGTGTTTCCACACAATGCTTATATCCAAAAATGGTTATATAATGTACTCTCATTTCAATCATTGAAACATTCTTAGAGGATGTTATATAGTTGTTATTCACAAACTATTTTTCGTCAAAGCCATTTTTAAGTAATTGAAACATAACATGACTTTCGTCACTAGGTAAAGATGAACTTGGCCAAAGCGAAAGCTTACCAACACATATTTCGAGAAATAGATAAGAGAGATAAACTCAGCTCGAAATAGCAAATGTGTATAATCAAAGTCTATATAGCAAAATGACTTTTGACTCAAGATAGGAGCTAGAGTAGATAGACTTTTGAGTGATAGATAAGTTCAAGTCTCCACATACCTTTTAGTCGATGAAGTTCCACCAGTTCCTCGAGTAGTTCTTCGTCTTGTATGATGATCGCCATGGATTTCTTGAGCTCATTTACACTTTCTATCCTAGTCCGAGACTTAGCTATAATAGACTAGAAATCAAGACTTATAGTTTTGATCACTAACATTGACAAACATGCTTGAGATAGCAACGCATGCGAGTTCGACCGAGCAGTGCTCTAACAATCTCCTCCTTTGTCAATTTTAGTGACAAAACTATCAATACATATGGAATACAAAAATAAATAAATAAATAAACTTTTGTAGCTCCTATTCCACATGCCTAATCTTCAACATTACTCGAAATCTTCGTCACTTCCAAGTACTCCAATGATCCCAAAGGTTGTAACTTTAGCATCATCGTTGTTGCAAATCCGTAGCTATAACAATGAGAAAACAAGAATTCTCAATCATTGTTATACAATGTCATAGTATTATTATACAACACCAAAGTTCAATTGTATCATAACTTCGACAACAATACTATTGTGATATGTATCACCCCCCCTTAGTCAATACTCCATATCACATGGAAACCACTCCCCCTTACATAATGATCCGAAAACCATATGTATTTGTAGTGTGAACTACATATTAATTCTCCCCCTTTTTGTCAATAAAATTGGCAAAGGTACGAAAACGGGATCCTAATGAAAATTTCCATAGAGACATTTCATGACCAAAAGAAAGTACGTATCAACTTATTTAGATGCAATCATATAGGTTAAGCTAAATGCTTTCATCAAGGAGTTTATAAAGATACAAGATAACTCCTATAATATTCCACAGCCGCACTCCCCACAAAGATTTGGCAATTAAGCACAAGTTCAATTAAGAACTCTCCCCCATAAAATGGCATTCCCGAAAGAACAACAAGAGCGACCTTAATTTCATAAGAAAAGAAAGGATTTCTTTGGACATAACAAATCACATACGAATATGAATTTGAATCCAAAAATACTCAATTAGATTAACCACAAGAGAACCCATAATTAATCTAATCGAAAATGCTCAACATAAGAGAACTTACAGAGCCTCACAGTATATACATAAAATATGGATCAGGGAAGATCAATACTACGGAATAAACAAGGATTCATTCTATTTTCCATCACTATTTACACAATGACATATAATAGACATAATCCTCGTAATCAAAAGTTCATCTATCTTCCATAAATAATGACATAATAGGCTTCAAACTTTTGTGATGTCAAAAGCTCATTCATTCTTTTATCAATACATGCATATCGACATACGAAAGACTTAACTTTTGACAAGGTATGGGACAATCATAGTTCATGGACGCAAACACACATATCCCATAACAAATTGCAATATATAAAACCATAAAGATTAATACTGCAAAAATCATCTTCCAAACAATTTTAGAATTTAAACAAATAAACCTAAAAACATGAAGATGAAAACGTTGGACATAGCTATGTGAAATCACAATAATGACTATTCCAAGCTCTAGTTATTCTTCTAAAAAAAAGAAAAGAAGATTTACTAGGAATAAAATCAACAAGCTAATAAACAAAAACCAGACTCCTATGCCAAAGCCGAACACGAACTGAAGTCAAATAGACGTTTCACTATCCTCATGAGTCTTGAGGTCTTTGAGCTTGTGATCGACATCATCTACTGCATCTTTAGAAAAGATATCTTCATTTAGAAGGTCTTTAACTTGTGATTTTATGAGACCAAGGTCAACAATAACCTTTTCAAACTCAGTTCTTAACACATCAAGACTTTTCAAAGTATCAACAAGCTGCAGTTTTTCTTCCTCAAAGTATTTAAGAAAATCATGAACCACTTTAGCAGAGACCATATCCCCATTCTCAATATCCTCATGTGTGTAGGCATAGTACCATGAGGCATTGGGATGATCATCTTCAACTAGGGTTCTTTTCTTCCTCCCTTTGGACTCAAAACCAATACCTTTATCAAGAAAGCCTCTAGAAAAACCACCATCTCGTGAACAAGTAGAGGATGACATTCTTGACAACCAGAAAATAACACCCAGAGTATGCGTACAATACTCAAAGGATTGGTATTTAAAAGGTTTTCTGGGGAAGGAATTTTTTTAGGGTTTTCAAACAGTTGACTTGGACCAGAACACGGGTATCCTTGCGAATATAACTTGACCCCAAAAAAAAATTTAAAAACTAAAAACTTTTGCTACATGAAAATTCATAAATGGCTCAATAAATTCCATATCATTAGAGAAGAAATTTAGAGCACAAGAGTAGCAGGCAACAAAGTTGCAAATGAAAACTTCTTTTAAAAAGAGAACACCAAGGAACGACATTAACCACTTTAGCAAACTAGTTTGTGAACAATAGTTTGGCTCAACTAAACAGACGTAGTTTGCTAACAATATACCTGATTATTGATACATCTTACTCAACGGGATTTTTATGAGTAAGTTCTCTAACTCTTATGATTAATTAGCACAAGTATGAGCTCTGAGCTCATTAAAAGAATTGTGTTTACGATCGAGTCTCTTTCTCCTTTCAAATCTAGGAAGGACTCCTTTTTGATGTGAGAAATTATCATAAAACTTACTGTCATCAAAATACGAGACATAGTTTGAGTTCTTACCAGCAGAATCTTGACTTGAGAGGATAGACAACCTGTTGATAAAACCTTTAATCATCTTCTTCAGGTTATCATTAACATCATCATTTTTGCTCCTTTCTCCTAGAACTTTGTTCTCACCTAAGGTAATGTTAACTTCTTTATTAACAGAAGACAAGACTTGATCTTTCCTTAGACGATTTTTGTTAAGATGACTGTTTTGCTTCTGAATGTTCGAGGAACTCATTGAACTGACCGTCCTGGTAGCATACACAGGGTAAGTACGAAAACCAATTGGTTTAGACATACGGATGTTAGTTACACCTTTGAGAATTAAATCTAAGGTGTGTTGAGATTGAACAAAGGAATTTTCATTCAACCTAGAGTTTCCTTTTTGTTTAACAGAACTTTTTGCCTCACAAAAGAGACATATTTTCTGATCACAAGAATGATTAGAAGGTATAATCTTAACAGTCTTGTTAGGAGATTTCTTCCTTCCATGTGATGTAGAATCCTTGATTAGAGGAGATGACTTCGGGGAAAGGAAAAGTAAATGACACAGCAAGATTTTGTTAACGAGGAAACCACAAATGCAGAAAAACCCCGGGACCTAGTCCAGAATTGAATACTCCCAAAATTAAGCCGCTATACAAAATCTAAACCAACTTCGTATAGTTGAGACCAACCAACTAACCCTAGTTCACTTAGTTTATTTAGTATCCCTGCGCTTCCGACTTTGATGAGTGCACACACTGGAACAATTCCTTTGGATCGTATTCCAAACAGTAACGGAACAACAAATATGCTTGGTAACAACTCTATTCGATTCTTTAAGATAAATATATCTCCAGTCATATGCAAAAGCTCTTCCGTTTAAACTAATAAACTCCCTGGTTAGATCAATCCAATCTCTATTACCTAAGTAATACGATTCAGATTTGTAACAATCAAAATAGATCTCAAGAGAACTATTAGGCGTTACCAATCTCATACAACTAATCAATCGAATAAATTTGATTCTAGTAGGATCCAATCTAATCAAGGTTTGTGCTACACAAAGATATGAGAAACCAATAAGAAATATTTTTCGTCTTCAAATCTTCTTTAATCTTCAATTAAACTTCCACAACACCACTTGAAACTCTTATGATCAATCACGCACAGAACAGAGTCTGTTAACAATGGATTATCACAAGATGTATTTAGATCTACAAACATTCCTATAGATCCCCTTGATACTTCGATCTAGTTTGAGTGAATCTTATATCAGAAGAGAAGATTCTCAAGAATAAACAAACTAGGTGCAATCAAAATTTCAACAACCGTTAGTCAATCAAATCAATCGAAATCTAATAACACTGCAATTATCTAGTTTCCCACCAATGGTACTCGTAGATCTTCTTGATCCCACGGAAGTCTTTAAACGAGCGGTCATAAGAGATTTCGCCTAATTAAGATACTTTTCTCTCCGATTAGACGTCTCCACTAGAAATAACAAAAATATGAAGTTTGCCTGGCTCTTAGGATAGTTTGCTAGAAATGCAAACTTAGGTATTTATAGACCAAGGATGTTTGGACACCAAGGAATTTCCAAAATCGAAAGTATTCTCAAGATATGCAATAAATGCCCATTCACTACAACAAAAAACCCCCTTGACAACGGATGTACTACAATGTTTCATCCAACGTTGTAGAAAAGTGACCCTTTCACAACTGTTTGACTTAATAACCATTGTTGAATGCTAATGCCTCCTACCATAGGTTATAAAAGATAAATATTGCACCAACATTTTATTAAAAATGTTGTCGTACAATCAAAAACCCACGTTTCACAATGGTTATTGCATAATGTCAAATTGAAACTTTTATTTGGGAAATTTACGCATCACCTCCGAATTTGTCAACATCGATCCATAAGATATATGCGCTCGAAGGAATAATAAATTCATCACACTTGTACTATATATTAGTGGATTGTGGAGCATTCTTTAACCTAATGGTAATAAGTACTGACGCAGGTCTGCCATCTCCAGATGCAAATTTTTTGGTAAACTAAATTAACCAATATCTGTAAAATAAATTTTAGTCATTGGTGAGAAAACCTCGAATAAATTTAACTTTACATTTAGGGAAACAAAAATTAGAATGCGCTTGACATTTTCTTTGGCTAGAAAACATACCACATGACATTTTCTGGTTAAAAATCTATGGTGAAAACATGGGCAGCAAAAATGTTTACTTGTGACAACATGAGCGGCAAAATTTAACTTTGTTGAAATTGTGAGCGGCAAATGTGAGCGTCAAAGCTTTGCTTTAGTGAATTATGAGCGGTAAAAATGGTCTAATACGCGTGGGCCTTTATATTTGGGAACCAAGGATAGAGCATTAAACTCTTTAAGATGTAGTTGCAGGAAATCCTACACTACACACCTCACTCGAATTTGCTTATTTAATCCATTTGAAGATGAATAATAATGTGTTTTATTAATTGTTTTCTTCCAAGATTTACAAAGAAATGTAGAACAGAACTAAAGAAATTACAATCACTCTTAATTTTCTCTCTCCTAATGACTTGCTTAACAATTCAAAAAGAGCTCTCCTTACAACAGACTTACTCGACCCTTTATATAGGGTATTAAATAGTGGATGACAGCTATAATGTCCCTTATTTTCGGAAGTATCTCGCGAATGCTCGCGAATGTGTAACTGTTTGTCTTCGCGACATTCTTAAATCTCGCCAAGTCTTCACACTTTCCTCATGTTTTGATTGTCGTCATCTATTACGTCATTGATTTACCTCCATGCGACTCCTTCGCGACGCAGTTGTTTATTAATCTCGCGAAGTATTGGTGTTGCGATATTCTGATCCTACATCTTGCCTCTTTTTCCTTGAACATTGCTTGGAGAGCAATTTTTAAGGAAAAATTTGTTACTGTGTTGATCTTTGACATTTGTTGATGAAGGAACGAGTGAAAGAATACTTTGGACTTGAAAAGTACGTACTTGCCTCTATTCTTTTGCGAAGTTCGAATCTTTGCGAAGTGAACAAGAAGTAATATATTTTCAATTTCCCACAAAAATCTATTTCACTTTAATTCCTTGAATCTTGGGATGACCGTTTACACGTGTCTAAAATTACTCCTTTTACCGGTATATTTAATGTTATCCGGTCACTCTTTTTTCTTCTATTTAAAGGAAAACTGCCTGTAAAAAACATTCTTTCTCTTCTTCTCTATCTTCCTCATCGTCTGCAATTATTTCCTGCTATTCATCTTCATCGTCTTCTTCTTATTATCTTTATGTTATCGTTTTCATGGCATCCAGGTTCGTTAATTTCATTGATTTTGATTATTCTCTTGATTGATCTTCCTTATTGAAATTACTTCATCTTGATTCTATTCTTCTTTTGATGTTTCTTTCACCATTTTTGTTTCAACAAGAATAAACCCGAGTTCTAAGTTTACCGTGGTGAACCCTAACATCCCTACTTGGTTCGCAACCAAAATCTTCTTCGCAATCAAGTCTCTCGCTTCCAAAAAACGACTGCGAGTAGTAAGGTATTTTAGAAATATTTACTCCTTTAATAGCAATTTTATTGCCTCTTGTTTCTCAATTGATTTATTATTCGCAGGATGATAAGAATGATGATAGATCTCCCAAAAGGCTTCGCCATAATAAACTTGATGCTTCTTCTGCTGCTCCTCCTGTTTCCTTTTCGGGATTCAAGCATTCTACTTTCCCTACAGTATCTTCGCAAGGCAAATCTCCTACTGTAGCGACCTCTTCGCAAGATAATGTACCATTCCCTACGATATCATCGCAGGATAAATCAATCCCTGAATTTTCTCGAATGAAATTCTTCGAGATACGCCTCTTCCCACTTTTACTTTTACCTCGCCCCCACCTATTGATCAGGTTTCTCCAATTGGCGGTCTTATAACCATGGGTGATTCAACTTTTCCTTCTTCCTCTACTATTTCTTCTTCCTCAAAATCTATACCTCTTAGCAAAGAAAATTTGGAAGGAATGGATATAGCTTTTAAAATTTTATCAGATACCATGAATGATGTTAAAAAAGCCTCCGCTGATCCCACCAGATCTAGTGTTTTCGAATCTTTGGGTAAATATTTTGGTTCCGATACGATATCGCGAGTATCCTTAGAACAAGAAATTAAGACTTTGAAGAATAATCTTCATAATACTTTCTTTGGATCGCGATAACCTTCGCAAGAAAAATGAAGAATTAAAAGGTATCTCTCCTCCCCCTTTTTTTTTTTTTTTTTTTTTTTAAAAAACTTGGTTCGCCTCTCAAGTTTTGCACCAGAAACGTAAGATGGAGATATATCAACTGGAATCTATTATAGAAGAAACTCGAGTGGAAAGAGACGCCTGGATGGAGCAATATAATCGTTTAGATAATCTCCATACATTTTCTATGGATCAAATAAATAACCTTTCTCAAGAAAACATCTGCTTAGTTCAAAACCAAGAATTATTAAGTAATGAAGTGTCGCGTCTCTCATATGCTTTGAATAAATCTAATTTGGAGTTGGAAACCTTATCAGATGAAAATGGAACTTTATCTCAAGAGAAGCGAGCTTTATTGGATAAGGTGGCGATATTCTCGCAACAACTTGATGTTTGTAAGAAAGCATTGAATGAGCAAGAACTGAGTCTAATTGCCCTCTCTGAAAAATAAACTTGAAGATACTACCATTGAAAGAGATAAACTTATTCAGAATAGAGTGAATCTAAGTGTTAAAACAAACCAACTCAAGGATGATTATACCAAGTTAAAAGAATCCCATTCTTCCCTTGCGAAGCAAAATAAATTATTGATTTCTAACGAAAAGAGCTTGCGTTCGCGGTTAAAAGGTCTTGTTGGTGATGGTTTTGATAATGCCATGGAAAACTTGGGGAATAATTGCTTGGCCCTTACTCAATATCTTATCTCGCAGAAGGAAGGTAGTCATAAGATTTGACTGCCTTTTCCATTATTTTTCTTTTCTAATTTTATATACCACTTTCCATCTTATAAATTTAATGTCTTTCTTTACTCTTACGAGAATCTGAGAAAATCTTCACTCTTCTCTATCTACTTTGGAAGCGGCGCATGCTAAAATTCGCAAGGAAAATACAACTCTAGTTGCTTCCCTTGCCCAATCTCGCTACCGAGCAGAAGGAGGTTTAACTACCTTAATCATTTTAAAGATATCCGAGTAGAAATCAACGAAAGCACTTCTTCGTCAATTTCCTCCCAAAGCAGAAGTTCTTGTGAATAATATTTTACTTTCTAAATCCCTTGATCCTGTCTATGTTGAACCATTGGAAGTTGAAGATGATGAAGTACCCAACTCTCCTGATAGTGATTACGATTATGAAAGCTGCGAAGATCTCGCTAATAATGAAGTTATCAATAAGGAACCTTGCGAGAATATCTCTGATGAAAACCCTTCAACTGGTGAGGGTGAAGGTGACAAGATTGTTGAAGAATCTTTACCAACTCCTTCAGCTGAGAATATTGATATAGAAAATTAAGTTTCTTTGTAATCTTGTTGAACTTTTCTTTTTGATTGTAAAGAATTAAGTCCGGTTTTGGATGAATTATTTTCTTTGTCTTTCTTATTATAAGAACTCATCTCGCCACCTTATCAAGCAATACCTTTATTTTCCATTAAGTCTTTTGTTGTAATCTTTGTTGCGATGGAAAGATCTAGTTTGCCTATATTCAAAATGTTTAAAGATCTTTCTTAAATGCTGTGATTGCGACAAGATCGCAGGACGTCTTTACATTTTCATGTAATGACCCCTTGGTCTTGTCTTATCATTATTTGTGTGGTCTTATTTTTCCTTCCTAAGTAAAGGTCTTATTTTGCCACCCCTCATTGCGACAAGATCACAGGACGTCTTTACATTTTCATGTAATGACCCATTGACCTTGTCTTATCATTTCTCAAGTATTTTTGCCTCTGCAGGACATTGTATTTGCGACAATATGACAGGTTTAAATGTTCTTGCGACCATAAAATCCCGTGACATTGCCGTCTTTGCGACGAAATCGCAGGACGTTCTTACACTTTCATGTAAAAACCCCTTGATCTCGTCTTACCCTTGCGTTAGTATTATTGCCTCTGCAGGATCATTGCACAAATATGACAAGCCTAAATTCTCTTGCGAAAATAAAGCCTCGTGACATTTGCGTCTTTTGACACTTATTAGCTCCCTAATGGAGGGTGCCGCCCTTATCTTCTCCCTGGTTGCCCCTTCAAGGAGGCGTACATCGGCCATACAAGACTAGCTCCTCCCATCCGGTCTTAACAACAACCAGTTGTTTTCGCAGCCTCTTATCCCTTATACCTATATGGTTTATGGTTACGAGACTGCACCCTAAGTGGAGTTTTCTTCGGGCCGAGTGCAGCATATGCCAAGACTTGTCAAGAGTGGTAAGGAAGTTCCATGCTCCCCGCACTCTTGACTCAACCGTGTACCTCGGCGCCTTGGTCATACACGACTCCTTGGAAGAGACCCTCGGGCGTCCAACCAGGGTATAACCTTATATATATAGTTGGAAATCCAAGGTATCTCCCCCGGATAGGCTTTCATGGGCCTCAAATCTCCATGACCCAGGTTTCAGGAGCGGTGTAACCTTCCACCTGAGCCATGTTAAGAGATACCCCCTTATATGACGTACGTTAGGTCTTACATTTGCCTCTTGCGAAATATCATTCGCGAACTAGGGTGTACGCCATAAAGGTTCGTCCCATTCACTCACTCATTCATATTTGTTAATTCATTCATTCTGTTTGCGAAGCTATCGCACAATCTTGCTTTATTTCCTTTGATCTCGCAATCTATCTGTTTCAAAAACATTATATCACAGATTCCTTCCATTTCTCCCATCTTCTATGGGTAATATTTCTTAAGATATAACCTATTCCATGGCCTATTTAGTTTTTGCCCTACATCTTTGCCTTCAGGATCCATTAATCTATATGCCCCTGTTCCAACTATCTCCTTGATAATATAAGGTCCATCCCATTTTCTTGCCAACTTGCCACCATTTTCTCGATATATAGGTGTTTCTCGCAGCACCAAGTCACCCTCGGTTTGAAATTCACGTATCTTGACACGCTTGTTATATTCTCTCGGCCAATCTTCGCCGATAATTCTCCATATGTTGTAGTGCTTTCTCTCTTTTTCTTCTAGTTCATCTAACTTGATTAAGATGTTACCCGTCTTGAGATTTTTCTCCCAAGCTTCTTTCTTCGTAGTTGGAATCTTAACTTCGTCGGAGTACGACTTGACTCCATATGTTAAACAAAAAGGAGACATGCCTGTAGCTTCTCTTCTAGTTGTATTATAAGCCCATACCGCATTGGGTACTTGTTCGCACCATCCTTTATTGTATCCTTCTAACTTTTTCTTCAATATGTCTGCGATTGTTTTATTTGTCGCTTACGCACGACCATTAGCCTACGGGTATAGAGGAGTTGATTTCCCACATCGTATCTGAAAATGCATTAAGCGACAATTCTATATTTTGTCCTTGAATCTGTTTCCCATTGTCGGATACCAACTGTCTTTGGAATCCCAAATCTGCATATAATGTTCTCAAATATGAAAGTAAAAACATCCTTATCGCGAATATGTTGTACCGCTTTCACCTCTGCCCATTTTGTGAAATAATCTGTTGCGACGATTAAATATCTTCTCTGTCCCGTTCCTGGTAAAAATGGTCCTACAATGTCTAAACCCCATTTTCCAAATGGCCAGACACTTGTTGAAGAATTTAAAGGAGCTCCTGGTGCATGTATTTTCTTCCCATGCCTTTGGCAATCCTCGCAACGTCTTGACACTTGTTTCGCGTCCTCATGCATATATGGCCAATAGTAACCCTGCATTTTTGCTTTATATGCTAAGGATCTTCCACCGCTGTGATTACCAGCATCCCCACTATGCAACATCTTCAATATGATTTCCCCTCCCTTTCTTGTTAAACATCTAAGGGAAGGCCCGTTAAAAGATCGTCGGTATAGCACTCCATCTCTTAATTCATAATTTGTTGCACGGATTTTTAATTTGTGTGTTTCCAATCTATTTCTTGGTGTTTCTCCTGTCAGTAAATATGCATGAAGCTCTGCTCTCCAATCTTCTTCGCAGAGTGTTTGTGTTCCGTCTTCTACTACCATCACATCGGTTTCTTGTTCTTCTTCTTTGTCAATTGACGGCATCAAGAGTGTTTGTATTTTAATATTTCTCGAAACTGGATCTGTCATCATACTTGATATAAAGGCAAAAGCGTCTGCGAGCCTATTATTTCTCCTTGATATATGTCTCCACTTTATTCTTGGTATCTGCGTCGACAACTCGTCAACAAGTTTCTTATATTTTTGTAAACACAATTCGTTTATGGCATATTCTTCTTTTATCTGGCGAATTGCCAATTGTGAATCACTAGTAATCCTTACATTTTCTAGCTTCATTTCTATTGCAAATCGCAAAGCATGTATTATAGCTTCATACTCTGTTTCATTGTTTGTTGATGCAAACTCCAATCTGAAAGAAAGAGCTATCTTATTACCCTCTGGTGATATCACAACAATCCCTATTCCATTTCCTTCTCCATTTGATGATCCATCTACTAATATTTCCCATCTATTTGGTTCCGTTAACAAATCTTTCGGATCTCCATGTTCTTCCTCTACATCCATCATTTCTTCTACTGATTCATCCTCTTCTAAAGGAAATTCTGCCAGAAAGTCTGCGACAACCTGTGATTTTGGCGAAGATAATATTTCATATTTGAGTTTGCAATGACTTATTTGAGCATTCCATCTCTCAACTCTTCCCGACCTCTTTGAATTCTTCATCACTGATTCTATTGGTACTGTTGATGGTGGATTTTCGTTTAAGGTTAAATTTGTAAAAACCATAAAAATCATGCGCTGACATCTTGTAAAAGATAAAGCCATTTATAAGTGTTGGATACTCCCTCACTTAAATCCACCAAGAATGGAGCATGTAGCAACAATCCCATTCTGTGAATACATGAAATTCCTCCAGGTTGGAGCATGTAGCAACAATCCCTTCCTGTGAATTTCATATCAGCCTTGTATTTCCAGTACTCATTATCAGTGTGGCATGACGACCGAGTGTTACTCTTACTGAAATAACACGAACCTCCAAGCACTATAATGAAACCATGTACGAAATACCCGTGACAGCGATTCTCGGTGTGTTATACTAGCCCGAGCCCTCTCGGTGTGTTATACTAGCCCGATTGAGCCCCTCTCGGTGTGTTATACTAGCCCGATTGAGCATCCTGACTGGCCGTATCGACTGGGATATGATCTGATCGCAGATCATCCAACTCCATAAGCATGATTGGATGACCCCGGATCAATTCCATCACCCCCAAGCGGTATGGAATACCCACGGCCGACCCCGCATGGTCGGTCATTGGCCTAGCCTACCAAAAAAAAACGTTCATACCAAGCATTATGGACGGAAAACCTAAATTAGGGTTTGCGGCATATTACATGTGTCGCAAAACAGTCTCAACCATCCATCTTCGCGGTATAGATGGAGGGTGTAGATGTAGACTCAAAGGGCCCAGAGCATGTCGGCACGATCACCATGGGCCCGCCTACACACTTGACCAATCGGTCAAGACCAACAATGTTTGGCCGTGACAAAATCGTCACCCAAACAAGAGGAGGCGCACGGCTTTGAAAACCAAAATTAGGGTTCAAGCCATCACGCGCGTCCATCTTCTCGATACGAATGGAGGGTCACAGATTAGATTAAGCAAGGGCGGTCATACCAAAGATGACCACCGTGGGCCCATCTACCTCCTCATGCGGTCGGCCAAGGCATATCATGCCTGGCTAATCCAAAACGCCCGCCCAAACATGCATGGTTACACTTCCCAAATTGCAACCGATCTCGACCACTCAACTTCACCTGATGATTTGAATGGCTTAGATCACGTTTTCATGGGATAGTCAGGTATAGGCATGATCACCAGCCTGCCATCTTCCCGTCAAACCCATCGACCAAGACCGACCAAGTTAGGTCGTCTTGAAAAACACGCCGGAAAAGAGTATGGCGCGCGGCATCAAACTCCAATTGCAAAATCGATCTCAACCACTCAACTTTACCGGTCAAATTGAGTGGCTTAGATCGCGCCTTCATGGGACAGTGAGGTATGGACGTGCACACCGGCATGCTTTGTCTACACACATGCCGGTCGGTCCTCTCCAAACCCCTTTCCATGCTTGGTTTCGACCAAGCTGAAGAGTCATGCTTGCGCTCCTCTTCAAAAAACCTAATATTCATTAACGGTCGCAGATGAGTGTCTCAAAGATCATCTCATCCGTCCAACTTCACCAGCTTGGTTATGCAACCCTGGTCAAGAGTTATTTGGTTAGTGAGGCGTCATTGCCCATCACTTTACCACACCATAATGCAGTACATGCATAAAATACACATGATACTTCACAAGTATCGACTTTCTGAATAACACAGTTATTCAATTCGACGATTACATGCTATCTTTCGTGGATCCACGATCCACACATTCCGTTTATCAATCATGTCACAAACTGGGGATACATACTGGGGTATTGGTCTCAGCGGTTTACGTGCGTGCAACGCGCCATCACAAGAACGTGTTAGGAAGTCATGGACGGTTAGAGATGAACAGGAGAAGTGGGCAAGACTGGTCGACGCACAACTCCACTACTCCATCACTCCACTTCCTCCGCTTCCCACGAGAGACGTGAATGAGGCTCAATGACTTGTATAAATAGGTTCTCCGCCCTATTTCAAACAACAACACAAGTTCGGACAGACAGAAAAACCAAGTGTTAATACAAATCGTATTCAAACACCCCGAGCACCGCTTGCATCAACCGCAAGCCTGCTCATCTTTCATTACAAGTTATAAGCAAGCCAACACCTTCACAATCTCAACACCTTCTTCGCTTCCCTCCCTAAGATCAACCCCATCTCCTTCACTTTGTGACCGAAACAAGTCTGGAACGGCCATTTCTTGGTTTAGGCCGGACTTGCACAGATTGATCTCTCGAATCTACAAGCACTCACCGCGCGATGCATTTGTTTAAAGGTTTAAATTCATTCCTCATCCACACCCCAAATTACCAAATTCTGCAGAGTAGTTTTCACCCATAAACAATTGGCGATCACAAAGTGGGAGATTGATCTATCGGTTGCAAAAATTGAATTCTCAATCCTTCGTTTTCATCCCGAGATGTATCCTCACTCGGAGACCACAAAGCGGTTCGAGATATCATGGGAAGCATAGCTGGAATGTTGGAGGATGTCTTGGCAAATCAAGCCAGTATCACCGGAAAGCGAGCGAGACGTTTCGCCTTTTGAATGATATAGCAACACAACTACAAGAAGGGTCGATAGACGTCAATTCAGACAGTGCAAGAAACGTTGAATCCTCAGCCAGGAGTCACACCTTTACAAGTGGAGAAGCAAAGAGAGCACGCAGTCGAAAACGAATCAAGAAAGATGGACAACACGGTCCAGACGGGGGAAAAGACTTGTCCGGAGTACTACAATGTCTGCCAGATAAAGAAAGGGAGCCTGCAACCTATGGAGCCCTGCTAGAGGATTTATATCTCAAAACTCTTGCTGGGCCCTAAGACTGTCCAATCCGCGTCGACTTTTCAACCGGCGAAGAAACGCTTGAGGAAGGAGAAATCAATCGGGAAATACCGAATACGAGAGGATGGGAGCGTTCAATCCGATCACTCGGCGAGTGACATCACGACACCTTCCACATCTCTTTACCTAGGCGAGCGACCCGCGAGATATGATGGCACTCGCAAATCTTCCAACTTCATCTCCGTTCCACGTCAAAGCCACGGAGAGGCGTTACAACGCCACTGACGCAGGAAAAGTCAGACACAACGTACTTACATTTCCCCTTCCCGATGAAGAAGATTCTGGAGCTACTGGAGGCGTGGGTACGAAATGGAGAAGTAGGGCTACCCCCGGTATGGCGTCCGCCCACTGATCAAGAAGTGATGGACCCGAGTCTTCATTACCACCGGTTCCTTCATCACCCCACCCCGGTGAATGCAACGCTTTGAAACGCATTGTTCGGGAAAAGCTTGGTTCGGAGGGATAGTTACGAGAAGTTAGTGCGGAGGATTTTCTTAGAGAGGCTACTCCGGTTTAATACAAGTGAGGCTTCAAAAGCAAGTAAGTTTTACTCAACAATTTTACAAGAAAGATAGTTTAGAATCCACTGGGGACTTGGCATCCCGCACGTGGAGAAAGAGGCTCGATGATCAAATATCATATTTGTTTCCATCCGTACCTCCCTTTTTGCATAACATTTGCAATTTCATGTGCAATCATTCATGACCAAGATGCAAATTTCATTTAACATAATCTCTTTCAAAAAAAAGTTGTTCACAAAACTATCTCAAAATAAGCCAATTCAATCACCTATCAATCCAAAACCGGAGATCAAAGAAAATCCTCACTATCACTCAAAAAGAAAAAACATCTAAAAGAAGAGACAAGTATATAGCATGAATACTTCAAGGAAAATCCTTCAGCAACAACTCGTCCTTCTGGGCGAGAGAGACTTTCATCCTTTGAAGCACAGCCTGCTTCAGCTCCAGTTCCTTAGACAACTTCTCAACCTCTTCTTCCTGGCGAGCAACACAGTCCGCGGAAGGGACTTCATCCTGTAATTTTAAGGAGCTCCTGAATCTTGGAGAACCCTTCAAAGAACCAAGGAGCATTGAAGTCATCATCTTGCACAAACACGTCCCGATGGCACCTCCAATCTTCAATCATCTCCTCGGAACTGTTCGACCAGTCGTGATGCTCATCCCATTGATAGAAACTAAAGCTTCTTGGGACGCGGTTGACCAACGCAAGACGACTTTTGAGTTTCGTGGTGGTAGCAATGTGACCGTGCTTCTCCCATATCGCTGTGTACAACTCTTTGAACTGAACCGGCACGCTGAATCCACCAATCAACACATGTCCTGGATAAGGAGTAGTAAAAGGAGGATCGAACAAAGCCCCAGGCTGCATCACCGGTAATTCACCAACCGCAAGAGCCTTGTCAGTTGCAGGAGGCCTTTCGGAAGGAGTCACCACAATAGCCATATTGTCCGGAACCAGTTCGGGACGGATTTCAAGGGGAGCCGTCTCAACTACAGCAGGCACTGTCTCTCTTACATTCCTTCCGGCATCTATTTCGCTCTGGGTGCTGATTTCCATCACGACCCCGTCGACAAGATCACTAAGGAAAGCGCCTTGTTCAACCGAGCTTGCATCATCTCTGTCGTGGTCGGAAAAAGAAGCGGTTTCTCCAGACTTCTCAGCATGAAGGTCAGTACCGCCAGACTTCTCAGCATGAAGGTCAGTACCGCCAGACTTCTCGGCATGAAGGTCAGATCGCGGAGTGCGAAGGCCAACATTACCGACCTTCTCATTTTGAATGCGCGCCAACCTTGTGAAGACATTCTCTTTCGAATTCCACGATTTCAAGTAAAGATCGCTTTTAGAAGAATTTAAATTGTGGGAATGAAGAAATCAACGGAAAGAGATTTAAATACCTGCATATTGGAAGAATTGAGGACTACCGGACCGCATGCTTGCCTCTTAGGTCTCTCTCCTACTTGGGGACTGCAATCCTCAGCTCTGGTCCGTTTGGCTGGAAGTGGCTTCAACCGGAAATGCTTCGTCAAGACGTCAGAAGATGGTTCACCACGGGGATCTGTCACGACACTCTCCGAGAATCCCTGAAAAACCAACAGTTGCCTCCTCCAAAATTCCTTGTACTTATCGGTCACCACTGGTTTTCTCCCAATAGGCCAGAAGGGAAGGCTCACCCGCTCTAAGAACACGTCAGCATTAAGGCTATTCAGGAGAAATTCCTTTGAAACCACCGGTGGACGGATAAATGGAACACCCTGATCAAATCCCATTTGACGAGTAGCCCTGTCAATATTGTACGGAGTCACAGCAAATTCTTCGTTAAATAGAGACGGGACATATCCTAGAATACAGTTGCGCAGGTAAATAAGTTCTCCAGATTTCATAGTTTCGACATCGGTACACAACACAGCATCAGGACCGTTAGAAGCGACAACAAAAGTCTTAGGATGAATAATGGAAAGATGGACCGGCCCCCATGGACGGAAATCTACAGAAGACACATTGTCAAATACGTCCACAAGTCTCACACCGGCTCTGGGACGCTTCTTATTCCAGCGGAGTATTCTCGAACCACCATACAAGTTGGTGAGCAAATTTGTAGGGGCAGGAGCATAGCTTTTGAAGTGTTCCCACAAGAATGCACTGAAGAAAAGCGAAGTGAACGTGCGATTCCACCTTCTTGTACCCGTTAGAAACATGCATGTCCATTGCTAAAGCGTCCAAATGAGAATACAGTGATCCAAGGAACAATGAGCCCAGAGGAAGAACTTCACCCTTCGCCAATTTTTATAGCAATCCTAACAAGCTCACCTCTTATGGTCTTCTTTCCTGAACCATCATCAAATATATCCCTGGATAGCCATAAAGACAGGAACGCAATCACGCTGAGCTCATTTTCCAACTCTTGATCCGGCGCTGGGTCTGCAGGAGACCACTCTGACACCCACCAAGTGTAAAAGCATCTCGCATCTTTTTCTCCTCCTTGTCCAGACTCTCGAATCCCTCCGCCTTTTGAAGTATAGCATCGTAGTTACGTTGCTCCGTATCAGAGAGATCGTAAGAAAGACTTCCAGCAACAGGCAGGTTCATTAATGCAACTACACTCTCCAAAGTAATAGTCATCTCTCCCCATCTAGATATGGCTGTGTGAGTGGAAATACGCCACCGAGAAATGAAGGTAATCAAACCCGCGGTGTCTTTCCTAATTTCGAGGGTAGCAGATGCCATGACCGTATTGAGGATTTGTGCTGTAGGATCATAATATCGCAACGTACAAGGCTCGCGGGATTAATGAACGACGGCGTCGCGGGGAGTCGCAGGGAGCTAAAATAAACGACGCAATGAATAACGACAGGCAAAACATAAAGAAGACGTGAGACTGGCGAGGGTTAGGAAGTGTCGCGAGTGAATGTTTGTGCATCTGCGACACTTCGCGAGACATTCCCGAAAATAAAGGGAGCTTAGCTGTCATCCACTATGTATTACCCTATATAAAGGGCTAAATGAGTGCAGTAAGAAGGGGATCTTTTGGAATGGTTGAGCAAGTCATTAGGAGAGAAAGTTTGAGAGTGTTTTAACTTCTAAGTGTAATTCTATTTTCTGTGTAAAACACTTCATGAATTCAATCAATAAATATTCTTGATCTTACATCTTTCAATGAATTAATTAAGCAAAATCGAGTAAGGGGTGTAGTGTGGGCAATCCCATTTACTACATATGCGCTAGAAACAGAGGGACTGTGCGAGAGATTGACGTAGAAATTGGAAGGAATTTGGATTAACGAGAGAAAAGATTTGGAGAAGATACTCAAGAATTCATTGGAAAAGAAAAATGGCTAGAAGAAGAAATGTACAAGGGCAACCAACGATTGTAAGAAGAAGTGGGAGACTTGTTTGGAGAAAGGAGGAATGAAACAGGGAGAATCGTCAAGGATGAATATGAGAAACGATGGAGAAGATCAAAACCAACTACCGATCTCCCGGTAGAAAAACGCGGCTGTGGATTATGATAGAGTAAGTGTACATACTTGGAGGTCTGATTCTGAAGACGAGAGAGAAGAGGAGCAGCAGCTGGTGAACAATGGACAAGGAGAGCAAGGAATGAATGGAGAAAACGAAGAAATCGCAGCATTAGAAAGATTGAGACAAATAATACACGAAGAGAGACGGCTAGAGGCAGAGGAACGAGCAAACTTGACAAGACAGAATCATGAATTGAGGATGGAAAATATGAGGTTGCAAAATAGGAGATCTAGAAGTAGCGTGAGATCAAGTTCAAGATCGAATAGGGAAGAAAGAAGGAGAGTTTTACCAACGAGAAGTACAGGAAGAAACACAAAATCCGAATATAGAGCATGGCGAGAGAAGAGGAGAAATAGAAGATCGTTATATTCCTCAGCCAAAATCTTCAAAATGAGCGGAATAGGGAAAATCAAGGAAACATGCAACTCAAGAACCGAATGACCCAGTGTCTTGAAGGAGAATAATCTTACACGAGAGAAAGAAGCGAGAAGAAACCGAGAGATCGAGGATGACATTGAGAGACACTACATTGAACAAGCGCGGCTAGCTCGCGAGAAAAGGCTAAGAGAAGAAATGGAAAATCAAGAGATGGAGGAGGCAATCCGTGAGAATAACCATGATAACCGAGAAAGAAGGAGGGAACAAAATCGTACCAATAGAAATATTAATGAAAAATATGAGAGGCGCGGATGAGAGGCTGAGAGACAGAAGAAGAAGAGAAACAACCGATATAATGGCGTGCGAATTGAAGAAAGAAACGAAGAAGAGCGTCGCGGGAAAGGAGAGAAGAAAATAACGAGCAAGAAGGTCAAAACGAGGCACGAGCGAAGAAGGAGAGAAAGCGAGCTAAAAAGACCGGTAGAATCAAATTCTGAGGCAAATGAACAAATCTTAAGAGAAGCTGGCTGAAATGAGAGGATTGTTGAACAATAGAAGGGAAGGAGGAAGGAAACAATTGGATGAAGCCATCGCGAAGCTGCGAAGAATCCCTTCACGCTAGAAGTACGGATGGGAGGAATACCTCCTAAGTGCAATCTTCCCCATTAACAAACATCTTCGATGGAACAACTGCAGCGGTGCAACATATCAAGGCCTATATGAGGTGTATCTTTGAGTGGGAGAATCATGATGCTATCTTGTGCAAATATTTCGCATCAAGCCTAATTGGAGAAGCACTAAAATGGTTTGAGGGTCTACCAAGGAACACAATCACATCATTCAATCATTTACAAGCCACATTCACAGGAGCATACATAAGTAACAACTCTTCACGACCAGGTATTGAAGATGTATTCGGGTTGAAACAAAGGGTTGGTGAGAGCTTAAGGCAGTTGACAATAAGATGGAGAACCATGTGTAGCGAAATGGCAGGACGGGTTGAGGAAAGATATCTCATCCTCTCATTTGTGAATGCTCTCTTCGCGACTAACTTGTTATACATTCAAATTTTAGAGTCAAAAATACAATCACGATGGCAGAACTGCGAGAGTTACAGGAAGAATATATCGCCTTAGAAGAAAGACAGAATGAAATGAATTCTTATCCGGTCGCGAACACAAACTCGAATGCTGCGAACGCAAGCTTGTTACCTCAGTTCATCAATACAGTGGCGAGCACTTCGCAAGGACAGCAAGCAGGGAAGGCTGATGAGGGACAGCGGAAGATAGTAGCCATGGGAAGCCATGACCAGGAGGAGTTTGAACAAGAAAGGAATTACTACAACCGTAACAGCAATAATAAGATTCAAAGGCTAGATCATGTGCAAGAAACTTACGGTGGACGAAGGCAATATAACCATGGAGAGCGAGAGAAGCCGCAGAATAGTATGGGAACCAATTAAGATGCCTCCACCGAATGCTAGTGTGGAAAAGATCTGGGAGGCTATACTTGTGATGGAAGATGTACCGACACCTTGGAACAGCGGGGATGGAACCACCACCGAGGCGACAAAGTCATGAGTTTTGTTCTTACCATCGCTTCCATGGACATCAAACAAACGACTGCAGAAACGTAAAGAGAATTATTCTCGGGATGATTGATCAAGGAAGTGAATCACTTTCTAAAAGGAGAAAAAAAAGGCCGGACATTACCACCACCACCGAAATGCACGAACGAGTGTCGGCGAAAGGAAAGGGAAACATTTGTGATAGAGTCGGAACAAAAGCTAAAAATTTGAATTGCAACTCTATCGTCCACTCTTATCGCACAATCGAAGATTTTCATGACAACGTGCTCGGTAGAGTCTTTGCGAGAGATGCTAATGATAAAGAAATAATGAGCACAGCGAGAACGACAGCCTTGATTAGAAAAGTGGCAGTGAAGACCATTTCTTTCTCTGCAGATGAAGTGCCAAAAGGAAGAGAAACACATGATAGCCCGTTGGTTGTGAAACTAGAGATTAACCCGAAACCGGTTGATGGAGAAGATGATGAGGCGAGAAGCTTCTTTGGGCGATCAACCGAATCTTAATCGATACTGGAAGTTCGGTGAATATTCTCTTCTACCATACTTACAAGACGATGGGAGGAAAAGATGAGGATTTGATCCCCTCTACATACAAGATATATGGCTTTAATGGCACTGCAAACAAACCAAAGAGAGAGGTTCACATGAGAATACCTCTACAAGGATTATCAAGCGATATCTTATTCTCATGTGGTTGACGTGGAATCTCCATATAATGCGCTGATTGGGAGGCCATGGCTTCATGAAATCTTGGGAGTCGCATCAACATATCATCAATGTATAAAATTTCCACATCCAAATGGCATTGGTATTATACAGGGAGATTGGAAGGAGTCACAACAATGTCATGAGGTCGATGTAGAAAGGCTGCGAAGAAAGAAATGCCAAAAGAAAGGGTTGGAAGCAACATGCGAGAGATGAGCGAGAGAAAGGAAAAAGCTGATGGTAGATGTTATAGAAGTAAGGACTGAACATACCTCGCGAGGTGAATGCCTAGAAGCAGTAGAATGTTATGATAATAAAGGAGCGAAGGATATGAGGAACAAAAAGACATAAGAAGTGAATAGTCAACAAAAGCGGGAGGAAAAGTAGCAATTGAAGTAATGATGTGCGAGAATCTTGCGATCAAGGGTAAATGAGAATTCGATTAAGAAAGAGATAAAGACACAACAAATGAAATGGAATTTTGCGAATACTTCGCAAAACAAATATTAACAAATAATGAAACATGAATGATTGAATGATTGAATGATTTAACAAAGATGAATGAGTAAATGAATGGGACGAACCTTTATGGCGTACACCCTAGTTCGCGAATAACATTTCGTAAGAGGCGAATGTAAGACCTAAAGTGCGTCATATAAGGGGTATCTCTCGACATGGCTCGGGGGAAGGTTACACCGCTCACGAAGCCTTGAGTCATGAAAATTTGGGGCCCATGAAAGCCTATCCGGAAGAGGTACCTTGGATTCCCAACTATATATATAAGGTTATACCACTGGTTGGGCGACCGAGGGTCTCTTCTTAGGAGTCGAGTGTATGCTCAAGGCGCCGGGTACACGGTTGAGCCGAGTGCCGGGATGGATGAACCTACCCTGCCCATTCTTGGCAAGTCTTGGCATATGTTGCACTCGCTTGAAGAAAACTCCACTTAGGGTGCAGTCTCGTAACCATAAACCATATAGGTATAAGGGATAAGAGGCTGCGAAAACAACTTGGTTGTTGTTAAGACCGGATGGGAGGAGCTAGTCTTGTATGGCCGATGTTTCGCCTCCTTGAAGGGGCAACCAGGGGAGATGATAAGGGCGACGCTCTCCATTAGGGGGTGTCAAAGCAGACGCAAATGTCATAAGGCTATGTTTTCGCAAGAGAATTTAGGCTCGTCATATTTGTGCAATGATCCTGCCCGAGGCAATAATACTAACGCGAGGGTAAGGCGAGATCAATGGGTCTTTACATGAAAGTGTACGGACGTCCTGCGATTTAAATGTCGCACGGCAATAATGTCATGGGGCTATGTGTTCGCAAGGATATATAGGCACATCATATTGTCGCAACTAAAACATCTGCAGAGGCAAAAATACTTGGAAAATGATAAGGCAAGATCAATGGGTCTTTACATGCAAGTGTAAAGACGTCCTGCGATTTTGTCGCAATAAAAGGTGGCAGGGGAAGACCTCTAATTAGGGAGGTCTAACTCGGAAGACCACACAAAAATGACAAGGCAGGGTCAATGGGCCCTTACTTGAAAATGTAAGGGCGGCTTGCGACCTTGTCGCAATGAGAAGAGATAAAATACATTTATGAAGATAAGGAATGAATGGAGTAAAATTCTTGATTTATGAAGATACCTGCGACCCCGTCGCAACAATACATTTCAATAATAATAAAATTATTATTCAACCATATACAGGATGACAGCTAAAATCTTCCATCTGAAGATAAATAACAGAGGCAAGTATGGGAATGGAAAAGATGGAATATTGTTATTCATCTTCTGATGAAAGAGTTATACATCAATAATGTTAGCCAATTATATTACAAGGAAGAACTACCAAAAAAGGGGGAGTGAAGATTGAATTCAAGGGGAAAAATCCAAGAAATACACTATAATAAGGATACAGAAATGTACGGATATTACAAGCGAGAGAAAGAAAACAAAAAGAGTTATCTCTTTGGTGATTCTTCTTCTTCATCGATTCTTGATCGATTATTCTCATCGCGAGAATTTTCTTCTTCGCCAGCCTCGCTATCGAAACGTCCGAGACAGGCGATTCTCGGGAACCTTTTCAAGGAGAGGGGATATGAATGCGAGAGGGATATTGTGGTCCTTACAAACATACTCCATGCCTCCATTGCGAAAACAAACAGCATCATTATTAAAGTTCTCCACTGTTGTTAGAAATTGCTTCTTCAACTTGGAATATCTATTCTCGCGAAGGAGAGATTCTTTGCTGTTGTTCTTTTTCGGTTTGAGTTCTTCAATCCTCGCTGGAAAATTCCTGGCGAGTTGTTCTTTTTCAGATTCAAGCTCTTTAATTCTAACTTGAAGTCTCTTCTCGGATTCTACAAATAAGTAACAACAAGTTAATAATTTACAAGCAATACTACAAGTAAGAAGCGATGAGTATAATAAGTAACCTTCTCTATCGGATATCATATCTTTAATCAAGGAAGTATGCTCGGCATGAAGACTAACATCAACACCTAGGTTATTCTGGCATTATCTAAAACTTTTGCAGCCCAGGCAAATTCATCATCACTATTAATAACAAGAAGTGAGCAGAACTTGCTCTTCTCGGCTTGCTCAAGTATGGTATTACGACGAAGGAGTTCATCTCGTTCAATTTGCACATCAAGAAGAGATTTGTGGAATTCTCGCTACGCTACTTTGTGCACCTCTGTTAGTAATGCGATCGTTCTCATCTATGAGATCACTAATTTTCTTCCTTAAAGTCTTGACTTTCTTCTCGGAAGCAAGGTACATTCGTTTAAAGCGGTTAGTTAAATTTAAACTAGATCTGTGTTCGATCTCTAAGAGATGATGTTTGGATTGAAGATCCTTTAATGAAAGGAGGTTAGTTTTAGCTGAGGAACTACTTAGAGATTGATTGAGGTAAGTAAGAAGGACATCATCATTCATAGGCTCGGGAAACGAATGAAGAAGAATGGATTCTTCGGAGAGATTATATACGTCTGCGAGAATAATAGTCAGACAAAGAAAGATAGAAGATAACATGACAAGGATTTGAGAATTGAAAATTATTATACCATAAAGTTGCTGATTTGAATTCTGAAGGGTAGATACTCTATCCTTTTGGGAGTCCAGATCGGCTTCTAATTTTTGAACCCTATCGCGAGATGACGCGACTTCAGCTTCCAGCTCTTGGGTCTTTTTGTTCAATTGTAAATTTTTCTTTTCAAGGATGTTGCGTCTTCTCTCGAGATCTGAGGCAACTACAAAAGAAGTTTTTCCAACCTATGAAAGAAGATAGAAAAACCGTTAATGCATATATATTTAAAAATTTAAAATTAACAGGGAAATATGACTACATGCATACCAAAGACCCAAGTGCGTTCAAGAAGTCAGGAGACACAGTTCTAGAGGCTCCATTGAAAGAATTATTGCCCTCTAGTAAAGCAGCATTACACATTTGCGAGAACCTTGCAAAGGAAGCTAGGGAGCATCTCCCATTCCTTGGAAAGAGTCTACGAAAGATGCTAGATAAGCGATCCATAGAAGAAGCGGTCGACGGAATCTTCTTGGCGAGAGAAGGATTCGAGTCATGGTTATCCTCGTCGAGAAGATTGAGCTTGAGCTAAGGCGAGAAGAAGATTGGACCTTTCGCTTCTTAGTTAATGGAGCGGAAGATTTACCCTTGCGAACGACAATTTTGCCCTTACTTTTAATCTTGGCGGCTCTGACTTCTTGACTCAACCTTAGCATACGGTTAAAAATAAGAAAACAGAGGCAACAATATTGTTTCAAATGACAAAGGAAATGTTTCTTACTTCATCCGTAGCGATCGAAGTATGGTCGATACTCTCCAACGGATTATCCTTGTACTTTCTTCTCAATTTGGCGATCCGAGAAATTTTACAAACTCAACATATATAAAAAGAAAGTTGCAAAGGCAAGATTTAAAATGGGAAACATACCTCATTTGCTTTATCGGGCCATTTGAATTCCCAAGGATGATACCTGCGAGATTCGCGGGGAAGAACGTCTTGGGCCCGCGATATAAGGACCATTTAAAATCAAGGGTACAACCCACAATTTCTCATCTTTGGAGTGGCGAGGTAGTATTATTGCCGGGTGCCAATCAATATCCCGCATGAGCAATTTATCCTCGGGGACATTATCCTTCTTTTTGAGGCGAATGCCCAGGCGAGATTTCGCATTAATCATCTTTATCCTTGAATAGTTTTCAAAAAAGCTCTCTACGGTGTACTTCTCGGTTATTTCCAAGTCTGCGAAATCGGGGTGCCTAACGGTAGTAGGGTATAAAGATCCTTTGCCGGCACCACGATTCGCGAACTCAAGCATTAGGCGAATGCAATCGCCACTCAATTGATAAACAGCCCGGAGAATTTTTCATGGGCCAAGATTTCATAAAATAAAGGCATCTCGGGATTGTACAAGGGAATGGGAAGTCCCGAGAAGGCTGACCTAAGCGAGACTATAATCTTTTGATCATCACATTGATGATCGAAAAATGACTTTGCGAAAGGATAGATGAAGGTTCTTGATCGGGGAATGGTTGATAGAGTAAAACCCTTTTCGAGCAACTTCTGTTGAACTTCCTCAAAAGAATCTTTGTATGCACGACTAATGGAAGCCATTATCAGTATGGGAATGTTAAAGGTTAGGATCAGCGCTAGAAAGGACGAAGAAAAGATTTGCAGTAGCAGGAGCGCAAATTGCGGAAGGAGAGAGTCAAAGAAAGGTTGCAGAGAGAGAAACTAAAGAATGAAAAGGAGGGGAAAAGAAAACTATATATAGGAAAAAGATCCTCGAGAAAAACGAGGTCATTTAATGCGAAGAGACATGAATGGTCAAGAATAAGCGGTTGAAAGAAACGTGTCAAGAAAAGACATTAATAATCAAAATCCGTGTAAAAGTACAAAACTGAAACAGAGATAAAGATAAGCGATCATGGAAACAATATTGTAAAAATCTCATGATACTCTTCCCCTCGCGGGAGAAATATGAGGAGAGATAGGAGACGATACTTAGCATATATCTCAAAGAAGCTTGGAACTTTGCAAAAGAATAGAGGCAAGTACGTACTTTTCAAGGAAAGTATTCTTTTGCTCGTTCCTTCACCAATTGAAACCAAGGAATATGACAACAATGAATTTTTCCTTCAAATCGCTCTTCAAGCAATATTCAAGGAAAAAGAGGCAAGATGTAGGATCATAATATCGCAACGTACAAGGCTCGCGGGATTAATGAACGACGGCGTCGCGAGGGAGTCGCGGGAGCTAAAATAAACGGCCTTGATGAATAACGACGGGCAAAACATAAAGAAGACGTGAGACTGGCGAGGTTAGGAAGTGTCGCGAGAGTGAATGTTTGTGCATCTGCGACACTTCGCGAGACATTCCCGAAAATAAAGGGAGCTTAGCTGTCATCCACTATGTATTACCCTATATAAAGGGCTAAATGAGTCTGTAAGAAGGGGGATCTTTTGGAATGGTTGAGCAAGTCATTAGGAGAGAGAAAGTTTGAGAGTGTTTTAACTTCTAAGTGTAATTCTATTTTCCTGTGTAAAACACTTCATGAATTCAATCAATAAATATTCTTGATCTTACATCTTTCTACATGTGCTTTGGTCAAATTGTCCTTAATGCCCTTATTACTCAACATACGTCTCATCCATCCTTCATAAGAACCCAGTGGAGTATGGCAAGTCTTGAAGTCAATAGGAGAAGGCGGATATTCGTTTCTCTGGAGACAAAATCTCATCACAAGTGCGGAAGAAGAGAATGGATCAACGTCCATATTTTCTGAATCGGAAAGCAAGACTATCTTATGAGAAGGATGTCTCCTAATGTTTGGAAAAGGCGAGGTGAACAACTCATCATCGATGTTCGGCATATCTTTGAAGCTGTCAACACTTCCTGACTTGCCACCGAAGATTATCTCCGGAAGACATATCGACAGGAGTTCTTTTCTTTCTACCGCAATGAAATAAAACACAGGAGTTAGAACTCGTATGAAAGCGCATGAGAAATATAGTCACACACAGCAAAGACACAACTCGCATCGGAGCATACAATGGCCGGTCCAAACATCATTCAAGTCTGGTATTGATCAAGCTTCGGTATAACTCAAGTTTTCAAGTCTGGGATAAATTTCAAGTCTGGTACAAATTTCAAGTTCGATGCAAATTTCAGTCAAGCATGTGTGAATAAGACCCACGTTCCGGCATACACGGCGGGCCGCATTCATTCATCCGCATGCATCATAACATGATTTTCTTTATTCATGGGAATCGTGTCTCTAGGATTCAAGCCAAATGGTGGAAAAAGCTAAGCATGCACATGTCTTACAAAAGGTGTTTACCTAAACAAACTAGGGTTTTACCTTTAAAAAAAAAAAAAAAAAAAAAAAAAAAAAAGCGGAACTTACCTTGGACGGACGGCGCACGGTAGCAGCTCCGGCGACGGCAACGGCAATAGCAGCGGCAACGATGGTCGGCGGCGGCAGCAAGGTCACGGGAGCTGCTTGCCAAAACAAAAAAAAAAAAATATTCGTGAGGAAAAGAAAGGAGTTTTGTCTCTTTTATAGACAAAAAATTAGAAGAATCCCAATAGAAGAAGGATTCCTCCCTTATTTGGTTTCCTCTTTTGATTCAAATACCCAAAGAAAGAAACCGGCCCCACCAAGGATTCCATACAAGCGTGACGGCGTGGGAAACTAGCGGTCAGCCAACACTCTTCCGGGTAAACTCCTTTTATTCTGTCTTTCTTACATATGTATGTCACCATCTCATGCCTACCACACAATAGTGTAACCATTATGTGCTAGGCAGGGGACTTAATGTTGATGGTGGATTTTCGTTTAAGGTTAAATTTGTAAAAACCATAAAAATCATGCGGCGACATCTTGTAAAAGATAAAGCCATTTATAAGTGTTGGATACTCCCTCACTTAAATCCACCAAGAATGGAGCATGTAGCAACAATCCCATTCTCGTGAATACATGAAATTCCTCCGGGTTGGAGCATGTAGCAACAATCCCTTCACTGTGAATTTCATATCGGCCTTGTATTTCCGGTACTCATTATCGGTGTGGCATGACGGTAGTGTTACTCTTACTGAGAATAACACGAACCTCCAAGCACTATAATGAAACCATGTACGAAATACCCGTACAGGCGATTCTCGGTGTGTTATACTAGCCCGAGCCCTCTCGGTGTGTTATACTAGCCCGATTGAGCCCCTCTCGGTGTGTTATACTAGCCCGATTGAGCATCCTGACCGACCGTATCGGTCTGGATATGATCTCGATCGCATCATCCAACTCCATAAGCATGATTGGATGACCCCGGATCAATTCCATCACCCCCAGCGGTATGGAATACCCACGACCGACCCCGCATGGTCGGTCATTGGCCTAGCTTTGCCAAAAACCGTTCATACCAAGCATTATGGACGGAAACCCTAAATTAGGGTTTGCGGCATATTACATGTGTCGTAAAACAGTCTCAACCATCCATCTTCGCGGTATAGATGGAGGGTGTAGATGTAGACTCAAAGGGCCCAGAGCATGTCGGCACGATCACCGTGGGCCCGCCTACACACTTGACCAATCGGTCAAGACCAACAATGTTTGGCCGTGACAAAATCGTCACCCAAACAAGAGGAGGCGCACGGCTTTGAAAACCAAAATTAGGGTTCAAGCCATCACGCGCGTCCATCTTCTCCGTGCGAATGGAGGGTCACAGATTAGATTAAGCAACGGCCGGTCATACCAGCATGACCACCGTGGGCCCATCTACCTCCTCATGCGGTCGGCCAAGGCATATCATGCTGGATAATCCAAAACGCCCGCCCAAACATGCGTGGTTACACTTCCCAAATTGCAAACTGATCTCGACCACTCAACTTCACCGGATGATTTGAATGGCTTAGATCACGTTTTCATGGGATAGTCAGGTATAGGCATGATCACCAGCCTGCCATCTTCCCGTCAAACCCATCGACCAAGACCGACCAAGTTAGGTCGTCTTGAAAAACACGCCGGAAAAGAGTATGGCGCGCGACATCAAACTCCAATTGCAAAATCGATCTCAACCACTCAACTTTACCGGGTCAAATTGAGTGGCTTAGATCGCGCCTTCATGGGACAGTGAGGTATGGACGTGCACACCGGCATGCTGTCTACACACATGCCCGGTCGGTCCTCTCCAAACCCCTTTCCATGCTTGGTTTCGACCAAGCTGAAGAGTCATGCTTGCGCTCCTCTTCAAAAAAACCTAATATTCATTAACGGTCGCAGATGAGTGTCTCAAAGATCATCTCATCCGTCCAACTTCACCAGCTTGGTTATGCAACCACTGGTCAAGAGTTATTTGGTTAGTGAGGCGTCATTGCCCATCACTTTACCACACCATAATGCAATACTGCATAAAATACACATGATACTTCACAAGTATCGACTTTCCGAATAACACGGTTATTCAATTCGACGATTACATGCTATCTTTCGTGGATCCACGATCCACACATTCCAGACATCAATCATGTCACAAACGGGGGGATACATGCGGGGGTATTGGTCTGGCGGTTTACAGCGTGCAACGCGCCATCACAAGAACGTGTTAGGAAGTCATGGACGGTTAGAGATGAACAGGAGAAGTGGGCAAGGCCGGTCGACGCACAACTCCACTACTCCATCACTCCACTTCCTCCGCTTCCCACGAGAGACGTGAATGAGGCTCAATGACTTGTATAAATAGGTTCTCCGCCCTATTTCAAACAACAACACAAGTTCGGACAGAGACAGAAAAACCAAGTGTTAATACAAATCGTATTCAAACACCCGAGCACGCTTGCATCAACCGCAAGCTTTGCTCATCTTTCATTACAAGTTATAAGCAAGCCAACACCTTCACAATCTCAACACCTTCTTCGCTTCCCTCCCTAAGATCAACCCCATCTCCTTCACTTTGTGACCGAAACAAGTCCGGAACGGCCATTTCTTAGTTTAGGCCGGACTTGCACTGATTGATCTCTCGAATCTACAAGCACTCACCGCGCGAGTGCATTTGTTTAAAGGTTTAAATTCATTCCTCATCCACACCCCAAATTACCAAATTCTGCAGGAGTAGTTTTCACCCATAAACAGGTACTTTTGTCACCACTTTGACAACATGTGCTTGAAAATATATACGAAGCTTAAATGTTGCATAAACTAATGCCAAGATTAGTTTTTCAATTTTTGAGTAATTCCTTTCTGCAGCGTTGAAAGTTTCTTGATGTAATAAATTGGTTTTTCTACTCCCGTCCACTCGTAGTAACACCGCACTTAGCGCATGCGAGGTTGTCGCGAGATAGATCAACAATTCTTCTCCTTCTTCGCTTTTTGCAAAATTGATATATCCATTAAATGTTCCTTTATTCCTTGCAAGGCTTTCTCGCACTCATCTGTCCATTTAAACTTCGACCCCTTTCTAAGGATATTGAAAAAGTGCTTGCATTTGTCAGATGATCGCGAGATGAACCTCCCTAGCGAAGCTAACAACCCATTTAACTTTTGAACATCTTTTATTGTCGCCGGGGGTGGGCATATCACGAACTGCTTGTACTTTTTCTGGTCGACTTGAATTCCTTCTTTGGATACAATATACCCTAAGAATTTTCCGAGAGGCAACTCCAAAAGTGCATTTTTCCGGTTTACTTTGATATTAAATTGCCTCATTTGTTCAAAAATTTCTTTCAAATCACAATACGTGGTCTTTTGCTTTTCTACTTTTTATTAACATATCATCTACGTATACCTCCAACGTTTTATGTATCCATCTCGCGAACACCTTCTCCACCATCCTTTGGTATGTCGCACCAAACATTTCGCGACCAAATGGCATTTTTGTATAACAAAGTACAATCCTCTTGGAGCAAAGAAAGCGATATGTTCTTGGTCTTCTTGGCGAGAGGAATTTGATTATAACCCTTGTATCCATCAAGAGAAGATATCCTTTCGTTTCTGCCGCTGCTTCAACCAATTGCGGAATATCAGTAACAGGAAACTATCTTTAGGACAAGCTTTATTTAGATCAGTAAAGTCTATAAAAATTCTTATTCCTTTTTTCTTCTTTGGAACTATAACCATATTTGCTATCCATTCGGGATATTTTGCTTGTCTAATAATTCTTGCGTCCAACATTTTCTGCAATTCTTCTTCTATTTGAGGATGATATGCTGTCGCAATCTTTCTAATTCTTTGTTTAAAGGGTTTTACATTCTTGTCAATTTCCAATTTATGGCAAGCCACGAGATGGATCTATACCGGGCATTTCATCCATATCCCATGCGAAAATGTCTTTGTAATCTCGCAACAACTCAACAGTTCTTTTCTCTTCATCCGCTTCCATTTTAGTCCCAATTTTTAAGATTTTAGGCTCCTCCTCGGTTCCAACATTCACTTCTTTTGTTTGTTCTGCTGCGACATAGCTAGACTTCGGCTCTCCCATAGGAGTTGGTCCTCTTATTTCCTTCGCGAACTCACTCCCTTTTTCCATGATTTCGCCAGGTATTCCTTTTCCCTCTTTTGCTCTTATCATGTAAATTCTAAACTCTTCTTCTTTCTTAGCTGCTTTTATCATCTTTCTGCGATCTTTTCGCTTCCTCACTTGCTCTTCATAATGCTTTACCTCGATTTGATGATATATTCTTCCTTTATCAATATCTCCTCTGATCTCACCAATTCCACTCGGCATAGGAAATTTGATACACTGATGGAGTGTTGACGCTACCGCTTTAATTGCATGTACCCAAGGTCTCCCTAACAATATGTGGTACGGTGATTCCATATCCACTATACTTAATGTTACTCGTGTTTCAATTTCTCCAAGTAAAATTTGTAATTTTATCTCCCCTTTAGGTATTGTTATAGATTTTCCAAAACCATGAATATAATATCTTGGGGAACTCATTTCTTCATCTTTATATCCTAACTTTTTGTATGTATGGTAAAACATGATACTCACCAAACTCCCTGTATCCACCAAAGTTCTGTTTATTTCCCATTCTTCCGCTGCTTTTTCTTGATTCTTCTCTTTTACGCTTGCATTCATCGTGATCACTAGTAGAGATATATGATTCAAACTTTCTCTAGGTATTTACTGCTGACTGTGAACGTTATTTTCTGCTTTTCCCATTCCTTCAAAGACGATGTCTTCTCCTCATCTATAATCTTCTTTCCTTCAAAATCTCGTTTATGTATCCTTCCTCTAATATTTTCGTGGAATTCATTAACCTTTGCTTTTGTAATTGAATTATATTCCATATCTTCATTATGTTCCTTACTTCTTAACTCCTCTATCTCATCTGATTTAACATTTTCCTTTCTCATTTTCTTGATTTAAACGATTTTAATTGTACTCTTCGATCTTCAATCTTGTTCAGTCCCTGTTTCTAGCGCATATGTAGTTGCAGGAAATCCTACACTACACACCTCACTCGAATTTGCTTATTTAATCCATTTGAAGATGAATAATAATGTGTTTTATTAATTGTTTTCTTCCAAGATTTACAAAGAAATGTAGAACAGAACTAAAGAAATTACAATCACTCTTAATTTTCTCTCTCCTAATGACTTGCTTAACAATTCAAAAAGAGCTCTCCTTACAATAGACTTACTCGACCCTTTATATAGGGTATTACATAGTGGATGACAGCTATACTGTCCCTTATTTTCAGAAGTATCTCGCGAATGCTCGCGAATGTGTAACTGTTTGCCTTCGCGACATTCTTAAATCTCGCCAAATCTTCACACTTTCCTCATGTTTTGATTGTCGTCATCTATTACGTCATTGATTTACCTCCATGCGACTCCTTCGCGACGCAGTTGTTTATTAATCTCGCGAAGTATTGGTGTTGCGATATTCTGATCCTACATAAGAGGTGAGAGGATAGAAGTAAAAGCTAGGTATTGAGAGTAAAAGCTAAAAACCCCTCTTTCTTCTGCTGTGAGTGAGAACCCTCTCTTACAACCATGAGTAAGAAACCCCTTTTACTTCGGCTTAGAGTTAGAAGGTATAATAACTCATTTTCTCTTTTTTTTTTTCTCTCACAATCAATACTCTATTCTTTAGAGTAAAAACTAAAAACCCCTTTGTATTCCTTGTTGTTTTCTTTCTCAATGGTCCCTATATTCTTTTTCTAATTCGAAACCCTGAACTTCCAATAGTCGATGGAAGAAAAGATATAATTATTTGGAGTGGGGAAGTCATACGTAAATTCTCTGTTGCTTCAACAGTTCGATGTATAAGAAAAAAAATATATTTTGAATGATTTGAAGATGATATGGAATGTTTGTGTACATCTAACAATGTCTAGTAATGTATGGAAAATTTCTAGAGTTATCTGTGCAACATATGATACAATGAAAAGAAGAGGATTTCAGAGTGCCTCTAGGTGTTATATCTGTTAAAAAAAAAGAACAAGATCTTGATCATATTATGTGGAGTTGTGAATTAAGTTTTAAACTATGGCTCTGGATCAGTGATATTTTCAAATTCAGAAACCTAGTTCTTTCCATGACATTTTGAGTATGAAAATCATAAAATCTCAGTTATAAAATAGTTATGGATTGTGGTTGCTTTCATTACCATGAGAGAAATATGGTTCCTGGGGATAAGTTAGTATTTGAGGAAGAGATTGAGAGTTTTGAAATGATTAAAAAAAAAAAGATTGTATTCTTGACTGGGGAATGTGAATTTAGATTACAGGGTGCAATAAAGAATACGATCTTCAAGTTTTGAGTTTCTTTGCGGTTAAATATAAACAAACCTATAATGTCAGAGTGATGGAGGTCTTCTTTACTCTTTCAACAACTCCAAAAGTCTTAATATGTTGTGGTGGTGCTTCTAAAGGGAATCCTGGATTTGCAGGATATGATTTTCTAGCAACAAATTTCTAAGCATAAATAATGGCAGTTGTATGTGCAGGTGATTGGGCAGTTCAAAATAACCAGCTTGATGTTAGCTTTAGATTATACTCAAAAGCTGCTATTCAAGCTTTCAAAAATAAGAAACTACCATGGGTTGTAGTGTCAAGATGAAATAAAACGAGTAACAGTTTACAAATTTTTGAATTTGAACATGGGTACAAAAAAGTAAACAGCACTGCTAACAAGTTAGCAAAAGAAGGTACTAGTCTAAGAAGTAGATGTGTGAAAACATAACATACACAGAGAATAGTTCGTTTACTTTAGAATCTCCATCTCAGAAATATTATAGATTCTATCGATTTTTGTTTTTTGTTTTTTGATTTTGGTTATGTAAATCTATTTATGGCTCCTTTGTATTGTTTGGCGGTGATAATTATTCAATAAAATGTTGATATTGATTAAGCAAAAAAAAAAAAAAAAAAAAACAGTAAAACAATTCTCTCCAAATGAGAGCAATTCCTATGGTAATGTTCAAATGAAATTTTTTTTTGAGCCAGGTGGATGGCTAAACAGGTTTCACCACTATGGGAATAGAACTGCGTGGTTGATCATCAAGCGCCGTGCTAGCGACACACACTGGCGTGTGTAGGATAAACGCGGCGCTGGAAGAAAAAACGTTAGCGCTCAGGACAAAAACGCCGACATTGGTCATATCAACACGGGCGTGAGAAACAAAAACGCCAACGATCGATTTTCCAATGTCCATATTCTCAACATTATAGTTTGCAAAACTATAAATTCCTTCAATTGAATTCATTTTCAGTCACACCATTACTATATTTTTCTTCTAAAACTCTTCTAATCAAAATTTTTTGATACAATATGAGCAACATTTTAAGAAAAGCGATCAATAGTGTAAAGAAGAGAAGAGATCGAAGAAATGAACCGGCACTGCGACCTGCCACAGGTGTAGATTTTCCTCAAAATCGGGAAGCAAAGTTTGCTTCACCGAGTGTCGTTGCTGCTCCATCATTAGTCCAAGGTCATGTGTCGGGGCCTCAAGATCGTTCTGATGATTATTTTAGAATGAGAGGTGGATTTTCAGACTTAAAGGTTGTTTATGAAGTTCTACCCCATATTCTTGACGTGCGCTTTATAGTGTGAATCCTAGAAGACACAACAATAGAATTATGAAAACAGTGGAAGAAAGGTGTTGGCCAACAACGCACACATTCCATTTTATGGATTTTGAAATTGGTAAGCTTGTTTAACTTAACTTAAATGATATTTTTCAAATAATTATTAAATAATCAAAAGAATTAATCAATTATACTTGTAATTAAGAATTACGCTCCTTGATTTGTATTTCATTTTTGGGATCCCAAGTGGAATGGGAGATCCGGCACCATTTCACCAAGACGAATGGATATCAAATAGTAAATGGGAGATGCTTTTCCCCTCGTTTATGGAATTAGAAATATCGTGAAGATATAAAGAATTGAAAGGAAGTGAGATGAAATGTTCAAAGTTGAAGTATTTTCTTATCCAAAGCAGAAACCCAGAAGATGTAGATGACTATCTTGAACTCGAAAGGGTGTTTATCTTATGGGTACTGGGTCAAACATTCTTTCCAAACTCAACTTTTGTTGCTCGTGTTGGTTGGCTTCAAGCGTTAGAAGATCTTGACAAAGCACCAGATTATGACTAGGGCTCTGCAATTTTTAGCAGAAATGTACCGTGGGCTGGATCAAGCGTCCATGGGCGGAGAAAACTTCACTGGTTTCTGGGGCATCATAGAGATAAATATCAAAATTATTATTTTTAAATTTAAATAATTTTTATAAACAAATGTAGATTAAGTCAAAATACTAAAATTATGGAGTAATTTGCAGTATTGGTGGTATACCTACTTCCATGTTAGTAAACCAATCCTTAAATACGATACCCATTGATTTCCAATCTTGGACATGTACGTCTCGACCAACTGGGCGAAGGACACTGGCAGCGACGTCTTGGGTTCCAGTTTTGTTCAGAGGTTTCATCAGACGACTTGGAGCCACAACAACGTAGTTTTTCACCCTTACATTGATTTTCCTCAGTATGGTGTTAATGATGGACAATGTATTCTTGATTATTCTTTCTGTAGAGTTTTTTTTTACACTCCAGAATCAGAAAGATGGGTTTGGTACCTGGGAGAAAGACTGCAGTACCAAATACAAGGTATATATGCAATTGCAATTAACCCGCCACAACAGTGCAAACCTGTGGATCAGATTTTGATAGGATGAGAAGAACCAATTGGGGGAGGTGTGAACTAAATACAAGGAGATATATTGGTGAAGCGCAGTATGTCACCTGGTACAAGTCGATTGCAAAGCCTGTAATTGGGACACACAACATGCACATATATGGGTTTGATTTCCCAGGTTTATCACGCCTGGCTCATGATGCAAATATCGTTCCTAGCCAACCACCTCCAAAAGAGCCATGCTTTATGACTTACCCCACCACGGGTGCAAATTCTTCATCATCTTCGTCAAATATGACCGAAATTCGTTGGGCCATTGTTTCCCAAGCTATGGAACGTGATTATCCTTACTACAATGTGACTGCCAGTAACGAAGAGTTGCGGAGCCAACTGAACAATTTGTATTGGGTGAATCGGCAAATGAAGGCTATACACTTGAATGTGTGTCGGAAACGGTACAAGGACACAATATTTGATTGAGTCCAACTATAAATGATGATGGGCGTTCACCATCTACCGATTCCACCAGGAGCAACAGATCATCGCACGATAGTGATAATACAGTGGTGGGAGAAATACAAGTACGACAGAGTTCTTCACCACATGTATGGCACAATCATGTATCAACCTCAAGTATTTCGGCTAGATCCTAGGCGCATTTCATCATCATTGTCGCCCTACAACCCAAATGATTGCTACAATGTTACACCACCACCACCACAACTACAAACATCTTATATGCTTGGAGGACTGAGTGCTTTCCAACGCCTAGTATTGTTCAACCAGCTTTATCCCCTTATGGAAATTTATTTAATATTTTGGCAAGTGGGGATATCCCAGGTCTATCCCCATGTCTTGGAGAATTCTTGAATCCGGAAGATAACAATGGGAGAGCTAGCAATGAGCGACGTTAGAGATTGTAATTTTTAATTCTGCTACATTTGTAATTTTAGTTTTAAAAGTACGACGGTCTGAATTAAATGAAATTACATATGTTTAAAATTAAGCGTTTTACATTAGCTTCACTGATGAGAAGTACTAGGTGGAACAACAACTACAAAGAAGGGGTTGAAACTGTTCAACACCTTAAGGATTTCGAAACATTTTTCGAAAGGAAAAGACACATTTTCCATCTTCGCCATTCAGCCAAAGATCTTGTTACCATCTCAGCATCAGTTTCACCTCTCAGTCTACATTGATTGGCTTGTATGATTAAAGCTACAAACTCACTTACTTCTTTCTTAATTGTACGAAAACGATTTTCTATGTCGCATATAGCACGACGATTTGGATTACGGGTGTCACTGCAGAACCCGTCGTGAATAACCGCCCATAAATACACCCATGGATAGTTTGCTGAAGCAAACTGAGTAAATAAAAAAACTTAGTTTATGCAAATAGATTCATCTTCGTCTTTAGTATACGTAGCTCGCCGAACTAACAAGGGCCGAGACATGTTCAAGAATTGAAAAATTTGTTGAAGTTGAAGAATTTTTTTAAGCTCAGAGAAGAAAAGTAAAGAAGACTAGATGTGTGAATGTGAATATGGAGTTGTAACTGAGAGTATTTATAGAACTTAAAATTATAATCGTTGGATGACAAGGATTTACAGCCCTCCAGATGTAGCCGTTGGCGCTTTTGTGTCAAATGCTAGAGATTTTAATACAGACGCTGGAGTGTCAAATACTAACGGGCGGTTTTGCCACAAGCACCAGTGTTTTTGGCTCAAGCGACAACGTTGGTTCCAAGCTCGCCCAATTTTTCTTTACGCGCGCGCCACATGTTCCATCTCACTCAACGAACCAACAAATTTATTGGTTTGTACATCCATTTTTCACGTTGGTTGCGTCCATAATGGGATCAAAATCAACAAATCCACATTTTGTTGAGTCCATTGGAAGTGCTCTGGGATGATTAAAAGGGTACAGAGCTGCACTATAAAGTTGCATATGTCCCGATGAATAATGGATTTAGAGAAATAATGATGTGACTTCAGGACTGCTTAACTAGCAATTCGACCGTTAAGTTCACTCCCGATCTGGCCAAACAAAATGGCAATAATCATAGTCCAACATTATGTTAAATGTCATCTTGCAATTTGGTGCCCCTTTGCAGTGAATTGTCTCCAAGGTGTCATCCAATCATTCCCTTTCTCATAGGCAGTTATTCAAATGGAGCTGGTACATTCATTCACTGGTAGACCCATCATCAGCCTTACCTTTTGATTATTAGAACATAAAAAGAAAGAATAAGAAGAAGAACCATCCAAAAGTAAAATGTTATACTCTTAGTGATCCAGTGCATATGTCTAATAGGTGTTACACTACTATCTACACATGACCAACTATGGTTGGAAAGAAGTTTAAAAATGTAGACACGTGGATAGTGAGTTTATTTTTTTTTGGTAAATACACGTGGATAGTGAGTTAATAGACTACTTGCCCTCTCTGTTTATATTCAGTAGGATCAGTCACACTAGATCATGAGTTAAAGCTAGAAATAGTATTATGTAACCCAGCTCACTTCTTCCGTGGCTCCCTCTCTCTATCTATCTGTGGAGAAAGAGCGACAGTTTTCTTTCTCCTTTTGCTTATTCTCTCTGTAAATAGCGCAAATCAAGCTAATCAAAGACCCTACACGTAGTGGACCCTTTTATTGATCATTTAGTTTCCTTTATGGATCCAAAGCATCAAAACAACAACCCTAGCTGCTAAAAGTACAAGTAACAAGAAACCAAAGAACTTCAGTCCCCAATACCCATTCCACCACCACCTATCAAGATCACAACCACCTAATACTCTAACAAATCCTAAACTCCAAAATTTCAAATACCAATGAAATAAAATCAAGAAACCAAAATACCCATCTTTCCTAAATACCCAAAACCCTCTCTTTATATGATCAATTCAAAATTTCAAACATTCCTTAAACCCTTCTAAGCTATGATTCCATCCTGTTTCAGTAGTCCTAACAATGTCAGTAAGAGTTCACATACACAACAAAACCTAATAACATGTATTTATCAAACGCAGCTATGTAACAGCCCAATTTATCTGACCTTAACTTGGTCTAAATCAAATTTGACACATTCACTTACGATTCATGCTTCAGATGTTTTTTCACTCACGATATCATTTTCCTCATCAGCTCTTTCGCTCTTCAAAAACAAAGCGGGTTCAAAATCAATCAATCTGATGAATAGTCATAGAGTTAAGATCTACTGGGATTTTACTCGTGCTGAATTCAGTCATAAATCAGCGGAACCTAAGTCATCTTTTTACATAGCTATTATTTGGGATTCTCAAGTTGAGTTCTTTCTTGGTGATCTTCTTGCTGATGCTTTGAGACGTGTTAAAGCAGCAAAGAAAATGTCTACTTTTGTCGATCCGATTTTGTTATCGCGCCGTGAACATGTATTTGGGCATCATAATTATTCGACAAATGTTCAATTACTAGGATCAAAACACGAGCTTGGAATTGAATGTAGTAGTGGGGTTCTGAAAGTGAAAGTTGATGGAGTTGTTAGTTTAGTTGTTAAGAGATTAGCTTGGAAATTTAGGGGCAATGAGAGAATCAAAGTTGGTGAATTAGAGGTTGAGTTTTATTGGGATGTTTTCAATTGGGTTGGTGGTGCCGGTGGGAGTGGGGGAGTTAATGGGGATGGGTACGGTGTTTTTGTATTTCAAGTAGGAGATGATCACGGCGGAGTATGGCCGGAAATGGTGGGGCCGGAAAAGAAATTGATGAAAAGGAAAAGTATGTCAATGTCGTCACAGGGTATTACATCATCACCAACGCCGTCTTGTTCAAGTGTTTTACAATGGGCAGAAGAGAGTAGTAGCGATGGTGGTAGAAGTTCTTGTTGTTCTTCATCTACTACGAGATCAAATGGAAGCAGTGGTGGATTTTCTTTGTTATTGTATGCTTGGAAGAGCGATTGAAGTTTTCAAATGCATAATATTTTTAAGTGATTTTTACGTTTTCATCTACGTTTATGCTTGAATGTGAGAAATTACATACTATTACATTTGTTTGTGATGGATACTAACTTTATATGATTTGATGTACTTAAAACTTAATGACATGTTTTATGCACTTCTCCGGCGAGGTACTGAAAGTAATCTGAAAAATATCTCCTCCGTTGAGTGTGAGATACATAAGAAGTTAAGAACCAACTTGCAGTACAAACATCTTGGACAATTTTATTTATTTTTTGTTTTTGTTCTATTGTGTACGTCTTATTCAATTTGCTCTGTCAAAGATCAAGTACTGCTTTTCAAGTCAAGAGTCATTGAATATTAAGAAGGGAAAGAAAAGAGCGAAAATGGGGGATTAAATTTTAAAAAAAGAACAGCCAGCAACGACGGGCGCGTCGCGGATTCAACTGAATTCTACCTGTTTGGTGAAGACTACTTTGAATTTCAAAGAGAAAAGACTTTAAATTTTGAATGGGTTTTGTTATCTTATTTTTTTAATTGTTTTTGCACATTCCCAATGCAATGGGTGTTATCTTGTGCATGGATGCGCAAGATAACAAAACCCATTTTGAATAGACTTCCTTTGAAGTTTGAACACTGACTATAAAAGAAGTGTACCAGACCATTTTAAGGAACTTCTAGGTAAATGGTAATCATCTTTTGGTAAAAACGAAGTTTTTTATTCCGTATATTTAGGCGGGAAATTTTGGTCCGACTATGTTGAATTGGACATGGCAAACATTTTGAATTGAACTTGGCAAACATGAAGTACGTTTCATTACCGTTGAGGGAGTCAAAGTTCTAAAATTTTTTAATACTTTTAGTAATCGAATTCCGAAAATCAAAAAAAAGTTCCAAAAAATCAATCTGATAACCAAAAAATGTTCAGGTAATTGGAGTATTTGAAATTAAATGAAGTCAAGGGACTTATGAATTATGATGCCGCGACAGACTATGAATTCCGAGAGACATTCTTTGGTGTAATGAATAAATGACATTGAAAAGCCACTAGATTCATCCACTTTTTAGTAATCCGTACAGTGTGATAATCGATGACAACAAGGAATTTGTAATCTACTCTTAACGTTAAAACTAGATGGACAATAAATATTTTTCCGAAGGCTCAGTAAATCTTACCAGAAGGTGGGATATCGGGATTTTAAGTCCCATCGATAATAAGAATTCGAGTAATGTATGATTTTAAGATAGTTACACATATGTTAGATAAAATAGCTGTTAAGATATTTCGTATCTTGCATGTTACGATATTCCATATCTTGCATATATTTGTAGTTATCCTGTAGTTACTTTGTCGTATTCTGTTTCCTTATTTGTCGTACGTAATCTTGTATAAGTCGAGTCTGTATTCTTTGAGAATAATGCAATATACAGAAACCCTTTCATTAGATCTCTATGCCATGACAAATTCTGTCATTAGATCTCTTGATGTGATTTTCCAGTTATCCATTAAGCTATTATCATGTCGCGTGAAGAATCTCAACCCATCACTGTGAAGTTCGATGGAACCAATTATAACCATTGGTCCTTTCTCATGAGAAGTTTTCTAAAGGGAAAAGCATGTGGAAATATATTGATGGTAAAGAAAAACGTCCAGTGGCCAGTACAAGTGTTAAAGACAAATAAACTGTAGCTACAGATCCTTCTGAAACTTGGGAAATCAACAACCACAAAATCATCACTTGGATAAGCAATATACTGTCATTCCATCCATAAGTATGCAACTTACTAGCTTTGAAGAAACCAAAGAAGCATGGGACTTTCTTGCAAATAGATACACACAAGTTAACTTTGCACAAAGATACAAGCTTGAACAAGATATTCGAGCCTTGAAACAACAACCGGAGAAAATAATCTCTGACTTTCACTCTGAAATGTCAATTGTGTGGAATCAACTAGCACTTATGGAGCCTAAATGGACAATTGATGTAGAATTATGGCAGACATACAGAGAAGAATCACGGCTTGTTCAACTTCTAATGGCTTTAAGAGATGAGTTTGAATCTGTGAGAGCTTCCATTCTTCATATAAATCCAATGCCGACTGTAGAAAGTGCCTAACTGAACTTATTACTGAAGAGACGCGCAAAAGAATCAAGCCAGATATCCCAGCAGTTCTTGCAGTACCTTCTCGTTCAAGTTCTAATCCAAGTTTTAGTTCACAGAGAAACTTTTTCAGCTCCAACTTATCGTGATCTTTCTCAAGTACAGTGTCATAACTGTAAGAATTTTGGACATCTAGTAAAGAATTGTCCTTCACCTGTGAATACAAGTAACTCTCAAGGTAATTCTCAAAGATTAACTATGTAAGGATCAGCACCATCACCAGGCACACCACAATGCAACTACTGCAAGGAATTTGGACACATTGTAGGAAATCGCACTTCTCCATCTTCAAGAAATATGAGAAACAAGAGAAGATTTGGCACTGCAGCTCCATCATATTACTCTCCAGGTCATGTTACTGTTGCACCAGTTCTAGAGCAAGCACATGATTCATCAAACTCCACATCAAACAATTTTGCAGCTCCAACCAATTTGGCAGACATTCAAGAGATGATGAAACAAGCTCTTGCAATTGGTAACAACCCTACAGTAGCAACTGCTTTTTCAGTCCCTTCAGGTAATTTTTCAACTGAATGGTTTCTTGATTCAGGAGCATCAAACCATATGAAATATAACTCAAATTTATTTGAAAAGATGAAACTTATTGTTACTCCTAAGATTCATACAACAGACGGGTCAGGTATCATTGCTACTCATATTGTGCAGGTTAAAGTTTCAAACACATAGCAGATGTTCTTCTTGTTCCAAAAATTAAGATGAATCTTATTTCCATTGGTCAATTATGTAACCAGGGTTTTAATATCTTCTTTTCATCTTATGGTTGTGTTATACAGGATCCCAAAACAGAGAGGCTTATTGGGATAGGCCGTAGAGTTGGTCGTCTTTACCTCCTGAAGTCTCTAGTTATTCCTCAATCCAACAACAAACTTGTTGCTGCTCTAGCTTCTACCTTACCTTCCACAGTATCTCCTTTTATTTCTTGGCACTATAATCTTGGTCATGTTTCCTTTTCTCGTCTTTCATATATGATTAGTAAAGGGCTGCTAGGTTTTGTTCCTTTAGACAAAGAGCCTTACTGTGTTGCTTGTAAGATGGGTAAACAACCAGCTCTTCCATTTAATAACAATACTACTTTTTCTTCTGCACCTTTTGATCTCATTCATTATGATGTTTGGGGAAAGTCTCCTATTGCTTCGAAAGGGGGAGCTTTGTATTATGTTATTTTCATTGACGATTACACTCGTTATACATGGGTGTATCTTTTTAAATCCAGATCAGAGTTCGTAAGAATTTACATTGAGTTTTCCAATATGATCAAAACCCAATTCGAAAAATCCATCAAAATATTTCGAGCATATCAGGGAGGTGAATACATATCCAATCCTTTCCATTACGACAGTTGATGATGGCATTGGACGTCGCCAGGAAAGGACGTCCTAAAATCACAGGAATGTGATTACTTGGGTTTTGCACGGGTTGAGTATCTAAGACGATGAAGTCCACAGAAAGAAAAAAATTTATCAACCTTGATTAACACGTCTTCAACAATGCCACGGGGATTTTCACGGATATGTCCGCTAATTATAGCGTAACTTCAAGAAGTGTGGGCTTGACTCCCAAGGCCCGATTGCACATACGCTTCTTTTGCTCTAGAGTATGGCAATAGATTCACACTTGCTCCTAAGTCTAGTAACGCCTTTTCGACCACATGGTCACCTATGGTGCATGTAATTGTTGGACTACCCGGGTCTCTAAACTTAGTTGGAATCTTGTTTTTGATTATTGAGCTCACTTGCTCGTAATTTTTCGAGTGAGAAAGGCACGCTTATGCACGTGAAGCTTTCGCTTTTATGTGCACACGAGATCCTTAAAAGCATAGGTGGGTATCTCATCGATTGCCTCGAGAAATGGAATGTTTATGTTAACTCGTTTGAACATTTTTAAAATCTCGTTGTATCTTGGTTACCCCCTTTCGCTGCACCAACCTTTGTGGGAATGGAGCAACAGGTACATGACTTGGCAAAGAAACATCTATATCGGTAGGGCTTTTATTTTTATCAACATGCTCAGATTGTTTCTCTACAGTAGATGTTTTCTGCGGTGTTGTGTGTACTGGTGAGTCTGATTTAGACTCGCTTGACGGTGGTACACCTACATTGTTCTCAACAACTTTACCACTACGAAGAGTGGTGACAGCATTCGCATGACTATGTGAAGTTTCATTGCAGTTTGAAGTACCTGCTTGAAACACATTCTTTGGATTTTGTTGGGGTTGACTAGGAAGTTTGCCTTTTTTCTCTGTCATTCAATGCATCACAGATTTGACCCATTTTAAGTTCTAGACTTGTGAAACGTTGGTCGATGGTTTTCTGAAGTTGTGAAAGATATTGGGTTAACATACCGACACAGTCTTCAAAGCTATGCTTTTTCTCTACAGGGTACCGAGGGTGTGGTTGTACTTGGGGGTTTCTAGGATATGAGTATCCTTGGTTGTTATTTGTTGTTCCCCCTTGTACAGGCCCTTTAGACCATGAGAAGTTAGGGTGATTCCTCCACCCTGGGTTGTAGGTTTGAGAATACAGGTTGTTCTCTTGCCTATGGTACAATGCATTGGCTTGCTCGGTTTTAGACTCTTGAAATGCATGTAGGTCTGGACAGCTGTCCACTAGGTGGTCGGAACTATGGCATGCGGCACAAGTGGCCATTTCAATTTGATCACGGAGAGTAGGGGCATTAGTTTTTACATTCTTCTGCAACTCAAGCACTTCTATTCTCCGGGCCAAAAATGCCATTTTTGCATTTCCCTCAAAGTCAGACTCGATTCTATGGACATTAGTTACATGGGTAGTCCTTTTTGGTTCACGGATGGACTCCCATTGTTGAGTCTTTTCAGCGACTTCGATTAAGAAAGTCCAAGCCTCATCAGCACTTTTGTCAATAAATGCACCATTGCACATTGACTCGACTGTGGTTCGGGTTCTAACATCTAGACCCTCATACAAAATTTGCACGAGTCTCCATTTTTCAAAACCATGGTGGGGACATTGGAGCAATAATTCATTGAATCTCTCCAAATATTTTGCTAGAGTTTCGTCTTCTAATTGCACAAAACCATTTAGACTTTGGCGAATTGTCGCCGTCTTATGGTTGGGGAAAAACTTTTTGAAAAACTCTTTTGTGAGATCATCTCATGTTCTAATGGATTGTGGTTGTAGGGCATGAAGCCATGACTTGGCTTTTTTTTTCGTAGAAAAGGAAACAATCTCAGTTTTAGGGACTCTTCCATCATTTGGGTAAAACGTAGAGTCCCACAGATATCTTCAAAATCTCTCACATGGTGATAGGGGTTTTCAGCATCAACCCCTCTAAACACAGGTAACATGTGAATTGTGCTTGCTTTCAGTTCAAACTGACCAGCATCAGCTGGCAGAATGATGCAAGAGGGCTGGCTTGCCCTAGTGGGGTACATGTAGTCCTTGAGACTACGGGGTTGGTTCGTTTCATCCCCTTAGTTTCTGGTGGGTCCGGGCTTTGTTGAAGAACTGGGTATGTTGACAATATCGTCCGGGCGGATTCTAACTAGTCGATTTGTTTGGTCTCTAAAAGACACAATCATAGCCTAGCTAGCACATCTAGCATGTTAACACTCACACATCCAAACAATTTCAACACAGAGAAGCAAAAATGACACACCAATAAAGCACCAGAAGTTAGGATTCAAGCACACAGGATTGCTGGTTGTTGATGTAAGTGCACAGTATTGGTTATGTGGCCTGCACAGCACAAGTTATGCACAACACAGCTTTGTTGGCAGGTGCACAAGAAAAGCAGAGAGTGTGTAAGGTGCACAAGGTAGGTTGGATTATGCTCACTCAAGGTGAAGCACGTGCTGGGAGTGTGTTTGTGCAGGTGAATATGATTCACAGAGTATCAACAGGTCATTAACAAATTAAATATAACATTTTAGCATTGCTAACAACAATTCAGTTACCCAACAATTCACTCAAGTGCCACAGGATCACACACAAATTCCAGATATTGCAGGGATTTGGTGTTCACAAGGTAACAACAGGTTTGGCTAACCCCAGTCTTCACAGATTATGCACAAAGGTTACAGGGCAGCTAGTTCACAAACCTCATGCAAAAAGGATAACTCAGCAGTGTAACTAGTTTATCAGGTAATCAATCAGGTTTTATACAAATAATATAGTCTCGATTCACCAAAGCTAAACTCAAATATCATAGGATAATGCGCAAACCGAGAAGAAGTAATGTTTATTACGAATGACAACAAGATTCGAGGATTCACAGATGCACAGATCAGCAATAGGCTACTCAGACATGAAATTTCAGCACTCTTACATCACACTTGGCATGAGACAGAGTGTCAACTGTGTTGGTTGACCTCAATTTTTTTTTACAGGTTATGCATAGAGCAGACAAAGTCAACTCACTCAGTTGATGTTAACCTGGTGTTGATGGTGGTTTTTAGACAAGGGGTAAAATCGTAAAACCCCATGACCTAGTGTTACCCACAACACATTAACTAAGAGCATTTAACTCAGGTGTAAATAAATAATAGGGGTATTTTTTCAAAATACCAGATTAGGGTTTTCAACACAGAATCCTAATTCCAAAACCAAGCCGCACTCTGCGCACCATGGCAAAGAATGCCAAACCAAGCCGCACTCTGCGCACCATGGCAGCAATGCCAAACCAAGCCGCAATCTGCGCACCATGGCAAAGAATGCCAAACCAAGCCGCACTGCGCGCACCATGGCAAAGAATGCCAAACCAAGCCGCACTCTGCGCACCATGGCAACCATGCCAAACCAAGCCGCACTCTGCGCATCATGGCAACCATGCCAAACCAAGCCGCACTCTGCGCACCATGGCAAAGAATGCCAAACCAAGCCGCACTGCGCATCATTGGCAACAATGCCAAACCAAGCCGCACTCTGCAACATGCGCACCATGGCAACCATGCCAAACCAAGCCGCACTCTGCGCACCATGGAAACCATGCCAAACCAAGCCGCACTCTGCGCACCATGGCAAAGAATGCCAAACCAAGCCGCATTCTCGCACACCATGGCAACAATGCCAAATCTCCAAGCCGCTATGCCTTTGGCACACGCCAAATATAGCGCCCTAGGCTTGCAAGACTTGCAACTAGGTCAACATGGCCGCACGTGCCATTGGCACATGCCAATACGTGCCACAAGCCATGTTCCAAGTCGCTATGCCATTGGCACACGCCAAATATAGCGCCCTAGGCTTGCAAGACTTGCAACTAGGTCAACATGGCCGCACATGCTATTGGCACATGCCAATACGTGCCGCAAGCCATATTCCAAGTCGATATGCCATTGGCACACGCCAAATATAGCGCCCTAGGCTTGCAAGACTTGCAACTAGGTCAACATGGCCGCACGTGCCATTGGCACATGCCAATACATGCCGCAAGCCATATTCCAAGTCGCTATGCCATTGGCACACGCCAAATATAGCGCCCTAGGCTTGCAAGACTTGAAACTAGGTCAACATGGCCGCACGTGCCATTGGCACATGCCAATACGTGCAAGCAAGCCATATTCCAAGTCGCTATGCCATTGGCACACGCCAAATATAGCGCCCTAGGCTTGCAAGACTTGCAACTAGGTCAACAAAGCCGCACATGCCATTGGCACATGCCAATATGTGCCGCAAGCCATATTCCAAGTCGCTATGCCATTGGCACACGCCAAATATAGAGCCTTAGGCTTGCAAGACTTGCAACTAGGTCAACATGGCCGCACGTGCCATTGGCACATGCCAATACGTGCCATGACCATATTCCAAGTCGCTATGCCATTGGCACACGCCAAATATAGCGCCCTAGGCTTGCATGACTTGCAACTAGGTCAACATGGCCGCACATGCCATTGGCACATGCCAATACGTGCCGCAAGCCATATTCCAAGTCGCTATGCCATTGGCACACGCCAAATATAGCGCCCTAGGCTTGCAAGACTTGCAACTAGGTAAACATGGCCGCACATGCCAATACGTGCCGCAAGCCATATCCCAAGTCGCTATGCCATTGGCACACGCCAAATATAGCGCCCTAGGCTTGCAAGACTTGCAACTAGGTCAACATGGCCGCACATGCCATTGGCACATGCCAATACGTGCCGCGAGCCATATTCCAAGTCGCTATGCCATTGGCACACGCCAAATATAGTGCCCTAGGCTTGCAAGACTTGCAACTAGGTCAACATGGCCGCACATGTCATGGCACATGCCAATACGTGCCGCAAGCCATATTCCAAGTCGCTATGCCATTGGCACACGCCAAATATAGCGCCCTAGGCTTGCAAGACTTGCAACTAGGTCAACATGGCCGCACGTGCCATTGGCACATGCCAATACGTGCCGCAAGCCATATTCCAAGTCGCTATGCCATTGGCACACGCCAAATATAGCGCCCTAGGCTTGCAAGACTTGCAACTAGGTCAACATGGCCTCACATGCCATTGGCACATGCCAATACGTGCCGCAAGCCATATTCCAAGTCGCTATGCCATTGGCACACGCCAAATATAGCGCCCTAGGCTTGCAAGACTTGCAACTAGGTCAACATGGCCGCACATGCCATTGGCACATGCCAATACGTGCCGCAAGCCATATCCCAAGTCGCTATGCCATTGGCACACGCCAAATATAGCGCCCTAGGCTTGCAAGACTTGCAACTAGGTCAACATGGCCGCACATGCCATTGGCACATGCCAATACGTGCCGCAAGCCATATTCCAAGTCGCTATGCCATTGGCACACGCCAAATATAGCGCCCTAGGCTTGCAAGACTTGCAACTAGGTCAACATGGCCGCACATGCCATTGGCACATGCCAATACGTGCCGCAAGCCATATTCCAAGTCGCTATGCCATTGGCACACGCCAAATATAGCGCCCTAGGCTTGCAAAACTTGCAACTAGGTCAACATGGCCGCACATGCCATTGGCACATGCCAATACGTGCCGCAAGCCATATTCCAAGTCGCTATGCCATTGGCACACGCCAAATATAGCGCCCTAGGCTTGCAAGACTTGCAACTAGGTCAACATGGCCGCACATGCCATTGGCACATGCCAATACGTGCCGCAAGCCATATCCCAAGTCGCTATGACATTGGCACACGCCAAATATAGCGCCCTAGGCTTGCAAGACTTGCAACTAGGTCAACATGGCCGCACATGCCATTGGCACATGCCAATACGTGCCGCAAGCCATATTCCAAGTCGCTATGCCATTGGCACACGCCAAATATAGCGCCCTAGGCTTGCAAGACTTGCAACTAGGTCAACATGGCCGCACATGCCATTGGCACATGCCAATACGTGCGCAAGCCATATTCCAAGTCGCTATGCCATTGGCACACGCCAAATATAGCGCCCTAGGCTTGCAAAACTTGCAACTAGGTCAACATGGCCGCACATGCCATTGACACATGCCAACACGTGCCGCAAGCCATATTCCAAGCCGCTATGCCATTGGCACACGCCAAATATAGCGCCCTAGGCTTGCAAGACTTGCAACTAGGTCAACATGGCCGTACGTGCCATTGGCACATGCCAAACACACACGCTGGTAGCCTAACTTGCAAACCGTGCAACCTACCACCAAGGCATTCCGCACATGCCATTGGCACATGCCAAACACACACGCTGGTAGCCTAACTTGCAAAACCATGCAACCTACCACCAAGGCATTCCGCACATGCCATTGGCACATGCCACACGCGCCATTAGCAGCACCACTTGCACTCAAGGCGCAACCAACGAGATATCAACACAAACGGGGATGCTTCTTTAGGGTTTTGGTTTGGCGGTCACAAAGATGCGGCGTACACTACGCTCACAATTAAGAAAGCGTGAATAGGAATAAAGCGGTCAAATAAAAGAGGAAATAAAGGTGAAAAACGTTTTCACCCATTAAACCATGCGGTTACCACCTCCTCCCATTATTTCACCCTTTACTCTCTTCCTTCATGAGGCCGGGGTATGTTTCAATCTCGACTTGTATAAATAGGTCTTACCTATTTCCACCGGATAACAAGTCTCGGTCGGAGAAATATACTACACTTACACTCTCGTAAAGGCAACTTTGCAAGCTCTCCAAAAAGCTTTCATCTCTTGCAAGCTTCCTAAGCTTTCACTTTCTCGATACAAGTCGAGATACTACTCTCCTCAACACCTTTCTTTGCTTCCTCCCCAAATCAACCCTTCTCCTCCACTTTGTGACCAAGCAAGTCCTGAACGTCCATTTCTTGGTTTAGGCCGGACTTGTACGAATCGATCTCTCGAACCTATAAAGTGCTCACGTGCAGCACATTTGTTTAGGGTTTGAATCGGTTTCTCACTCACCCACCAAAATTACCGAAATCGGCGAAAACGATTTTCACCCATAAACAATTGGCGACCACAAATGGAGGATTGATCTATCGGCTACAATGTCGACTGTCGATCTCGTTCTTCGACCCGGATGTCAAGATGGTAGGGAAGGCGACTCGATCCGACTCAACTACCAGACGACCGGTTACTAGTTGCAAAAACTACACGAGAAAACCTGGGACTCGTTGAAGATGCCACCAGCGATTGGGGACTTGCGACTCGGTCAGACTCAACTACCGGACGACCGGTTACTAGTTATAAAAACTACACAAGAAATCGGACTTGTCAAGATGATACCACTCGATCCGACTCAACTACCGAGACGACCGGTTACCGGTTGCAAAAACTACACGAGAAAACTGGGGACTCGCCGAAGATGCTATCAACGATTGGGGACTTGCTGACGATGCTACCAGCAAAGCCGCCTTTTATATGGAGAGGGGCGTGTTCACAAAAACCTATGAAGATTTCCTGTTTGAGCTACGTATGGGAAGAGGCAACTGGGCCCGCAGGAACAAGTCCAAGCCACGCCAAGCCAGCACCATGCCAAGCCAATGGTCCACACCATACCGAAATCCAAGCCAGCGTCCATACCAAGTCAGTGCCCATTCCAAGACGATCCAAACGCCTACCGTGACGCGTTTCCGGATGCGTTTACCGACGCGTTTGCCGAGGCGCATGCCGGCGTTTGCGAGCGTTTTCGAGAAGCGCTTGCCGGACGCGCTTGCCGACGCGCTGCTTGCGCGCGCATGCCGCCCGCAGATACCACACTCTGTGCTAACAGATTCGCATCCTTCCAGCGCTAACATCTTGCGCCCTTCCAGCACCATCCTCGCCCTTCGAAACAACGCCATGGCTCCAGCACTTCGTGATCAAAACCGTGTCATCTCTGCACGATACACTTACGATCACCAGAACCAGAGCCACTTCCGCCACCCCAACGGTTCTTCAAGCATGGCAGCTCCAACCGTCACCAGAGACGCTACTCCACCATCAGGGCAAGATACTGGAAGATCCGGAAGAAGCCGACCTCCTTGTAGCGCTGTTGATTTGATAAAAAGACAAAAGATACTTCAGCAGAGCGCGCGTTTATAGATGAAGAGGCTCGCGTTGCTCTTGAGCGACCAGTAGAAGGGGATAAGCAATCCAATTTCGTCACACGTGAAGATCAGCAAAGACTTCTCCAAAATTGAAAGCAAGGGAAATCAACAACTCTCCTGAGTTCACGGAGACCCTTCCCTCGTCAAGACCCGCACAATGGGAACTTTGCCCACAAAGTCGTACAGTCTATGATGAAACAGTTGTGTGGGATTCTATGTTTCTCCAAGGCGTAGCGTCAAGACATATTTGCACCCCTCAACTACACTACGCCAGGAAAGCAGGCGTTTCCATCCAGGGAAGCCGTTCCCAAACCCCAACCTCTCATAGGAAGCACGATCGATAGATGGAACTGGGGACTCCTAACCTCTGCTCTCTTGAGGGATGTCGAGTTTGACAGAACGTGACGCGGTCTCCGACTTCAAAATGGTAACCGTCAAGGCTCTGAGAGTTGCAAGACGTTATTTCAACGTTCTCTCCGTAGTAGCTCCGCATCAACGCGTTCTCTCCGAGTAGCTACACATCAACGTTCTCTCCGGTAGCTACACATCAACGTTCTCAAGCAAGCGGCTTCGCATCAACGTTCGCTTCAACGCCACTCCTTCCTGCAAAGGGTCATGCCGCCACACTCCCCAGCCAGAGCTCCACCGCAGTAGCAATTACTACAAGTATGGAAACACGTAAACCATACTTGAGGACGGAAGATATACATGGGATCCCTTCACTGTCAAAGCTACGAAGAACAGTCCACCAAAAATCCGTACCCACAACAAGGTCCTCTACTCTTCAAGGGTGCAGCGCAAGAACATCATCACCTCTCTATATAGAAGACGCCTTCAACACTTTACGAGGCCGCGGAGGATCCCGAGCCTGCACTATCCAGAATATGTCATCATGTAATTTCTGAGCATCCTAGTGTCACATCCAGAAGAGTACGATAGGCTTATATCAAATCCCGTGGAGGGGGATTCAAGGCGATATAATGAAAGTAGGTCATGCATGGGGACTACCGGCGTAAGATGCTTTCACTCCCTCAACCAGGGTTATTACTTGATTTCAACATCATCACTATCGAGGTTTTACGAGCCACGGGAATTTCTCAACATGAATCCGTACATGTGCACCTAAAACTCCAAAAGCATGCCAGAAGGTTACATTCACGTGTTCATACATTCCATCATATCAAACCGAAGTATGACCAGGGACTTCTCGCCGCATCCCATTTCGTAAGATAGATCCCTAAATCAGCTTCCTCCAAGTCTGCAGTCAACAACAAGGACGGATTCGAAGGAAGGGGAATGACTAGGTCATCCTCGTCGATAACAGTGACGCATGCTCCAACAGGATATCTCTGCACAAAAGGGAAATTTTCCATTTATACAACAAGCGGCGGTAAAGTGTACGACAGTCCGCCAAAGAAGAAGAAAACATACTGGTATGATTTTCTTAACCCGAATAACTTTTGTTGGGATGCTCATGCAAGAGTCGACCTCGCGCCTTTATCTGGAGAACTTTACCGGGTTAGAAGATGATTCGAATCTGCGTGACATGACAAAGAGAGAAATTCAACAAGAAGAACCTTTTTCTCAAACGAGGGAGATGATGCAGTTGCGTTGGGTTTAAATACAGAACCTTTAAAAAGGAAAGGAAGCAATGAGGGACATAACGCTTCCAGTTTTTGGCATGAACGATGCCCTAATCGAAGCCGCGTGAAGGAAACGCAAAATAAGGAAACTTTGCTATCTGTAGAAACACCTACTCCCTCCTTGTTCACACCGATCCCATCAAGTCACGTCAGCAAGCACGCACAGCTTCCCTACCTTGCGCCGGTCCCACCAGCTAGCACACTCAGTTTCCCAATTCACGCCAACTTCCCAACGTCGCCCCAAGCTGCACCGGCCCCACCAATTGCACCGACCTGCAAGCACACACGGCTTCTACACTTTGCGCCGGTCCCACCAGCTAGCCAACTCAGTTTCCCAACTCACGCCAACTTCCCAACGTCGCCTAAGCTGCATCAGGCCCACCAATTATGCCAACCTCCCTGATTTGTGCAAAACTACCGAGAGGCAAGGATTCCAAATCCTATTTATAAAAGGTCGAGACAAGCCTCTTTCAATTTTCTTTACGGTTTCTTGTTAATAGTTTGTCACCATCTTATGCTTACCTCGCAACAAAGCCCCTGTTCCGAGCTAAGCAGGGGACTTAATGTTGATGGTCGTTTTTAGACAAGGGGTAAAATCGTAAAAACCCATGACCTAGTGTTACCCACAACACATGAACTAAGAGCATTTAACTCAGGTGTAAATAATTAATAGGGGTATTTTTTCAAAATACCATATTAGGGTTTTCAACACAGAACCCTAATTCCAAAACCAAGCCGCACTCTGCGCACCATGGCAGCAATGCCAAACCAAGCCGCACTCTCTGCGCACCATGGCGAAGAATGCCAAACCAAGCCGCACTCTGCGCACCATGGCAAAGAATGCCAAACCAAGCCGCACTCTGCGCACCATGGCAAAGAATGCCAAACCAAGCCGCACTCTGCGCACCATGGCAACCATGCCAAACCAAGCCGCACTCGCGCATCATGGCAACCATGCCAAACCAAGCCGCACTCTGCGCACCATGGCGAAGAATGCCAAACCAAGCCGCACTCTGCGCATCATTGGCAACAATGCCAAACCAAGCCGCACTCTGCGCACCATGGCAACCATGCCAAACCAAGCCGCACTCTGCGCACCATGGCAACCATGCCAAACCAAGCCGCACTCTGCGCACCATGGCAGCAATGCCAAACCAAGCCGCACTCTGCACACCATGGCAACAATGCCAAATCTCCAAGCCGCTATACCTTTGGCACACGCCAAATATAGCGCCCTAGGCTTGCAAGACTTGCAACTAGGTCAACATGGCCGCACGTGCCATTGGCACATGCCAATACGTGCCGCAAGCCATGTTCCAAGTCGCTATGCCATTGGCACACGCCAAATATAGCGCCCTAGGCTTGCAAGACTTGCAACTAGGTCAACATGGACGCACATGCCATTGGCACATGCCAATACGTGCCACAAGCCATATTCCAAGTCGCTATGCCATTGGCACACGCCAAATATAGCGCCCTAGGCTTGCAAGACTTGCAACTAGGTCAACATGGCCGCACGTGCCATTGGCACATGCCAATACGTGCCGCAAGCCATATTCCAAGTCGCTATGCCATTGGCACACGCCAAATATAGCGCCCTAGGCTTGCAAGACTTGCAACTAGGTCAACATGGCCGCACATGCCATTGGCACATGCCAATACGTGCCGCAAGCCATATTCCAAGTCGCTATGCCATTGACACACGCCAAATATAGCGCCCTAGGCTTGCAAGACTTGCAACTAGGTCAACATGGCCGCACATGCCATTGGCACATGCCAATACGTGCCGCAAGCCATATTCCAAGTCGCTATGCCATTGGCACACGCCAAATATAGCGCCCTAGGCTTGCAAGACTTGCAACTAGGTCAACATGGCCGCACGTGCCATTGGCACATGCCAATACGTGCCGCAAGCCATATTCCAAGTCGCTATGCCATTGGCACACGCCAAATATAGCGCCCTAGGCTTGCAAGACTTGCAACTAGGTCAACATGGCCGCACATGCCATTGGCACATGCCAATACGTGCCGCAAGCCATATTCCAAGTCGCTATGCCATTGGCACACGCCAAATATAGCGCCCTAGGCTTGCAAGACTTGCAACTAGGTCAACATGGCCGCACATGCCATTGGCACATGCCAATACGTGCCGCAAGCCATATCCCAAGTCGCTATGCCATTGGCACACGCCAAATATAGCGCCCTAGGCTTGAAAGACTTGCAACTAGGTCAACATGGCCGCACATGCCATTGGCACATGCCAATACGTGCCGCAAGCCATATTCCAAGTCGATATGCCATTGGCACACGCCAAATATAGCGCCCTAGGCTTGCAAGACTTGCAACTAGGTCAACATGGCCGCACATGCCATTGGCACATGCCAATACGTGCCGCAAGCCATATTCCAAGTCGATATGCCATTGGCACACGCCAAATATAGCGCCCTAGGCTTGCAAAACTTGCAACTAGGTCAACATGGCCGCACATGCCATTGACACATGCCAACACGTGCCGCAAGCCATATTCCAAGCCGCTATGCCATTGGCACACGCCAAATATAGCGCCCTAGGCTTGCAAGACTTGCAACTAGGTCAACATGGCCGTACGTGCCATTGGCACATGCCAAACACACATGCTTTGTAGCCTAACTTGCAAACCGTGCAACCTACCACCAAGGCATTCCGCACATGCCATTGGCACATGCCAAACACACACGCCGGTAGCCTAACTTGCAAAACCATGCAACCTACCACCAAGGCATTCCGCACATGCCATTGGCACATGCCACACGCGCCATTAGCAAAGCACCACTTGCACTCAAGGCGCAACCAACGAGATATCAACACAAAACCGGGGATGCTTCTTTAGGGTTTTGGTTTGGCGGTCACAAAGATGCGGCGTACACTACGCTCACAATTAAGAAAGCGTGAATAGGAATAAAGCGGTCAAATAAAAGAGAAAATAATGGTGAAAAAAGTTTTCACCCATTAAACCATGCGGTTACCACCTCCTCCCATTATTTCACCCTTTAATCTCTTCCTACATGAGGCCAGAGTGCGTTTCAATCTCGACTTGTATAAATAGGTCTTACCTATTTCCACCGGACAACAAGTCTCGGTCGGGAGAAATATACTACACTTACACTCTCGAAAGGCAACTTTGCAAGCTCTCCAAAAGCTTTCATCTCTTGCAAGCTTCCTAAGCTTTCACTTTCTCGATACAAGTCGAGATACTACTCTCCTCAACACCTTTCTTTGCTTCCCTCCCCAAATCAACCCTTCTCCTCCACTTTGTGACCGAAGCAAGTCCGGAACGGCCATTTCTTGGTTTAGGCCGGACTTGTACAGATCGATCTCTCGAACCTATAAAGTGCTCACGTGCAGCACATTTGTTTAGGGTTTGAATCAGTTTCTCACTCACCCACCAAAATTACCGAAATCGGCAGAAACGATTTTCACCCATAAACACCTGGGTTAGCGGCAAACTTGGCTATCCAAGTTGCAGCTCAAGCTCAACAGCTACAGGGGCTGGAGTTAGGCACAGGTGCTGTTAAAGCCAAGATTTCACAGTGAAAAGATGGCTAGTTCATCCAATTTCCAATGCACAGGTTACACAAAAGCACACATTTCAGTTTTACAAAATTTTCTCAAGTGTCACAGTGGCAAGCAAACATTTCATATATGGAGCAATACTCAACAAGGCAGCTGGTTTAACAGGCAATCAGGGTAATGCTTGTGAGAGCTTCAATCGACTCAGGGATGATTGCTCAGCAGGGTAGCTAATTTATCATGCAAGCATGGTTCACAGATGCATATACAAAGATGGCTTGTTCAGTCACAGTGAGGTAAATCAGTAGCACTTGTTTAGCATGCAGACATGGATTATCACACACACACACACACACACATTAAACTCAGCAGGGTTAGAAGATGATACCGCCGATAAAAATCGGGTTTAGGCAATTCCACAATTATCCTGCGCCTTTTTCTTCTCCTTGGTGTGTGTTTCAGCTTCTCAAGTACCTGGCTACTCAAGGGAGAAGATCAGTTCTCAGAAATGTACAGGTGACTGAATGAAACAGCAGGTATTAAAAGCAAGACAAAGATAGCACAATCTTATATGACTTACTGATGGATATATATACAGGGCGAGTTTAAAACTAATACAGGGTTATGCAAGTGGTAACTAAATGCAAGAATACAGCTAAATGATGCGACTCATCACTATGACCTACTACAAAATGCAAGATGATATATTACAGGGTATGTTTACTAAGCTCGGATATAACATGATTGATGGGATTTAAAGTGCAATGACAGAATACAACAATTATAGAATGTAATGACAGAGAGTTTTAAAGTAATGCAAGCTAATACATACAAGAATAAGCTAAAAATCAGCAAAGTGAAGCAAATGAAACAACACAACACTACCAAATCCCCGGCAACGGCGCCAAAAACTTGGTAGGCTGGGAAAAGTGTTTGTCTACAATGTAACTGTAAGTGCACAGTGCCTATTGGAGGCATGGAAAATACAGGTCGATCCACAGGGATTTGGGGTTGTGTAAAGTTGACTTCAAGGTTCCACTAAACTGATTTCTAACACGGGGTTGCCAAAAAGTGAGGTTTTGTGTCGATACGACAAGGTGTTTGGTAGTGAACAAGTAAATAAAGCAAATTGTAAAGAGGAAAGTAAGAACAGGGTGTAAACAACTGATTTGGTGGCACTAGGGAGATTGAATTCACCACTTAATCCTATACTAAGGCAATCAAACTCTTATTATGCTCTTGTCCTTCCCTTGAAGGTTTCTGGTGGAAGAATTGTTAACTGATTCACTACTTCTCCCCTAGTATTGGTTGTCTTCTTACAGTACAACCAATCACAGGATAATTTGAGCAATCAAGCTAACCCTGATTCCTATTTCACTTAAGCACAGCAAGAACATAAATTGAACATGAATTAACTCAACATAAGATTAAGGGTTTCCTCTACACCCTAGTAAAGTGAATTAGAACATCATGCAATTACTAAAACAGAATTTAATTAACAGAAAAATAAAACCCTAAAATTTTTCAGGAGAGATTCTCAGATGAGGAACAACTCGGTTTTATACTTCTCCCTCCTCTCTAACACTCAAAATCAACAATAAATGCGTACCCAATTCTGTTCCCTCTTCCAATTCGGCTCTGGAAGCCATTAATGCTCTGTTGGTGAAAACCCTAGTTCCAACTATCTCAGACCTAGCTTCTAGGGTTATGGGAAAAGCTAAGAAAGAGATAGCTTGAGCTAGAGTGGCGGAGAAGGTGGCTGTGGTGGCTGTGCTGATGCTGTTGTCGGGAGAAGAGATGATGAAGGTGGTGAGGTGGTTCTGCAACTGGTCGGGTGAAGAAGAAGAGGTATGGGGGTTTCTCTGGTTTTGTCGGGGGAAGGAAAATGGAAATGAAGATGGGGCGTGTTTGGTCGATGGGTGAAGGTGTAGGTGGCTTCGGTGTGAAGCGGGAGCAGCGAGAGTCGATGCGCGGGCCGATGCGAGTGTTGGATGCGGAAGGGTCAGATCTCACGGCTCAGATACGACAGGCTTGGATCCGGGTTATGGGCCGGGTCTTGGATTGCTCAAGCCCATGTATTGTAAATGGGTTGCTACTTGTTGGGTTGCAACTGATGCGCACGCGGCCGTGGCTTTCTGCTCCATAGACGCTCGTCTCCAATTTTCTGCTCCTTTGGCTCCTTAATTTCTCCGAGCTTTATTTACTACCTAAAAACACAAAATTAATTAGTACAAGTATTTATTCTTGAAAACAGAGAAAATACAGAATTTGGGATAATATCTGATTTCTGAGCACAAAAGATGAGTTAAATGCCAATAAAAAGATGTAGAAATATGCAATATTTGGCACTCATCACTGACAGACGATTAAAACTGGATACTGTCTATTTCTTGGTAAATCTCTCATATCCTGGCGCAGTAAGAAACAATCTGTTGTGTTGCGTTCCAGTGCAGAAGCAGAATATCGAGCTTTAGCTCATACTACCCTGAGATTGTGTGGATATGATGGCTCTTGGGTGATATGGGAGTCTATCTGACAGATTCTACTCCTCTTTATTGTGACAACAAGGCTGCTATTCATATAGGTCATATTGATGTCTTTCATGAACGCACAAAACATATTGAAATAGACTGCCATTTCGTTCGACATCATTACAAGCAACAGACCATTGCACTACCTCATTGTCTTTCGAGTTTCAGCTTGCAGATCTCTTCACTAAGTCTCTACCTTCTCCTCGCATTCGTTTTCTGGTTAACAAACTCAAGTTGTGTTGTGCACCATCTTGAGTTTGAGGGGGGTGTTAAGATATTCCGTATCTTTGTTAAGATATTTCGTATCTTGCATGTTACGATATTCTATATCTTGCATATATTTGTAGTTATCATGTAGTTTCTTTGTTGTATTCTGTTTCCTTATTTGTCGTCCGTAATCTTGTATAAGTCGATTCTGTATTCTTTGAGAATAATGCAATATACAAAAACCCTTTCATTAGATCTCTATGCCATGACAAATTCTGTCAATAGCAACACATATGCTAGATGAGTCATTATGCAAATGTTGAACATAGCTAAATGGGTTCACAGGCGTGTGCATAGGGCTGTCAATGCCAATGGTACCCATTATCCGGAACTGAACCAGATTCGGTTCAATCGGATTCGGTTCTGAGTTCTAAAATCCAAACCGATAATTTTATGGGTCCTAACGGGTATTACCCGGAGGTACCTAGATATTTATGTTTTTGTTTCCTAATTTTGCGTAAAATGTAAAGATTTTGTCTATTTTTTCTTAGATTTTTTCCGTTCTCTATTTTTTCTTATACTAGTTTCTCACCCGTGCGATGCACGGGTCTGTTTATTGCTTATGGAATATTTATTGCTCTTTTTAAATAGGGAATATATTACAAAACCAAATTGTGCAAGAAAATAAAATAAACAAAATTTCATGGGTCCAGATCATCTATACCCAAATCTCCCTGTGCCCTCTGTACCTTCCAATTACAGGACGACACGTGTGCTGGCAGTTGAAATTCCAATTTGATTTCATTTATTAGTAAACGGAAATAAATGTTTTAAGCGTAAATCATTCTTTTCCGTTCTTTTCTATTACATTGAAGATAGTCATTGTCATTTGATCATAATTCATCGACACGATCTGTACTAAGTAATTATTGAATCAAAATACAATTTTTTATAAGTTCTTCACAGAATGAATGATCTAAACTCCTCAAATTCGCATCATAAAAGTAGACTAATCATTTCAGATCACCATGGTCAATCTGAGCTTAGCATTAAGGAATATCTGTAAAGGGATCGATCAATGAATCTCTGGAGTATCGATCAAAGAAATCTCGGGAGTGTGTATTTTGTTAATTGATATATATATAAGTGGTAGAGACGATTAAGGGAGAATTTAACATTTCTTTGTTTTTCTCTAAAAAATCACCTAATTTAGCGGCTTAAAAATATACGCAAAATATGATAGTTTAGTAGTTAATAAATATAAACACGTGTAAGTTATTCACTGGTGGGTACAGAGGGCACGAGGGTTTTCGGCACAGAGGATCTCGACCCAAATTTCATAAGTTCTGATCAGAGTTATCTTTATTATAAGCTATTGTTAAACAAAAACAAATTTTAAAGCACAATTCAAAATTCTTGATAGTAATAAAATTTTATTATTTTTTTAGCTCTGCAAATAACAAAGAATTGATTGAAAATAGCAAGCAAGGTAAATTTAAACTATTTGGTCGGGATTAAACTTCTTTTGGCTGGTTGAATAAAACCATACCATTCATATCAAATCGAAGATTCACACTCCTTTTGCCTATGGTTTCTTTGTTGTCTTTGTATGTCTCTTCTTCTTTTTTTATCGATGTGAAGTTCTTCAAGGTAGATATAAGTTTACTTTGCCTTTTCATACTTTATTCATGCAAGTCTTCTCTGTTCTTCTTTGTGTGAATTTGTTGTTTTCTCGCCATTTTTGTTGTTCTTTTTATTACCGCGTGTAGGTAGTGATACTCGTACTTATATATTACGAAGCTCTTCTAGCTTTATCGTTTTTTTTTTGGCTAAAGGTCGCTTACACTTGGTTTTTATATACAGAAGATAATTCTGGTTTAATGTTTTTTTTTTCTCCATATTTTGTTTCCATATTTAATCTAATTTTTGGTTAAATTCTAAATATATCTTTCGTGTTTATTTAGGGTTTCTAAATAGACATGGTTTATTTAGGGTAAGAAAGGTATCGTTTTACACGTGGTTTATTTTACCCTAATCTAGAATATAGCTATTGAAATTAATTTACTACTTGATTTACTATTTAAAATTTACTAAGTAAGATCTAAATTCATATGGTAATTATCCCACACCATGTAAAGGATGATGGGAAGATTGATTACCCTACGATCAGTTTGTAAATATTCTGGACAAAACCAATAAATTAAGGGTCAATGCGCTGGGAGGACTTCTGAGATGCGTCATTGTTTGGCAATTCAGTCCATAAATAACAGAGAATATCTTCTATTACACGAAAAACTACTTCACAATAACGTTTCAAGTAAAATAATTTATTCTCTGTTCTGAAAATGGTAGCATAAGAGCAAAACTATAAGAACTATAACATTTACAAAAAGGGAAACCATAACAAAGTTGGAATTGTTTGTGATTTCTAAAAATCCCATTTAAAAAATCTATTCCAAAGAAAAATAAAAGCAAAACTCATTCCTAAGAAAAAATAAAAGCAAATCTCTAATTAAGTATCTAAATCACTTTAACCTTCTATTCATGATTCTCATTCCTATAGGTCACTGATTGGAGAATAATACGGTTTATAGACCCGGTATTTTCACAAATGTGTTGATGGACAATAGTGTTGGTATATCCATCTTGTAAATCATTCTTTCCATGCCACCAACGAAGCAAAGTTTTCTTCTATTTGCATTCTACAAAACAACGCCAAATTCTTGAATTGATTTGCAATAGATTTCAAAAAAATAAACGTACAGTGGAATGAGAAAAACCAAAAAGCTTAAAAATCAACAGAAATCAAGATATTTCTAATAGATTACAATTAACATTGTGGAAATTTAATGTGAATCTTTTTCTCATGTCTAGCGTTAATTTGTGGACTTGCATTTTATTTTTGTATTTGGCTGAGGTGTCTCAAGTTTTTGTTGCTCTTGAGATACCCTGTCCTGCAAGTTAGCCTTTTTTTTGAATGATTAATTGGGGGATATGAAAACTAATTGGGGGATATAGCTACAAGACAAAATAGGAGTCCCAATACCAATTAAGGTCACCCCTTATGTAATTATTTTTTTAATTCCTAATTTACCCCTCACTAATTAGGTTTAGTGGTTAATAATAATTAGTAAAAATCATAAGTATTTGGGAGATAGATTAGTGTGTATTTTTATTTGTGTTTGGGTGAGAGTAGAAGGAGGGAAACAAATATTTGAGAGGAATTTCTTTTTTTGAAAATGGAAGATGATTGTGATGAGAGAATTACCGCTAATAAGAGGTTGAAAAATTGATTTTTTTTTTTTTTTTAATCCACCATTGTTGCAGATGAAAAAGCTTGGTGCCGGATGGTATTCAACCAAAAACCCATGCGGGCAATTGTTGGAAATGTTCATAAATTGTTTGCCACTATCCTGGGGTTTGGGGGTTTTTCTACGGTTTTGATCTTGAATGTTGATTTTTTTTCTGGTTTTGAACAGTTACCGGCATGGTAATCTAGTTTTCGAGCATGCCGGTACATGTTCCGGCATATATTTTGCTTAAATTTCTATGCCGGAACAGGATGAAAAGTATCCGAATGTTGATTTTTTTTCACTTGACTACCGCATTGATAGGAAATTCTCGAGCATCTGATTATCATGTTCCGACATATGGTCTTCATCAATTCCGGCATGGTCTTCATCACTTCCGTTTTGAATTTTTTCTGGTATTAATCAGTCCACTGCCGGCATGGTCAGTTGATATGAAGACCATGCCGGTATTGTTTTCCGGCATACCATGTTGCTTTATTTTCTATGCCGGAAGTGGACTGATTAATACCAGAAAAAATTCAAAACGGAAGTGATGAAGACCATCCGAATTGATGAAGACCATATCTTAACATGGTACCGGCATGGTCTTCATCAATTCGGCATGGTCATCATCACTTTCAAAGATGATCTTCATCACTTCCGAATATAAAAAAATTTGGTTTCCAAAGTGAGGAGAAGAGAATTTGATATAGAGTGGGGAGAGTTTAGAATTTGAAAGGGAATGGGAAATATTTGGGTTTCAAAGCTCCACCCCTAAATAAGATTAATTAGAAGTGGAGATGGAAATGGGGGATATGATTTTGTTTTTTGATTTTAAGTTTTTGATTTTTATTTTGTGGGAAGGGTATTTTAGTATTTTCATAACCAATGGTCACCCCTTAGCCGAAATCATGGGTTGGGGGAAGTAATTCATATCCCCCAATTAATTCCCATATCCCCCAATTGTGGGGTTTTTTTTTGTTTGGGGGGTGCGGGGTTTAGATGTAACCGCTTGCAGTGGTCTTTTTGTTTTTCAATCTAATTATATGTAAAGAAAAAAAAAATACAAGTACAATTATTTTTTTCAAAAGAAAATGATGGATTTTCTTATGAGTGGAAGGGAAGAAAAAAACACCACGCACACTGCCTCCCTTCAAAAGTCAATCACGAGTATGAAAATTCGGCACTCTACAAACCAAAATACATGCCCCTCTACAAACTCAACCAATACTGTAACTCCATTTGTCATAATTAATTAAATTTCCAAAAAACATCGATGATACAAAACATTGAACAAATAACTAATTAAGCATATACCAGGGAAAGGAAAAACAGCCCGACTAACCGCCATAGTCGTAGATGATCCGGTTAACATACAAAAACTTAGCAGCAAATGGAATCCAACTTAAATTATACCCTTGGTCCTCCACACGCTGAAAATATCATCAAGAATTGCAAAAAAAAAAAAAAAAAAAAAATGACTTCATATTTTTATTATCGCAAAATTATTAAAACATAACAAAATAATAGATGAGAAGAATATGCATGTATGTACATATTACCAGCCATTATCGCACGAAGATAATATATATGCCAGATATAATTTTGCAACCATAATAGATGAGTCTTCTTCACTGCTACTTCTATCTTTCTTACATCAACCAAGATCTATTTAGTTACCTGTAATAACATAAAAAGGGAAAATAAACAAACAACAATCATATATACAAGATCAATAATAAAATTGATAAAAAAACCTTAATTTCCTGATGATTTAGCAACATGTGAAGAAATAACAACCTAAATAAACAAGGTCAAGAGCAAAACACGTTTTACACCCAAAACATATGGTGTTTGGTTTGATATCGCAAAAATATTTGCAAGAATTAATAGGGGTATACCTTGATGTTGCTTCTTTTGGAACAACTGCAACAGGTGCATGATCGAGGATACCTACAAAACAAAATGACAAATGTCATAAAAAATCCTAAATCGCAGGAAAAAGAAAAGAAATAACAACAAAATTTTAAAAAGCGAAACAAAAGGGTTTGGCTAAAAATGGAGTTTGGGTTTGTTTAATTGCTTTATATAGAGACACCAGACCCAAAAATAAAATGATTTTATTTTTGATATAATATTAATTAATATCTAAAATTATCTGGAATTTCCTTTTTATTTTGAACATAATATTAAGCAATATTTGCATTTTTCCCGATTATATCCATCTATTGTAATATTTTTGGCAACTTCAAGCAAAGAAAACCACAAGTTTACCTATTGAAGTATATTTTTTTGCCAATCTTAGTTGAAATATTGCTTAATATTATTAGTGCATTTAATTTAATATTTTTCTGAATAAGCAATATTAAAAAGTATAGTAATAAAATCAGGATATTCGGAAGAAAAAAGATATTATTTCCGCACTTATGTGCAATTTCTTTTTTGTAGTTTTTATACTTCGGATAGCCACTATTTTTGGATACTTGCATGTACTTATTGCAATTTTTGTGTCTAAAAGATATTTGGCGTATTCTACATCTCATAATGGAATCTTTTTTTGGTTTGTATTTACTTTAAATGAATAAAATTAATGTTAAAATCATTATTATTATCGCATTTTTCTACTAAAGCTTTTGTTTTTCTATTCTAAACTTTTTGTTTGATATCATGTATTGATCATCATGATTTCTATTTATTATTTTGTATCTTTAATATTCTACAGGACCAACAATTAAATGTTTAGCAAAGGGGAGGAAAATTCGAAATATTGGTATGTATCCACGACTCTAAACATTTTTATTTTTAATTTGGGCTATTGACTCATATTTTATTCAAGCATGATTTAGCTTCATTGTTGAATTGTTTTTGTAATTTCATTTGGAGTTGTAATTGTAAATTGCAATTAGAATTAGAATTTATTCAATTATTAGTAGTTTGGAACTATAATTAAAATTAGTTTCATTGGAATAAATGTAATTGAACACTGGACATTGGATTTTTTTTTTTTGTATGATTCATTTAATTTGTGATGAAATCTTGATTAATGCATATTTTTATGTGATTTTATTTTAATTTGTTTGTTAGACTAAATTAAAATAAAATATATTATGATTAATTTGTCAATATAGTTTTGGTAATTTTATACGACTTTTTCAAGATTTAGCTGTTTTCGGAAATAATTTTTGTTGAATGTGATTGTCTATAAAATATATTGTGGAGAAAAATATATCTTCTTGAATTTTATTTCCAGATTTTTTTACAATTGCCATAAAAATAAAAATGGTGGGGCCAGAATCAACCAGAAGCTCCGATTAACCACGTCGCTCGAAAAAACTCTATTTTTATATAGAGAATTTAATCTAGAGGTGTCAAAAGGCCAGTGCCAATTTAGCCTAGTCTCGGCTCAGTATTATGAGGCTAAAGCCCAGTCTCTGGATCAGATATAAACCGACTCGGGCCCGGCCCAGCCGAAGACAAAGCTCGAGGATGGGCTGCGATTTTCAACTTTGTTGGCTCTAAGCTGGCCTGCCTTAGCTGTAGCACAGTAACAAGGCTGCCAGGCTGGCTCAGATAGGAAGAACATGTAAGGTCTTACATGTATAACGAAAAAAAATTGGGGGCCATAAAAAGTAATTGGGGGCCTCACCAGTTGGTCTCCCAATAGCATTTTGTTGCTACCCCTTATCCAAATTTTTCAAAATGCCTAAACTACCCCCAAAATAATTAGTGTTAATGGAGTTGATTAGTTAAGTTAGATTAGTTATAAATTAGTTAAGTTAGATAAAATCAGTTTTCTCCCTCTCTCTCAACTATCTTCGGTTCCATTGACGACACTAAGAAAAAAAAATCAGTAACAGTTAAAGGGTCGTCCACCCAAAAATCCTAAAGCCTAACGATTTTTCATATACATGTAGAGACTATGAAAAATCGTTAGGATATATGAGGAGGGATATAACGACCCTAATTCTGGTTTTTAATTTTTTTTGTTGTGAGTTACAGGTTTTAGAGTTAATAATTGAAAAAAAAAAAAAAAAAGGGTTTTTGTGAGTTAAGAAGAAGAAGAGTAGGTTTAGAAGGAAAAATAGGATTTGTAGAAATGAGTGATTTAAGTGGGGGAAATGTTGCTCAAAACAACCAGGTAAACTTCATACTCTTCTAATGGTCTATATGTTGCTCAAAGTGGTCGAATCACAGCTAATTGGTAACCACCCAGTGAAAGAGTCGTCAATATCGGGGGTCTAAACCCAAACGACTCTTAAAAGTCGTTATTGTATTGGTCCTAGTATTGACGACTCAAACCTGCAACTTTTCCAGGTTATGAAAAGTCGTCAACTTTTATTTTATAACCTAACGACCCTAAGGAAGAGTCGTTATAACATAGAAGACTCTACAACCCAAATGAAGACTTGCATAACGACCCTATTAATAAACAACCCTATTTGGTGACGATTCTATTAATTTTAAGGGGTCGTTAACGACCCTATTAATAAACAAACGACCCTATTAATTTTAAGGGATGGATAAAATGGTACTTTCAACCTCATTTTGGAAGCCCCCTAAAATTTTTGGTGTGGACATAAATTTGGTGAGGCCCCCGATTAATCCTTGATGTATAACTGTATAAAAATGATATACGTAGGGGGTTCGAACTACAGTTCCTATAGTCACAAGCTTGAACTGATTCCATTGAGCTACAGCTGACTTTGCATTTAAGTATGACGTCTTGATGGTTTTATTATGTCCAATAGAAACCTAATTACTACAAATATGTTTAAATTTCCTTATTTAAAAGGAATTTGTGTAAACGTATTATTAAAAAGGAATCTTATTTAAAAGGAATTTACGTTAATATGGTAACGTATTTGTTACCATTGTTTTAATTTTAATTCCTTATATATATATATTAATTATTACTAAAAGATTTCTATATATATAGTTTATATAATGCAGTTTTGAGGTTTCTATATATCAACAACCTAAATACTCAATCACATCTCTCACACCACGTCGAGAGTTGCGGTAACCTCCCCTCCCATTGGCCGGTTAACGGAACCCTCGCTTCTGATTGGCCGAAATCAAAGTTAGCCCCCTTACATTTCGTGGCCGTTAATTTTTAATGGGATTGTTTCGATCTGATGCTCCATATTCGTCAATAGGTTTGGAATTTTCTTACACCGCGTTTACAGCATTTTAATAAAATCCCGACCTTCAGATTTTATTGAAGGCCGAGAATATCATTGGATATAAAAAAAAAAAAAAAAAGGAAATACTAAGCGGCTTAATTATGGAAATCACGGATTTGTTAACAAAAAAAGTAAATGAAAATCATAATTTCGTTTATTTAGTACTAAACTATATTTGTAAATAAATCTAATTGTGTTTGGGTTCATTTTTTGGAACTTTGTAAATAAATCTATAAACTACCATAATTGATTTTGTTGAATTCTATATATAACTGTTGGAATATATGCATATTTTTATTTTTATTCAGTTCATTTAAACCTAAGCGGCTTAATTATGCAAATCACGGATTTGTTAACAAAAAATCAACAACCTAAATACTCAATCACATCTCTCACACCACGTCGAGAGTTGCGGTAACCTCCCCTCCCATTGGCCGGTTAACGGAACCCTCGCTTCTGATTGGCCGAAATCAAAGTTAGCCCCCTTACATTTCGTGGCCGTTAATTTTTAATGGGATTGTTTCGATCTGATGCTCCATATTCGTCAATAGGTTTGGAATTTTCTTACACCGCGTTTACAGCATTTTAATAAAATCCCGACCTTCAGATTTTATTGAAGGCCGAGAATATCATTGGATATTAAAAAAAAAAAAAAAAAAAAAGGAAATACTAAGCGGCTTAATTATGGAAATCACGGATTTGTTAACAAAAAAAGTAAATGAAAATCATAATTTCGTATTTAGTACTAAACTATATTTGTAAATAAATCTGTGTTTGGGTTCATTTTTTGGAACTTTGTAAATAAATCTATAAACTACCATAATTGATTTTGTTGAATTCTATATATAACTGTTGGAATATATGCATATTTTTATTTTTATTCAGTTCATTTAAACCTAAGCGGCTTAATTATGCAAATCACGGATTTGTTAACAAAAAATGATATGAAAATCATAATTTCGTATTTAGTACTAAACTATATTTGTAAATAAATCTGTGTTAGGGTTGATTTTTGGGAACTTTATAAATAAATCTATAAACTGTCAGAATTGATTTTGTTGAATTCTATATATAACTGTTGAAATAAAAAGCATATTTTTATTTTGAAGGCTAAGAATAGATATTTTGGCATCAACAACCTAAATACTCAATCACATCTCTCACACCACGTCGAGAGTTGCGGTAACCTCCCCTCCCATTGGCCGGAAAACGGAACCTTCGCTTCTGATTGGCCGAAATCAAAGTTAGCCCCCTTACATTTCGTGGCCGTTAATTTTTAATGGGATTGTTTCGATCTGATGCTCCATATTCGTCAATAGGTTTGGAATTTTCTTACACCGCGTTTACAGCATTTTAATAAAATCCCGACCTTCAGATTTTATTGAAGGCCGAGAATATCATTGGATATAAAAATAAAAAAAGGAAATACTAAGCGGCTTAATTATGGAAATCACGGATTTGTTAACAAAAAAAGTAAATGAAAATCATAATTTCGTATTTAGTACTAAACTATATTTGTAAATAAATCTGTGTTTGGGTTCATTTTTTGGAACTTTGTAAATAAATCTATAAACTGCCATAATTGATTTTGTTGAATTCTATATATAACTGTTGAAATATATGCATATTTTTATTTTTATTCAGTTCATTTAAACCTAAGCGGCTTAATTATGCAAATCACGGATTTGTTAACAAAAAATGATATGAAAATCATAATTTCGTATTTAGTACTAAACTATATTTGTAAATAAATCTGTGTTAGGGTTGATTTTTGGGAACTTTATAAATAAATCTATAAACTGTCAGAATTGATTTTGTTGAATTCTATATATAACTGTTGAAATAAAAAGCATATTTTTATTTTGAAGGCTAAGAATAGATATTTTGGCATATTTTCGTAGACAAATCTGAGAACTGCTAAACATATCATTAAATGAAATCTTTAACTTTTGTTTCTCCATCTATATTAAGGCTAAAAATATTATTTCTAGAGAAAGAAAATGAATTTAACTTAAATAGAATTTATCTTTCCTAACGAGACTGCCGTATTCTATTCCTAATATAATAAAATTAATTATCAAATCAGTGATGCAGATACTTACATTCAATGATGATGATTTCCGTTTTAAAATTTTATTCTAAATTTATTTTAGTTGCCATATTTTGTCTTTTATATACCATAATAGTTTGATTTTAGTGCCAAGCTGTGAAATGAAAAGAGAAGGAAATATACATGCGAGAATTAATTAATTAATAATATGATTTTAGGTGAATTTCCTTTGTTGTGGTTAAAAGCTGAACAAAACTCTCTTCTGAGAGCTTCTGGCCCCACCGGAATATATTTCAGCCAATAGAATCGTCATGTTATTTCATACCACCAATATTTGTAACTTTCGCCACCACTTCTCTAACTGTTCACTAGATTTTTGGGTTATGAATTTTTTTGTGCTATTTTACATGCACGTGAAAATACTTGGGTGATGAACATCTATTACGAATTACAAACATGTACGATTCAAAACCCTAATGCATATTCTCGGGTTTTTTTCTTTTACTGCCTTTTTTTTTTTCTCTCTCGATTTCTTCTGCGAGTTCGTTCATACTGTTTAGTATATTTTGATTTGTTTTCTTTTATTTTGCAGGGAAGATTTTCACTTTTCTTCGATTTTCATTGAACCACGATTCTCACTGAAAAAGGTATAACCCTATTATCTATCTTTATCACGATTTTATCACCATTCATGATATTTGATTTGTTTTCTTTTATTTTGCAGGGAAGATTTTCACATTCCGTCGATTTTCACTGTAATAGGTATGATCTTTACAACAAAACCCTAACCCTAAATTCTATTTTTCTATTTCTTTCTTACGATTTTATCATCATTCGTGATATTTGATTAATCGAATGTTGTTAGGGTCTACTTTCTCTTTAGTTAATCAGATTAGTTGTGGTATACTTTAAATTGAAATCACTTCGTTTATATGTAATGTAACTTTTAAAGGTATAAAATAAGTCTAATATCCCTTAACTTTTTGCACTGGAATTCTTATTTCATATCTTTTGTTTACATTCTCATAGTCCATTTGATTTGATGGTGACGGAAGGTTATGTTTTGACGTCACAGATAATCGTGTTATAGTAATTGTTGCTAATGAGTGGAAGGAAAAAAGCATACCTGTCAAGCAGTGGCCTGAAGATTCAAAATTCTTGCAGGTATTTGTTTCTCTTTGCACAAATCTTTTTGCTTTAATTCATGTGTTATGGATATTTTATATAAATTCTTCTTTTATAGCTTTTTTTTTAATATCCCATGTGCAGATATATGATCTCCAAATTTGAATTGGTAAGGGTCATGGATATGATTAGAATCTGAAGAATATGGCATCCCTGAAAATATTATTATTATTATTATTAAAGAAAAAGACAAAAAACTTAGCTAATTTTGAATTAGGAATAAATCTTGATCAAACAGAAAAAACAATGTTCAAGTTCTTGATGCTAAAAGTTGACTTAAAGCAACGAATTGAACTATCAGAAATTCTATATTGTTGGAGTGGAATATAAAAGATATACAACTTATATCTACTTCTTAGTGTCATTGTTATCGATATGAAGGTTATTGCTCTTCGCTTAGGACTGTTAGATATGTATTAGATCATTCACCAATTTTTTTGTTAGTAGTCAGGTTGTGATGCAAGATACAAAAAGACCGAGATATGTATTTACTGTATCAAACTAATAAATATGTGTCAGGTGACCAGGTCTACCTCTTCTTTGACATTATGACTTCAACCGCAGGTTAGACTGTTAATCTTATTGATTTAGCATCTTTGTTGTTTAATGTTTTCAGTGTGAAGCTACCTTCTATTCCCATGGAAGTGTGAATGATCCAGTTGCAAACAAATTCTTATCTTACATATAAATGAGTCAATAAGGACTGTGCTCCAGCAAGTGTGTGCTTCCATATCCTACAGAACTATAAGCTACTGCAGGGGAGCTCTCATTAATATGGTTATAAAGGATTTATGGCTGAAGAAAGGATTTGGTGTTCAACCAAGAGACTCCCTTTGAGCATCCACATGTTCAGGGTATGATGAAAAATGTTAATGATTTCATAGCCTGAAGTTGTTCGTACAAGTACTACTACCTGATGAACATCTTATTATCAGTGAAATGCAATACTGACATGACAATGAACTGTGTAATCAACTTTTTTTGAGTGTGTTCGTAAACTATGTAAATGACTCACCAGAGTTGAGCATTACTTATCCTTTTACGAGTTTTTGATGTGGGATTTCTTATGGAAGCAATTGCATTCATAATCAACTAAACTACACTATAATGAAATGAATAATTCAATTATTGCACCTCATAACCCAGGTATGGAAAGAACATGCTTCATAAATCCTAATTATGAAGATTTTATTCTTTTCGTAGCTCGGTATATTAGGGGAAGGTATCTGCCACAATTTTCTGGCAGAGATTGTAGTCAATAAAGTGACCGGTATAGAAGGATTGCTATACAGTGTAATGGGTAAAAATTATGTGGAAGGAAAATTCACCAAAGATCACAGAGAAAATTGGAAACAATAAACTGATTGTCATCATTCTATTATGGGAAAAAGAAGTTAAATGAGTTAGAGCCGGCATAAAAAGTCCTGGCAGATAAATATGTGGGAAACAAATTCCAAAGCAACAAGATGCTTGAAGTAAAAAAGAAATTCAATAAATTCCAAAGCCAATTTTAGAATTACAACAAATTCTGCTCTAAGTCAGATTTTTGTTATTCTTAATTAATTTTACTATCCCTAATTTTAATTTTATCAATTGACTATTTTTAATATTATCAGTCTTAGTAATTGAATATTTTTATTGCCTACCTTTTCTGTTTCAAGCTTCAAATTTTGAATCCCTAAAAATTAGCCAGAACCAAAACATGATTTTCTCTACAAGACAACAAAATATCTAGGCCCGTGCAGCGCACGGGCGTAAAACCTAGTATTTTGAATGGAAGTTGTTATGTTTTAGTTACTGGAGAAAACCTAACCCACGCACTCTTTCCTCTTTCTTTCTCTATATTTTCCGCTGCTTTTCGCTCTCCTTTTTAGTTTTATGGTGATTCACTGATTTAAGTTTTTTATTTGCTTTGCAGGTATGGTCGTAGAGGAATACGAAAATCACTGATTCATATTTCTGTGTAGGTACGTGGTGGTGGTGATGATGCCCCATTATATGTATAATGTGTAATTTAATTTAAGTAAGTTGGGGTTTTCTTAATCTCCTCCATATGAATTTTAATTTATTTTTGATTATGGTTTTTCAATTTAGTGTTTCAGTAGTTGTTTTCTTTCTCATATTTTGCGATTTTGACTCACTGTTTTAATGTTTTGTTGTTTCTCTCCATTCTCTTTGCTTTCAGTTTTCAGTTTTGTGTGTGTGTGATTTTGGGTTTGTAGCTTTATGTTTTGAAGATTTAATCATGATTTATTTGATTATTTATTTTATTTTGGTTTGTTTTGATTTGATTTCTTGAATCAGTATGGGAAGAAGAGCATAGGGCGTTATTTTAACATCGACAGATAAGAGAAATTAACATAAGGTGTGCTACCGGATTGCGATTCATGTTTTATTTTTCTGTACTGTGCTTCTCTGACTTCGATAACGCGATTTTTTTTTACTTTGCTTAATTTTTTGGTGATACAACCGATGTTTATATTTTTGGAGATCTTGAGCTTGCTCTTAAGTTTCAGTGGAAGAATAGAGTGCAAAACAAAAAGCTTTTGTTAAGAAGACAGCAGATGAAACAAAAAGGAAGGGAATCATCAACTTTACAAAATGTTGCATCTATGTATGCTGGTGAAATTTATTTTCCCCCAGTTCTGTTACGGCTTGAAAATACTCTTGCGGGGATAACGGATAATCAATAGAATCTGATTCAGAAGCTACTCATGAAATAATAGGGTTTTACGGCGGTTAAACTTTTTATGCCTCTAAATGATTTTTAATACAAGTTTTTCATTCAATTCAGTTTGGTTCATACCTCAATTAAGTTTTTTATAGGGTTTTAGCATGCTTTACAGAATCAATAACTTGAAGAAGATAAAAGATTAACTTCAGTACGTACTACCTCAATGTCATTGGTGATGAAGATTACACTATCAAAAAGGTAAATAAACTCAATAACTCTAATTTTTTGTCTTTGTAGAATTTCTTATTAGACAGTAAATTGATTAGTCATGTTTATGAATAATTTTTATTTCCAAAGTTTGTTTGGTCCTGGACAAAGTAAAGCTCATGTATTTCTAAAATTTCTGAGCTGAATTTCTATGATTTAAACTTAACTACCATGCATATTTCTGTTGCACGATTTTAATGGGGCTGATTACATCACTCAAAAAGATTTTACAAAAGTAAGCCAATGTAAATACTTACAATGTTCGCAACTTCTGCGGGCAATAAAAGAAATAATGACGTTGATTTCCAACCTTGCTCAAAGCTGGGGACTTAAGTGTGGGTATTTGTGATGCATATGGTTCTCCTTAGTTTTGTCTTTTAACTGGATATGTGGCTCGCATCATATTTCGTTGAATTACAATAAGCAATTTTTTAATGTACTTTATATGGTTTTCATTGATTCATTTGGAAGATTTTTTGTACTGCAAAAACCAATTTTAACAAAGCCAAGATCGCCGAAGCTCCTGGGTGTTGTTCTTCAGATTATATAGGTGATAGATCCTACAATCTTGAAATTGTATTTCTTTTTAAACTTTTATTTTTGTTCTGATATTTCATTTAATTATGTTTATGTTACCACAAAATCCTAATTTTGAATGGGTTATGATCCATCACAGTTAGAGGCAATATATGCCAAATTATTTGGCTTTCCAAGGTCTATTTGGGGTTACAACAAGCACATCTACAGGTACCACAAATTATTATGAAAAATCGTTGAAAGAAGTGACAATTAGTTCGTTTGTAAAACGTTGAATAGTGTTACCTTGCATACATTTTAATTTTAAAACTGATAATAAATGTTCAGATAATGATTTTTGTCTTCTACATTTTTTCAGGGTGGGAAGGAGAACCCAGAGAGAGAGAGAGAGAGAGAGAGAGAGAGTTAGCTAGAGCTAAGTCAAGGAAAATCGTATTGTTGTTGTGGTTGCGAATGAATGGAAGGATAAGAGCGATACAGTGTTGCAGGTATTTGTTTCTCTTCGAACAATATTTTACAAATACACTTTCTTTAATTCATGTTTTATAGCTATTTTCTTTATGTTAGTGGTTTGTTAATTGGTAATGGGTTGGACTGCAGTGAGATTATGTTTAATCAAGTGTAAAGGTAACATCTGTTGTTAGTAAGTATGTAGGATAACTTACTCAAGTTGATCTAAAGTACGGTGATCTACGGTTATTTATACACGATAGTGAGTGCATTCATTCGAGTGTAATTCAAATTGCTTATCTTCTGCATGAGAAAGTTTTGTAGGTTTTTGCTTATGATTATGAATTCCAATTTTGCTTTTGTCTGTTTTAATATATAATATATATAAGAGAGTTATTGTATCATAACTGCTCCCTCGCGTTGGCCAGAACATGAGTTTAATTTGGAACAATACACGTTATGGCGATATTATTAGTGACACCTTTTGGTTATTTTTCATAGGTCTGGGAATTCAATTAGCGGTAATTTAGGAGTAAAAAGTATAGATAACACAGATAAACCTTATGATGGACTTCTTTTAGTTAAATTTGTTAATTTATTTTTGCTAATTTTAATAAGGAAGGATGGAACACAGTGGTGCTATAAAAACCAAAGGACAGGAAAAGAAAGTTGAAGTTGAAGGTAAATCCTTAAATAATTAACTTAAAAAACTTGATTTAAAAGTCCCAGCTCAAGAAAATCTAACTCAATGTTTTGCTTCTCCTATCAGTTTTTGTTGCTCTATACCTTTACCATATGACTCATGATAAAACGTTGGGGAGGTATAATGAAAAAGAGTTAAAAGATTTCGATACCCACATGTAATGAAAAATGGGAATAGCTGATGTCCATGTCCGTTAGATTAATTCTGTTTGCTTCATTGATTCCTATACTTTGTGGATTATTTCGATAGAGTGCCGCATTCTTCTTAGACGTGTAGTTCTGCAGGAATTTCGAGAACGTGGCACCATACTGTGAGAATAGACAACGAACAATCCATCTATAACCACCGATTATAGAGATTATATGGACTAAAAAGGGTCAAAAAAAAAAAAAACTGTAAACTATTTTAACTACAAGCGGTAATCGAATCCGCAAGCTCAACATTGATGGTTGCCCTTGGAAGGCTCCTAACAGAAGGCTACTCGAACTGCAACGCAAATTGCAACAATGCTCAATGCAAGATTGCTGGCTGAATGCAAGTTTACTGATTTTGTAGTCCCTCTTCAGTGAAGTTATGTATGCTAGAATTCATGAAAAAGGTTACCAATCTTAGAAAGAAAATGTCTACATCGTCTGCTTCTCTCCAAAATTAGAACGTGAAATACTGGAATTAGGGTTCCATTGTTGTCACTTGCTGCCAGTCTCCATAGACGGCTTGGTTATGTTTAATAGGCTTGGTTATGTTTAATATTGAATAATATCATCTCTTTGTGTTCGATCTCTTGATTTAATATTGTATGAATTTATTTTCCTTTCGAAGTGTAGAAGCTTTTTTTTTCTTCTTTATTTATTGTTGTCTTTAACTTTAACAACTTTTAATTTTCTTTCTTTATGTCAAGATGCGAACTTAAAGAGTTAATTAGTTGTCGTAGAATATATGAACAGTTACATCTACTAAAGATATGAGCGCAAAAAGATGGTGTTAAAGATTGTGTCCGACACAGAACAACAGTATGATGAATTTCTGGTGATGAAACATATGCAAAGTTACATCTACAAAAGCTATGAAAGCACAAGAATCTCTGCTGGTGAATTATACACAATTTTCTTTTTTATAAACACATTTAATAAATGGTAATGTAATAGATCTAACTTAATGAGAGTAATGAGTGTATAAGAACTGTTGTTTATTATAATGATCCTATAGAGTTATGAGGGTATAAGAAAAGTAACTTTTGTGGGAGCCATAACATTTCTATTGTACTGACTTTGTAAGCTTTGAGTATACATTGTCGTGAACCTGTATGCCAAAGATTGACATTATCTAGAATATTCAACAAAAATTCCTTAAGGATTTGAACATTTGCAAAAGTGCCAAATCATGAAGTTCATCGCGCCGAAGGCGTATGAGAAATTGAGCCCAGACCGAAGGCTCAACAAACTAAATACTGGGACCATTTATAATGATCAAGATCGTAGGCCTTACTAACTAAAAATTCTACTATGACTCGACAAAAATATTGCGACCATTATCGATACTGATGACCGAAGTTTATGGCCCGAGTAATACCAAAACAAGCACAAAATCACCATTTCTCATCTTTCTATATTTTTTTAAAATTTTGATATCATACTGTTTCGTGTGGGATATGTGCCGTGGATGCTGATGCTTTGAAATTTTTTGATTTGTATTTTCAGTTATGGTCTCGGGTTTTGTGGAAAGATATTTTGATGAGAATGTTTGCTTTGATCGTTTAGGTTTATGTCTTCTAACACTTTTTGATGAGTTTTAACATATTAGATGTGTATTACTTTGAGTCCATAGATCCTGAAATGTCAGCCTGATTGTTGTGTAAGTAGATGTATTACTTCGAGTACGTAACTCCTGAAATGTTTTACAAGTTCCATGGGTTTGGGGTGTCTTTCGATGTTTAGATAGATCAACTAACTAATACAAAGCATTGTTGTTGGAAGCTGGAGTTAGACTATTTTGATTAATTATTCAAGCGATATTTCTAGAGTTAACTTCCAATATTCCTAAGGTTCGGGGTGTCTTTCTAGATTATTGAGATTAACTACTTTTTTTGTTGAAAAATTCATATATAATAAATCAGTTTCTCAAACAATCATTGTCCTTACAAATCTTTGTTCAACACTGTTTTGCTCGGGAATTCGATCGTAGTACAAATTTAGCGATTACTTCATCGGCAACTTAAGTAAAATTTTGGGAAAAAAATATGTTCATTCGACGAAAATATCTTTAAGAAATTTCGTGGTTTCCAAGATACTTCTTATGCCAAATTTAGGCGACAGAAATATGAACCTCAGTCATCCTGCCTCACTTTGTTCGACTACTTTAGCTCAAGTTCATGGGAGCATAGTTCATGTTCACCATGGCGATAAATTAACTATGAGAGTACTGGTAAGTTACAAATTTTTTGACTCTTCATGTAGTATTTCAATACTATCTTTTTAAAATTAGCTTAACAGTAAGACACCATTTGTCAAGCTTTGAACTATTTGATTACAAAGGTGTATTCAAATTTAGTTTAGAGATTAAAAAAGAGGACTAAACTCCATAACAGTTCCCACTTAAAATGCTAAAGTAAGTTGTTGTGGCGGAATCAGGAAAAAGTGATATGCTGCTTCTTCTTCTTCCTAATACAGGCCCTTTTGACATGTCCATTAGCCTAGGGTTAACTAATATCACCTGTAGTTTATACATCTATTGTGAGGTTAAAAGTGGCTTAATGAGTTAAGTTCACTTAGGCTTGAGATATATGAGAAGCTTGCTAAAATGCACATCTTAAATTGAAAACACTTCTGTTTTAACTTTTGAATTACTACAAGTCATTGTGGTTTTTATTCAATAACGCGGGATCAGCCAGGTTGATCACTGTATAGTAGAATCATTAATTTGCTCAAGTTGAAGGACATGTGTAATTGTTCTTCATGTGATGAATAACGAAATAAACATCTAAATGCAATGAAATAAAGGTAAAATAGAATGTTTTATTCTTTTTAAGGTTTCATGTTTACACTTTCAGAAGAATTTCATTTTATGGTGAAGGCAAAGAAGAATTTCATGGCAAACCTTTATTGATATTTGATTCATATAGTTCATTCCGGAGAGAATTATAGACTATTGCCATGGCAAAAGAAAAAGGATTTTACTATCGCCGAGGCAAATTAAAAGAGCAACTAATTACCTAGCTTGATAATCAAAAACCTTTAGTGACAGCCAGCTTGATAGCTGCAGCGTGTAAAGTATGTCAACATTGGTTGAGTCCAATTTCCAATTTTGAGATATTTTTAGCTCTCAAATCGTAAAGTCTTGAGTATCCAAATTTTCGTGCTTGGCAGGTTGTATTGGAGGTACTGTCAGAAATTAAAACCATACAGTTTTTTTTTTTATAGTCAAGTTCTCAACATAATGTAACACTTATACAAATGCAAACACAAAAGTACAATTTTTTTTGCAGTCACATTTTTAATTTGCGCTTATTTGACCAGAATATAGGTTTGCATGTAAAACAAGGCAATGGATTCATGCCAAGACCAAACTACAAAGAATAAAAAGGGCATAGGAAGCTGAAGCACTTGCACGCAGGGGAATGCAGTTATCTACGCAATATAGTTGGGGGATACCCCAAAAGTTATTCTTTTAGAGGTTCGGACAGTATTAATGATGTGAGTGTCTGAGGAGAATGAGAGCATTGAATATGGTTAATGAGAACAACATTGTTGTTAAAGGTTTATAGATTTTTCATGTCATTTCACCGGCAGGATAACATTGTAATGGTTGGTAAAGTTTGTTAAACATGTTAAGTTGAGTAGAGACTGTAGAGTGTTCAAGTTTAGTATTTCGTCCATGGAAGACATTCTCAAAGTGGTTTCTTAATGAATTTTGTAATGAAAAATTGTCCTCTCCCCTCCTTAATTAAATTTAAATCTTGATTAAAAAGATCATGAACAAAATCTAATGTTATATGTCCCATCATAAAAAATACAACTGAGATCATAGAAAAAAAAACTGGGAATAAAGAATCCCAAATTAAAAAATAATAATCGAGAATGGAAGGTAATGATATGTATATTATTGGTACCAGGGGAGATGAGTTAAAGTGACGCTATGGGCTGGATTAGTGAACGCAAATAGTGATGATATCGTAAAAAACTTTGTGGATGTACCTACTATGGTAGTGGTTACTGGCACATACGTGAAAAAGCATCTGGATATTACAAGATTCAAACACCTATGTAGTGTTTTTCATTTGAATCTTGCTTCATCTGTATTTACATGTAAAAGTAGTTAACCCTTTTCAATCATTTTTTTTTCTATCTTCTTAGACTTTTGGGCGTACTAAAGAATAAACATCCAGGTGTTATGTTTAAAAGAATAGGCTACTTAAACCATGCTTTTCCTTTATTTCTCTAAAAATTGTGTATAATGGCTGACCTAATGAGGTAATAATTTTGCATTTTTTGTGGGGAAAACCCGTATCGAATTTACGGTCTTCGTTAATATTTTTATCATCCAAATCTCTACCTTTTTTTTTGTTTGTTTGGGAATGGTTAATTTATTTGTTTTGCATGGATCATATTTATCATTTTTCTGTCTGCTACGTTTCATGATATCTTTCTGGGTTGGCATGAGAGTTGGAATATGTATTTTATTTTTATTTTTTTAAATTGATTAGTTCTCTCTTCTGAAAGTATTCGACTTCAAATGTCACTGTGTTTGCATCCTCTTATGTAATCTTATAATCTAGAGTTATTTACTCCTTCAGGGTACTTATTAGTGTAGTTTGAATAACCGTTTGCATAATCCTTTTATGACATGAAGGTGGCCGGACTAATGTTAAATCTCTCCATATGTAGATCTAATTAAGTTTTTGAAATATACATTTTTTGATATTTAGGATTGGCCCATTATCTAAGTAGGCTCAAAGCTTCGGTACTTCAAATATTTTACACCGGTGTTAGCCCTTTTTTGTGGTTGATAATTCCATAGGTGTCTTACATGAATCATTTTCCAGGGTTGCTTTGGTCAAAGGAATTGCTATCTTACTTAGTCGTAGTTTATATTACTCATGTTCTATATATATATCTTTTTCCAGGTTTGCTTTTCTTCATGGAAATGTGCTGCAGGGAGTATTGTACCTTAGACGCTAGCTGTAGCGCAAGCAAATGCCGGCATGTCTAGCACCATATATACAATGAAACAATGTGTTTTTCCATGTTTTAAAATAAATACTATAAGTAGAATAAATAGTTTTTAGTCACTAATTACAATCATTTTTCTTGCTCATGTCGATTAATTCCTGTCGTTGTTTGTCGTATTTTTGAATCCAATTAAGAAGATTGACAGGGATTTTTGAGTGGAAGATAAGGCATCGGTGCTTTTTTGGGTGATGCTGCTGGCAAAAGGGTCCATTTTGAATTTTTAAAACAGCGTTCACAATTGGGACTTTATTCTTTTGATTGTTTTCTGTTGCATTATTTGTGTTTTTTTTTTTAAACATTTTTTCTACCTCTGGTAGCCTCTCTGTACATTCTTCTTAATCTATATATTTTTCTCTCTTCTCATCCAAAAAAATTTACGTTCAAGTCGTGCTTCAATTGGACTTAGATAAGAGATTTTGTCGCTTCATACACTACTGAGGTATATTAACATATGTAGCTAATGTTGCTTGACATGTTAATGAATTGTTAAATATTTTCATCGTTCATGAAAGCTTAACATGGAGTTCCATTCTGTTTTCTTTCTTTCTTTTCAACTACTCAGGTCAAAAGCATCCAAACCGCTCTTACAAGGCTTAGCCTAGAAGGACCCATGTTTAGACTTGCTTGACTGGTATGTAATTTTATTAATCTACAATTAATTGTAGCTTTGACACTACAAATATTTACTCATATCTAAACACTACATTTTTCAAGTGATCTTTAGTCTTGGTAGTTATTATTTCAAATGCACACTCAATTTTGTGATGATATAAGCATGTAGTTATTACTAATACTTAGTTTTTGCATAGAGATAGTGCAATGGAAGATTTATGGAAAATATTTCTTACCCTCTGTATGAAGTGAACTTTTCTCATAATTTGTGGCATTGTATGTTGACTGCAATATAAGTTTAGATTACTGAAAAATAGCAATCAATCATGAGGGTTTAAATAACTGGATGGTAGCCTGGTCAAGAATATGACCAAATCTGTCATTAACCAGGAGTATTGGAAAGTTCAGGGGCCATAATATTCCAGCCAATCACTGTATAGTTGGTGTCTCTAATGTGCAGGCTACATTTGTCGTTACTGTGTACGTATTTGCGCCAATAATTTTCCCCAATTGGAAACTGTGAAATATAAGGATAAAGAATTTGTTTAGTTGGCTTTTTCTTACTTCATGCTTCAAAAAAAAAAAGGATAAAAAATTTCCGTTGCAACAAAATCTGTGTATGATCTTTACATATGGATACAAGAAGTTCAATTGCTTGGGGTTTCTATGGCATCTTTAGTATGAGATAAGATTAGAATGCCTTAATTTTTATGTTAATTGTGAAGTTCTGTATGTATTATGTTTTTTATGTTATTGGACTTCCTGCTAACATTTTTTACACAAAAATCATACAACACGACACTGATTAGGAAATCAGTGTTCAGCTGAGAGAAAATATGTCTGAGGGTACATGGATGGATTAATGTGAATCCACGCATAGGATTTGGGAATATAACATGTCTTAAACATCGATGGCGCAGTGATTAATTACTTATGTCAATGTTAGTAAGTAGGCATTTCTTAGTTTCTGCTAATTTAAGCTCATACTGATACATGATTTCATCTGGCAAGCCTGTTCATGAACATCAACTCAGCAGTTTGACACATCCATCTTTGGCAGGTCAGTTTGTAAACCTGCATGGTAATTTATAGTTACTTACTATTCTTTGTATGGTGTCTTTTTTCTTTCTTTTTAATGATCCGTAAGTATTTGATGCTGGCGAGTTTTGAAATCTGGTCACTGGTGGCGTCACCCAGCCAATTTAATTTAATTGAATATTTTTTTTTTTGTTGTAACTGTTTATTTTAAGGCCGAGGATGAATCTTTATTTATAGATGGGTCTTATTTATGAAGAGGATACAACAATGCACAGACCAAGGTGAGGAAAGATTATTAATGAAGTTATATTGGTAGCTAACCTTGAACATAATCAATTTAGATTGCCTCCTGTACACCCTATATCTTAAGACTTCGTCCACCATTTTTAGTTTTTTTAGTTGCTGAGTGGAAGGCTAAATGAGATTTTTTTTGTTTTTTTATTTTATTGATGGGTAATTTGTTTATTGAACAGTAGACCAGGTACACAAACTTTGCATATTTTTCACCTAATCGAAAAGGCCACTTTATGGGATAGTCGCAAATATTATGAGGATAAAACGATGCACAAATCAAGGTGAGAAACACTTTATTAATGAAGTTAATAGCTAACCTTGAACATGAAATCTTGGGGTGCACCTTGCTTTTTTCCTATACTAAAACAAGTACCTTCCTTTAAACCACGGATCTGTGGCACAATGGTAGAGCATTTGAATCCAAGTCAGAAGGTTGCGTGTTTGATTCACGTCAGGTCCAATCCCATTATTTAACTATATAAGAGTGTTATTTTCTTTTTCGGATTCTCATTGTTGTCTGTGTATTTTGTATATAAGTTGTTGTAGATTCTCGCAACATGGGAAAAAAGCTAGACTGGCATTAGAGAGGCTGCCTGCTTCTTTTTTGGCTGCAAAAACTAAGCAATGCCAGTTTCACATATATTTATTTTGTGGCCAAGGTAAACATATAATATCTAAAAACTAGATAAAAAATGGTAGATAATAATCAGTTTGATGTAGATATCATGAGATAGTTATTCGTTCAGCCTCCCTTCATTCACTTATTCATGAACAACACAATAAAAATATTGTGATGTGTTTGTAAAGAAACCCAAAGAAAGTTTTAGCTTACTTAGTTTACTTAGTTTTGAAGGTAAATTCTGTAATTGTTTTTTCTTCACATGAGAGTGAAGAGAAGGATAGTGAGTTTTTTTGGTTACTTGGGTCTCAACTTTGTCAATGAGTCAGCGACAATTTTCTTTTAAAATTTTTTTGACTGCATGTGCAAAAGTATATTCCTCTTTTTGAATTCATCTTAATTTTATTACATTGTCGTGATAAGGAAGAATGAGTTTCCTGAATTTTTGAAGCCCTTAATTTTCAATGTGGCCGAATATTGGTACCTGCTCCTGCTCACAATAAAGAGATAACGATAACATAGTATCTTACGTATACTATCATGCCCCTGTAAAGATTTAGTTATATGGTTTTTTCATTAGTAGTAAAAAGCATTGGCCATTGGCCCATGGAAAATTTAACCTGTTTGTTGGGAGATACAGAAACATCACTGAGTTGCAGGTAACCATCACTTACACACTGGCCTTATATTTGTCAGTATTAGCCAAATTTACGAGGATTTGCTTGCAAACCTTTTGAAGTTATATGCGTCAACACGCAGGGATACAATCAAGAAAAGGAGATCACAAAACCTTGATTTAAGTGCCTAAATTAGCACCCAAAGCGGACCAAACCAAAAGAAAAATAATATAATAGAAGAGTGTAGTCGGAAACAAAGCATAAGGTCGTCACTCGGGATAACAAAGGAGTTTAGTATGCTGTGGGAAGATTTAAATTTTACTGTATTCGCAATCACAAGGAACAACGAACTCTTATTGTGGTATCACACACCTTTTGGCTTAATAATATTGCTATGACCCTAACACTTCAACCTTAAACAATGTCTGGGATGATGAGGTTAAAGCTATGGAAGGTATTTACATCGAGGAAATTCCCCACGCTCACAACAATATTTCTCCGAAAGATTTGGGAGAAACTAATATAACTTCTTTGAAGGATGTGGAGAAACTAATGTTACAAGTTAATTCAAATGGTTTTGGTGATAGAACTGTTACGGGCTACATAAATAAAACAATATGATATCCCCAACTGAAACAACCAAGATTAACTATGAAGGAGAAAATAAACTGGCCAGAACAAGAGTTGCTAAAAAATCTAAGAATTGTTAAACATACAAAACAAGTAAGGTCATGATTGCTCTTATGTTTCGTTGAGAATCCTCCATAGCCAGTTATCTTTAAGTGTATGCTTTCAAATTTTTATATTTGCAGTGATCATATTAATGTTTATCACATATCCTAGAGTTGGGTTTATTGCATTGGTGAATTGTAGTGTATAGTATACTACGTAGTAAGTATATATTTGTTATTTGGTTTATGGATTTGTTGAAATTTTACTTAGTGTGTTATGGCCTGTATATAATTTAAATAAAATATCTCTTTGTTTTTTTACAATTTTACACTCAGATTGTATTCCTAAAGGTTTCATGGACATCAAAACGTGGAGTTGTTGGAGGTGGAGGCAACGGTGAATACTTGGTTTTACTATTAGTTTAATGAATAGTTTCTCACTTCAATTTTTTTGACACAATCAACTTTATGTCTATCTGCAACTATAAGGTTACGTAAGAGGAGATATAGTACATTTGGATTCCAAAGGAATCTCAGACTCTGATGGGGATGTGAGTATATTGAATCCTTGCAATTCAACTTACGCTAAATAGCAAAGAGAAAGTGCTCATGCAAATTAGGCTAAATATTTCCTGAGGTTTCTTAATGATCAAGTTCCATATTTTGGAAAAGTGCATTCGGCGGGTTGAGCATTCCCAGTTTTTCATTTTATTCGATATTCGATAATATTTTTTTTTGTGTTGTAAAGAATATTAATTTCTTGGACGATCCATAACTCTTTGGTAGGTAATATCAGTACTGAAGACTTTCTTTTCACGGCTTTGCAGATTTGGATTCCTCATTTGTGTTGAATTACAAATGGAACATATAAAGTAGACGGCCATGCATATCCTTGGAATGCCAATGCAAAGTCGTGGAAGGGAATCGCCTAAAAGGACATTTTACACACTCGGTCAGTCAGTCTTGGTATATATATTACATGGAGGTTCAGTGAACTGGGTTCATTATCTGAGACAGACTTTTACCAGCATTTGGTGGCTATACAAGATTAAAATATTGTTGGTCCTTGAATATCTTCAAGCCGAGCCAGTTTGCTATTTCAGATCAATGACTTTGTTTCTTAGTCAATTTTCTATGGGTTGTGGGTGTGTTGGGGTTCAAATTATTTGTAGTTCTGGGCTATTAGATCAGCGTATCGAGTTTAGTTATTCTACAGATATTATGCGATTTACTGGTTTCAATAACCAGTTAGGATGATTGTAGTGCAAGATAGTTCTCTTCTGTGTGACTTTTTTTTTTTAACTAATTTTTGTTATTTCTTTATCAACTGTACAATTTTTACAAGTAATTGTAAAAGAAAAATAGAGTTTACAAGAGTTTAAAATTTTGTTAATTGATTAATTTTTGTTTTTATAAGGAAGAGGGTTTCCTTGGTTTTCTATCATTTAGGTTCTTAAATTGGTATGTTCAATTTGTTGCTCTTGAAGGCATTGGACTGTGCACAGGATTTGATACACCAACAATGATGAATCTAATCTCAACTTCGATCTGTTGTAAGGTGTGATTTGGATAAAATTATTTTGTATTCTAAGTGATTCTAAGTGAAAAGGAAAAAAAAAAATCACTTAGAGTTATTCCCTAAATCCTTCCCTTAATCTAAGGCCAGACACTTCCATTTCATTCAGAATTGTTTTATCTACATTAAGAAAAAATCTAAGGCTCATAAATATTTATATTTACCATATAGATATTATACTACCACAATTAAAATTAACATTGCAGGTTTTAAAAGAAAACTCGGCAAAACAGGTAGATATTTACCGTATATAAATATTTTACTAACACAATTAAAATTAACATTGCATGTTTTAATGGAAAACTTGGCCGACAAAACAGGTGCTAATGAGTTAGGCTTATAAATAGAGAACTTTACTCCTACAGAAAAAAAAAAAACACTGCACATTGAAATATGCAGAATACATGATATCATCTTCAGATCAGATCAACTCCAAACACCTCCTAGGAAGGACCTCAAAAACAAAAGGAAGTACAGTGACATGTCGACATTGATAAATCTGGATGAACATGATAGTGAAGTGGACAATATTATGGAGAGATATCCTGACATGCCACCGTTGGTCAAGATAGATGAATATGGCAATGAAGTGTTTACTTATTAGTAGAGATTATGGATAGTATGATTATTTATTTTAAGACACACCGTTTTTGAAACATATTATTATTCTACTATAGTATATTATTTAAATTTATTTAAAACGATCATGTTTCTATCTAAATGAATGTTACTACAATATGTTTTTCATAATTATTCTACTATGTAGAGAAACTTCATTTTCTTCTGTACTTTCCAAATAAACAAGGTTTTGTTCTCACTTTCATTATAAATGGTGAAAAAAAAGGCCATTTTGATGTCACATGAATGATGCAACACGTGTTGTGGACAAGTGCTTCATAATGTAAAAGACCCAGTAACAAAAATCCGATATAGGTTTGACCGGTTATCATATTATTGACTACTAAACTACAAGCAACATCCTAGAAATCCATATTCCTACTAACATAAAAAGTCGACCCCTATCCAAGATTAAATGCATTTATATCTCAACATAAATAAGTAAGTGTATAAATTTTGTCAATTGTAAATAAAATTTTATTTGGAGTCAAATATTTTTGAATTATTGTAATATCCGTCTATCCAACCAATACATTAACATGAATTTTTAGTACAAAATTTAGAATAATAAGACACCTAATGGGAATCAAAGTTTCCTATCTCTTTAAAAATAAAACTAATCACAATTTTTTCAAGAAAAAATATAAATATATTTGTCTACGGGTGCGGGGCGAAGCCCCGCCATGCTAAATTGGCCGATCCTACCAGCCCTGGTGCGTAGCATGGGTTAGATACTAGTTCATTTTAATTGATTACAATTTTGTTGTTGTAATATATAGTACTCACAAGCTATTTTGTTTGAAAAACAATACTATTTTTGTTAGTAATTAATATTTTATTAGTATGAAAATCAAATATAATTGCTATTAGAAAGAAATGAAACCAAAAAGCGTACTAGCTCAGTTGGTTGCCCCATTGACTAAGGACTTAGTGGTCCCGACGTCAAGTCCCGTCCCCATAATTTTTTGACATTAAAAATTATGTTTAAATTCGAATTACAGGCTAGCCTGGGCCTGGTCCGGTTCAAACAGGTCAGGCTCAGGCTGGGCTTAGCTGGAGTGGTAACAGGCAGGCCGGCCTGGACTGTCAAATAAGCAGGCTGATGCAGGCCAGGCTGGGCTTACCAAAAGCAGGCCAGGCCAGGCTGGGCCGGCCAGTTTGACACCTCTAATTTAATCTTAGTTAGAATATATTTACATAGACTAAACATTAATTTATACAAAAAAGTATTAGTTTCAAGCTAACATGATGAGCTAACATGACGAATATAAAATAACAAAAAATAAAGTTGATTCTGCAAGACCCATTGAATACTCGGACCCGACGGGTAATTAAAGTTTTTATCGGGCCTGATTTTGGGTATATTAATTTAGAAACCAGACCCAGAACCACTAGGACCCGAACCGAATAAATAGCCGGTTCTGATTCGGAGTAGTGTACTATCCAAACCCCATCATACCCGTTGGAAGTCCTACGTGTACAACTCATAAACGGATTGTTTTTGCTCACGATGCCTTTCTAAGGCCGTTACCTATAGGTAGGGCTGTCAATAGGTCCTAGTCCTCGCGGGTACCACTGGACCCGGAATCAGACCTTACTTATAGAAGTCGAGTTCGGTTCCTAACGGTTCTGGGTCCTGTTCCTAAATTTGTGGACCCACAACTGAACCCATTAAAAATCCTGGATACCAGGTAACCGATGAGTATTAAGAAAACTATAAAAAAAATATCTAGAAAGCTTAATAACTTCTCTATTTTTGGCTTGAATCTAAAAAAATTTTTGAAAAATTTATATTATTTCTTTATTAATGTACTAAATAAAGATAAATGTAAGAAAAAATGAAAAAAAAAAAATCAAAGCAAAACCTAAAAAAAATACATATAATTTTGCTAAAAAAATGAATAAAATAATGAATAACCGGGTACCTGACGGGCATTACCCGTATGGAATCATTAAGATTCGGCTCCTATCCAGTAATTAGCCGCCGGGTCCCAAGTTGTTAGTGGGTCCAACTTTAGGACTCGAAACCTATTAAGTACGAGTCTGGTTCCAATTCTAGTTCCGGCTAATAGATTCCCATTGAAATTCCTACCGATAGGCATTGGTAAAATAGCCAATTTTCCTACCAAGGTGGATTGGCAAATGATCCAGGCCACTGTGCGAAAAGGCACCAAGGCTTCGCTTTGTAAGGAGAGACTAAGTCGAGCGACAATTTATGCTCGCAGCGACCCAGATTGAGCCAATATCGTTAATGGTTACTTTCCCTTATTGGTATACTCTACTTCGTCCTCAACTAACTCATATCTTCCGTACACAAATTTCATAATTATTTACCTATTTCCAAAATAAATTTCTACAATTTGCTTATTTTTTTTTCTACATAATATTGGTAGATTCTTCTGATGAAATACAACATATGATATCATGATGTTTGATGAAAAATAACAAACATATACTCACTCTGTTCCTAAAAAAGAGTTACCTTTCCTTTTAATTTTTGTATCAAAAAAAGAGGTATTTTAATTTATAATAGGATGAACTTCCAAAGCTATCCTTCCAATGATGATTAGTGGCAGTTATGGTAATTAAAGACTTTATTGAGGGTTGTTTTATAAATTAATTAAAAAGGTACTCTCTAACATGCTTGCCTTAAAAATTGTGCAAATAAGAAAAGTACATTTTTTAAGGAACGGGGGAGTATTTATATATTGCACCAACTGAATGATGAGTTAGACGGGGGTAATTGACAAACACTACGATATATTCAATTCCTCATTTAGGAAGTACCAAGACCTATAGAGCCAAAACAACTATTTACAAGTAAATACACATACCGAGGGTGGGAATATTCACCACCAGAAACGATGCAAGATTATTTTGTTCAGGATTGTGTGTACTCTGACCAATTTCCATGATCGATTCTGCATACCCCGACACTTTGATCAGCTTCATCAGTTACAACCTTTATTTCGTTAGTAGTATGACACACGGAAAATTATAGGCCATAGTCATGAACAAAAGGTTACTGCATCCTTTAAGGATTGACGGTAGATGTCACTGATGAGTATACTTGTACGGGAAAAACAACTGCATTTAAGTATCTTACATTGTTTCATGAAGCGATAATTAATCATTTTGATTCAACATTTTTACGAAAACCAACCTAGCAGATGTTAGAGAAATACTAATGCAAAACAAGAAAACGGGTTTTCCAGAAATGCTAGGTAGTCTTGAAAGTGTGCATTGGTTTTGGTAGGGATGCCCTACCTTTTGGGAAGGTTAATATTAGAGTCATTAGCCAAAATCAACTTTTTTTGGAAGTTGCTGCTACTTATGATTTTTGGATATGCATGCTTTTTGTGGTATTCCGGATTTACAAAATCACATATATGTTGCCCAAATCGCGCGCCTTTCTTTGAAGACCTAAAGTATAAAATATGTCTCAAAATTAATTCGACCATCAACGAGAATCACTACACTCATCGGTATTATCTGTCATGGAATCTATCCAAACTTAATTTTAGCCTGTGGTGGAACCAGAAATTAATATTGGGGGCTACAAAATAGGAATTTAGTAGACTAAATGCCAAGGGTTAGGTAGACTATATACTAACCATGGGATATAACTAAAAGTTTTTGTATGGTTATTAGGTTTTTTAAGGAAACAAATGAGTTTGAGGAAGGATTTTGAACATGCATATGCAGTTTTAAAGAGCAAGTTTGCAATCGTACGTGGACCATATCGTGGTTTTGATCTTCATGAAATGTACAAAACTACTGTAAGGACCCTCAAGCTCGTCAACGCCATTAGACTAGTCAAGAGACGTCTTAGCCGAAAATAACTCGATTAGTTTAACATGAACGTTAATTAATAGGAATTAATATAACAACGATCTAGATACGAAATTAGTATCACTGAATAGGTCTCGAAAAGTTATGCATAATGGATTACTCGCATGCGTCATTCGGACACTGGTTGAAGAAGATTTATCAATTTGTTTGCGGAGGGTAAAATAGTAATTTTGGATATTACCCTTGTGGCTGCACGTGTCGAAGCGAGTGGGTGTCTCAGCAAATTGGGTCGGCCTTATCTCCAGATCGAGAAGATAAGTTTGTATTCTTCTTTTCTTCTTTCTTTCTTTTCTTCTTTCCTATTCTTCTTCTCTTTCATTCTCTTCGTGTTCTTCTTCTTCTGAGAGTTTTAGAGAATCAAATGGAAGTTCTGTGATCATCAGAAGGTGGAGAAGATCATACAGTGGTCGTCGATGATGGTGATGGTGTCTGTAGTGGATCCAGACTCGAATGAGGAAGAGATTTAGAAGCTAGGGTTTCCATGAAAAGCTCAGAGAAGAATTAAGAGATGGAATTAGTGTTCTAGGAGAAGGAATTTGTAGCGCCCCCTAAGCTAGTAGCTGACTAATTCAAGAGATTAACTAAATATAGAGGCACTAAGAATCCAAATCATATACTTTAGCATTCAATTAAGAAATCTTCAACATAACTTAACCCAAAACTATCCTCACTCTGAAATATGCATATATACAAGAACTCCTCACAAATTATACATAAATAATAGTCATTTGGTTTACAAATCGAATATACAACATGATAAACATAACCGAAGTTAATCAACTAACGAACTCAATCCTTGAAGTTTTCGCTGCGCAACTCTGTCTGTCTCTGAAACTGAAAGTGGGAATGGGTGAGCACATCATCCCTAAAAGGGGTGCCCAGGAGGAATAACATTTAACTTTCAAGTAATCACTGAAATGATCTAGAAAACAATACATGTTTTTCCTAAACATTAAAAGTCAACCAATTCACAGAAATATATGGAACTAACTCATTCTTAAAACAATGTATAATAGTGAGTGCCAAATTCCACACCTAATAGGTAAAAGCTGAAAGTAAGTAGGTATAAATGAAGGAGCAGTATCCTATATACCACAGATAGGAATTCTTACTTCCCAAGCATTCAAATAGAAATTCTTATTTCCCAAATATTCACAAAAACAAACAACGCATTACAATTCATTTCCAAGCAATGGAAAGATTAAAAGAAACAACAATACTTTCGGAATTCAAAACTAAACAATGCATGGAATACACAATCAGATAATGCATGAGCTTGTTAAACATAAAATTTTGTAAAAGAAAACAACAATGATCACAAAAGAGTTAAATATAGATTCCCACCTCTTTTGATGACAAGCCACGCCTACCTCGAGATCCACGATCTACCGGTTCATCCTTTGAATCGATCGTTGTTAATAAAGACTCATTGTTAATCACACAAGCAGTCTAAGAAATGGTCATAATAAGAAAATACATGAAAATAGACCCGCTACACAGCTGGTCCCTGAAAAAAGTAAAGTAAAAAGTTAACCACTCCCCCACAGTTAAACATTACATTGTCCTCAATGTAATTGAGTCATCCAACGCAAAACTTAAGATGGGAAATTCATAAGATGCAAAAAGTAAACGAAAATATAAAAGATTCCATGAGATCGAACAAAAAATCTAACATCAATTTAATATTCATTCGATAATGGGTTGTAGAAATAATACCAACAACAAAGATCGAGTCTGAAGAGGTAGGTTCCTTGTAAAGATTAGAGATAGTAGTAGAATTATGATTTCATATAGAGAATGAATCGAGTAATAAAAACTGAAAAAGTAGATCGAACTCATCTTTCTTTTTCTTTTGGAATTTAACCAAACCATCGGGGGAATTGATTTTCCTTTTGAAATCATCCCGCCCAAGAAAATCCATTTTCATCACCCGCCAAACAAAAGATTTTTGGTGTTTTTCTTTTTTATTTCCAAATTTTTGATGTGTAACCAATATGGTTAGTTTCCTTATTTTATGAGAGAATATATCGTAGACAGTTATGATAAAATTGTTTCCCAAAATTTTCGAAATTTTGTTTCCGATCTCTAACCAACTCGAGAAGAGGCTATAGAAAAAAATTACTTTCCTATTTCGAATAATATTTACCTTAATAATTTTAAGTCTGGGTTGTCTCTGTATTATTCTTGGTTTAGGGAGGAAACGTCACGAATTATTAGTGGCACCTATGTAGGAAACGCATACGAGAAGCTAATAAAGATAAATAAATTTAACCCATCCATTTTCATGTTCATCATTTCCAAAAAACATAAAAGTTCAACGTGAATCATTCATCACATAAATGTCAACCTATCTATCAGTAAAAAAAGCCTCCATCTAGTGCAGTACTTAAAAATAAATAAAACCACCACTGAAAACAAAATGGTCATCAAAAACCTGGTTCTTTGTCAGATTAGTCTGGTTCCTCATTCTCATCCAATTCCACGCAAAGATCATTATCATTAACATCGTCGTATAGCAGTACTTTACTTTCAATAGCACTTTACTTGTTCAAACTCGTATTTTTGTTAAAAGTATTTGCAAGGAGATAATAAGATCAGACCTAAAGTGATAAATTGATTCTTATTATTTACAGGGGGGGGAAAAATGTATTTTTCTACATTTCCTCCGTTCTTTCAGCTAATTATATTTATTTTTCCAAAAGAATGCACACCTCATAAATAAATAAATTTGCAAGAGTATATTGCATTCTATAAAGTCTATGAACTTGTAAATAATTATCTTATTTATTTCATGATTCCAATACCTAAATAATAAAAAAGTTCATAAATATCACCTTCTTCTAAATGACAAAATTAGCAAACGAAACAAGAAACGAAAACAACTTTCAAAGCGTCCACAAAATGAAATCGATAAATCAAACCATATCATAAAAAAAAAAAACATATCAAATGAACCATCCCCATCTTCAAACAATTCTTCTTGCAATGCTGAGGTGAACCTGATCACTCCAACCAAAGGCTTGGGCGCCTTGTCATCCTCAGATTTGTCATTTTCTGCTTCATCAGGCTCCACATGCTTGTTAAGATCATGCTTGTTAACTTTTGGATTATCTGCCATATCCGGAACATCGGGACGATCTTCATCAATAATTTCAATAATAGAAGCAGGAACATCATCATTCACATTGGAAGATTTCCGATGGAATTGGTTGAATTCTGGGAAGGATCATCCATACTCTCAATTTAGTTTGCTAAACCTAAACCTTTCCTCTTCTGTTAAAGATCTCTCTGAAAATGGTAATCTCTCTACTAATTAACCCCTCAAATACCCCATTGTGCTAATTCAATTCCATTTATGGCGCTTAGTTAGCCGTCATGTCACTTTGTTAACTACGCCCATTCAAAGCCATCCGTGTCCCCTTCACTCTAATAACCATCATTACCCTATGGAGACCTATTTTCAACACCTAATTCCCATTAAGACTTTTACCCTCTTTGGAACTGCCATTAAGGGCGTATCTGGTGGGTCACCAAACTTTGATGTTTATCTTTGGGGTCTAATTAACTCTTTATGTTTTATGCATACTAGGCGATGGCAGCACCAGTTGGGAGGCTTCATTGCAAGCTGCTACATGTCTTAGAGCTTCTCCAATGGTGGTTGTTTGTGTTTCCTAGGTGGCAACCCAAACAAGACATCCTCATTTCATTTTTTCCTTAAATTTAGGGGAAAAAAATAGTTCATCTCCAATGGTGTTGTTTGTGATTTTTTATGGGTTAAATGCATTTTTTATTTTTAGTAAATTTTAGATTTTATTGGAGCTATAAAGGGTTATTCAATATATTTGAATTAATTTAGTAAGCAAAAGCTTACTAGGATAGTTTGATATTGTCTAGGTGAATGTCTAAAACTCGACATTCACCTTGACAATGTCTAACAAAAACTAAGCCATGTCATCTTCACATTGATTTATGAAGTTGGGGTCGGAGAAGAATTTTAAGGAAAATGGATGTCTATCCTATGTGGACTTAGACATTTATCTTCACATACATTCCATTGGAGAAGCTCTTAAGGTGTTAGCTTGTATACACCACCTAGTATTACATGTCACACTACATGTAGGATGTTATGTAGCAATAACACCTCTAGCTTGCAAACCATGCAATTCAACACCCACTAGCTTTAGGTGTTAATCTCATATTAAGCTTACTATTGCTTAAGTAGCTTATACAAGGTGCTTGGTGTAACAAGGTGCTTATGCAAGGTGCTTGGTGTAACTAATGGTGCTAAGTGGATAGCCACCATATCCCATGCATATTATAACAGGCCACACTTTGATTTGGCGTGTTTATTAAAATGTTAAGTAGCTGAACCAGTTTAGTTTTTTCAAAACACCCTATAGACACGTCTAAAGATGGGCAGATTGGTGGATTGATACGTTACCTAACTTCTTTGAGGTCATGCGTTCGAATATTGCGTTCGAAAGCTTTTTATTAATTTTTTCAGAAGGATGGGCTTGTTCAGAAGGATGACAGCGTCTTCTTCTAGAAGTTTTAAGGTAATTGGGCTTCCACTTGCCACTTCAAGCCCGTCTCTGACGAAAATAGTTGAGGGCAGCTGCGGTTCGGTACTGGGTTTCGACTCCGGGTCACGGGTAGCCCGCTTAGAGAGTCCGCTTGCCAAATAGCTGCCGCCTCTGAACGGCCAATAAGTTGGGGTGGCGTTCAATAGGTCTTTCCATGCACTTAGTAGGCATGTGCCTCCCCGATATCTCAACTAATTGATCTCGAGGATTGAAAAAGGATGGGTGAGATGTGTTAACTGTTGATCTTCTCGTCCATAAGGCCTGTTTGGAAGAGATCGGTTATAATTTCCTAAGAGATCGGTTATAATTTCCAATTACAGTAACTCAGTAACTTCCACATTCCATCTCCGCAAAATCCCTTCGGTGTTCCAATTGTTGAAGCTATGTCTAAGCGAGGTTATAATGCATATCTAAATCAATGATTGCCCACCATGTCTACAAATCGGAATCCATGGGTAGACCCGTAGGAAAAAAGGCTAAGATGAATATGCAAGAAAGCCAGGTATTGATTTTTGATAATCATGGAAGAATTGTTGGGTTCAAGGTGTTGAAAGTTAATAAAGGAGATAAAACACTTAATCTCTAGTTTTTTGGTTTGTGAGTTTATTCATGTAAGCCGTAATGATAATCAAGTGGCAGACGTTATTGCCAAACATGTCAGGCAGACAACAATGACAATATTATCTGTTGAAAACTTTAACCCAGTCTTTTGTGAGCTTCTGGCAAAAGATCACAATCCTGGCTAATTTCTATAAAATTTTCTCTTTATCAAAAAAAAAAAGGTGTTGAAAGTGAATTTCATAGTTGTAATTGGCTTTATTAGTAACTGTGATGGTGTTATTGATTGGGATTCCCCTATTTCTCCAATTTGACAAGTAGTAGAGATAAGCAGTAGCAGCAGTGAGGAACCAAAGCCAAACATGCAAGTTGGTACTGGAGGTGTTGGAGAAGTCAAAGAGGATAGGGTTGTTATGCTTGATAGTGCCAGTGCTTATGCGTTGGATCCCCAACTTCCTCAACTCCAAGGGGCTGATGAAGGGTGGGTGGTGTATGCCGTTCATCCTGACAAAGGCCGGTTTGTGATTAATGAAGGTGTGGTGCTTGTAGGGGAGGAGGAGGTGGTTTGTGGTGGTGCTACACATGGGTTCTATTCTCGCACCGGCCGGTTGCATGCAAAGCTAAGATTTGGGAGAATTACACTCATGGTCTCCCCAATGATGTGGTAGTCTTCCCAATATCTTCATGCTGGCACCAGTGATGCGACAGTTGGCAGAGGATGCTTATGATATTGCAATCTTCGGACCAGGGGAGATAACTGATTCTAATGAGATTCCTGAGGATGTGGTAGTGCCTATACCTCCTCCTAGGGGAAACTATTATGTGCCAAGGAGGAGGGATGCACCAGAAAGGAGTGGAGCTAACAAGAAGGTTGTTGGAAGTGGTGTGGGGACCTCTGGGGTTGCGCCAGAGCTTGACCCGAGTATTCAACCATCCCCTTCCGGATGGTAAAGTAAGTATTCCAAAGAAATGTTTTTTTATTGGCTTGAATATTGCATATGTTTCTCATGAATAAACGATTCTTGCTAGTGGTGCTGATTTTGGATTTGATAGTGTTGGTTTTAAAGAAAATTATGTTCAATTGAATGCATATGTGGTTGAATCGGGTTATTGGATTATGCTTGGTTGAGTGGGTCTAGTAGTTAAACTCTGTTGTGTTTAATTTTGGTTTTGAGCTTGATATGGTGACTATAGTAAATAGCAGGGGGAATTTGAAAGGGGGTTATCATGAAGGTTTGAAATTGTTTTATGGGATTAATAGTTTTATCTGGGCATTTGTATGAACTACTCCAACTGGTAGATAAGCAACTTTGAAGTTATAGAGATAGAATAACATATGAGTACATGAATGCTTGAGAGAGCAATGAAAAATCTTACCCCCTTAACCCGGGAAATGCCTTTTTGCCCTTTTGGCTCAAATTGGGTGATTTCTTCTTCTTTTCCTCCGGTGGTAGTAAAATACATAATTTACAAGAGAGGAAATTTTGATAGCACACATAGTCCAGGAGTAGGATCTTTTAGAAACCAAATTGCAGACTCCTAAGTTATTTATAGCATTCCAATGCAACGGATTACCAAAGAAATTTTGATTATACGTGTTTAGAAGATTTGCAGAATAGTTTTGGAGAACCCAATAACTTGCGAGAACTTGCAAGTCGAATCTATTCCGAGTGAAAGCTAGGGAATTAGTCTTGAGGGTTTTGGGTGTACTTTTTGGCCACACTTTCAACTTGGCGTGTTTATTTAAATGTTGAGTAGTTCAACCAGTCTAGTATTTTCAAAACACTAATCATAAACATCTAAAGATGGGCAGCTTGGTGGATTGGTACGTTATCTAAATCCTTCGAGGTCATGCGTTCGAATATGGGCGAAAGATTTTTATTAATTTTTTAAAAACAAACTTTTTAGCCACGCTATAAACCGACGTGTCTATAGAACGCACACTATGGACACACATATACTAGCGTGTCCAAATAAGAAATTTTTGGCCACACTTTCAACTTGGCGTGTTTATTTAAATGTTGAGTAGTTCAACCAGTCTAGTATTTTCAAAACACTAATCATAAACATCTAAAGATGGGCAGCTTGGTGGATTGGTACGTTATCTAAATCCTTCGAGGTCATGCTTTCGAATATGGGCGAAAGATTTTTATTAATTTTTTAAAAACGAACTTTTTAGCCACGCTATAAAACCGGCGTGTCTATAGAACGCACACTATGGACACACATATACTAGCGTGTCCAAATAAGAAATTTTTGGCCACACTTTCAACTTGGCGTGTCTATATGTCCTACACTATGAACACGCCTATACCAGCGTGTCTATAAATCGTACACTATGGACACGCTGGTATAGGCGTGTCCAAAGAAGAACTTTTTGACCACACTTTGAATTTGGTGTGTCAATCAATCGTACACTAGGGACACGCACTTTAAATAGCGTGACTAACCTTTTGGACACGCCACAACTACCTAATGTGGCCATAGACTGGTCTATAAACACGCCCAATACCTAATGTGGCCATAGACTGGTCTATAAACACGCCCAATCAAAAGATTGAAGTTAACGTGACTAAACGGTTGAAATTTTGACACGCTAGTAGCCCTGGCGTGGCTGAAAGCACTTATATGAACACGCCCATTGAACATGGCGTGTCTATAGGGTAAAGGAGTGACAGGGAAATTTATATTTGGCGTGGCTAAAGGCCATTTCTGTACTAGTGGTTTGAGTTCATAATTTGCCTCGGTTTCAGCTAACTTGATACAAGACGGGCGAGAGGTCCTAGTTGGGTTTAACAAAGCTTTCAAAGTTGCCATTTCTGGCACTACCAAAAGACTAGGAGGACTTTCTTCACTAATTGTCAAGTTTTCAAAGCTGAAATTTCCAAAGACATGGCTCTCAAAAGAAGAGTCTTCGAGCTCCCCGCCTTCACAAGAAGAACTACTAGGTTTGTCACTAATCAAACGACCGATAGTGTTTCTTTTCCAAGCCCGTTCTCTAATGACCTCGGGCATACACTAGAAAAAAACAAAATAAAAAGAAAAGTCCTAAAAGGAAGGGAAGTTCTATGCAAACACAAACAAGGCTGACTCCACCACAGCGAACCTACTGATTTTTAGCAAACAAAAAGCATGATGGCTCCACTTAGATTGTTTCTAGACCAGCTTCTATTCTTTCGAAAAGGAATTCGTTACAATCTGAGCAAACCTCTCTGGAATCAATCCGAGTTAAAGTAAGTTAAATAGAGACGAGGGAAGCTGCGTGGAGCTTTGATACACAAGGCCTCACCGGCATTACAAGGCGGCGCATTCAACTTACAGAAACCATCATGAACTTCAAAGTATGCTTAAAAGAGTAACCAATATTTTTCGAATGACTTTCCTATTATGCTCGTTACCTTATCGGTCTCGTTCTATTCCAAATTTTAAGGCTTAGGTTCGCGTTAAGTATCGTTTTCCTAAGGCGGGCAAGAAGAGAACGGTGATGAAATCCGAACCCTTATCTTGTATGGCCAGGCCTTGCCCTTTACTAGGAAATTAAAGCAGCCGTATTCAGTTCCTCGACATATATGCAAACGAAGGAATACGGTAACACGCTGACAGGGGATTCGCGAGTGTTTCGAAAAACTTACCTCCCGTTCCAGACGGGGGATGAACCATTGTAGTCGACTCGGGCCACGACTCCTATGTCATGTACGAACCCGAGGGGCCGAGGCGATATCGTAATCGCCGTCCTTCTCTGCAAACAATTTATATTTAAAACTACCCTCCCGTAGGGTTTAAAAAATAAAAATAAAAATAATGTCCCAAAGTTTAAAGTCCAAAGTCCAAAAATAAAGTGCAAAATAAAAAGAAAATTACAAGAATATAAGATATCCTAATACAATCTAAAAATAAAATAAAATAAACTCTTTTTTTTTCTTCTTTTCTTTCGCTCTTTTCGCTTTGTCTTTGACTCCAAATATTTAAGTATTCACCCAAAAGCTTTGGAAAAATTTTCTTTTGCTCCAAATTTTTAAATCTGTAATGCAAAGACAAAAACCCAAAAATGTAAAGTAGAACAAATAAAATAAAAACAAAAACCTAAAAAATAAATCTAAAAACTCTAGCCTAAAGACAAGTCCGCGTCGGCGGCGCCAAAAATTGATGGTATTTTTCAATGATGTTGTAGTAAATAGGTTCGTTGAGACTTGTGAAAGCAATAGATTTTAGACTTATACAACTTAAAAAAAAAACAAAGAGAACTTAATGCAAAATTGATTTCAAGATATTAAAAATAACCAAGACACTGATTCCACTATTACACATGAATGAATGATGGTAAATAACCCAAAACTCTAATTATCTTTTAAGTCCCTTATTTCTTAACTCATAAATAATCAGGCGGATTCTCAAATATCAATTGTATTCCCTAAGCATAGATTATCAATTGACTAAACAAAGTATAACCTATCAGATTGAATCACAACTAATTAAGAAAATTACGCAAACAATTTAAAACTCCGCAAAAGCAGTGATTGAGTGAATTATAAATTATAAATTAGAGAAAATAAAATAGTTACCAATTATTCATGCGTAAATAGCTTCCTCATTGCCTTGGTTGTGGGAGAATTAGCTCATCATCATGTTGGAAACATGCTCAAAAATCATTTTTATTGCTCAAAGGGTTTACAAATGATGAAAATGGGTGAAAATAATTAAAACCGAGTTTGTAACAATTATATTTGTTACAAACCGGATCATTCTGAGAACGATAAAACCTAACTGTCGTTGTCACTGTAGAAAAATGACTGCCTCTGAGGGTCTTTTGTTCTTCGTGTTCTTGGACAGCAGCAGAAATGGTGACTCTCTGCAACTCCAATTTCTCGCCTCTGTGATGTTCTGAATTCTCCCCAAACTCCCCGTCCTTCTCTGAAATCCCAGAACCCTTTATATAGTCGACATGGCATCAAAATATCACGCAATAACTTCAAACAATTCTCCATTACTCGGCATTGATAAAAATATTCTCGGGAATATTTTCTTCCCTATTTTACCTCCTCATGCTGTTTTCTCGTGACATAAGACTCCCAACACGTTGAGTAACCATCCGTAGTATAACACGGAGCAGTACACACGAAACCTCTCGACCACACACTCAGAACTCGGAAAACCCGAGAGACTCTGTTTCCTTCCATGCGAGAATCTAGTCAATTTTATCTGAAACAATCAACCACACCACGCCTGTTACGCTCAATAAAGTCATCCCAATGAATATCAGCCATTGAATCTCTTCATAAGATGTCCAAAAATCGAACCCTAAATCTGGTCGTGTGCTGCAATATTTTCCCGCCAAAAACAGAATTTGAATGTTGAAGATGGTGTCCCCCTAACCAAAATAGGAGTGCGAATAGCAGGTGTCCAACTAAGATGCCCCTTAGTAATTGAGGTGCCCCTTAACCGAAATGAGAGTCCGCATAACACATGTCCTCCGGGGGTGCTCCGCATAATTTTTCGAGTTTATTTCCCAAAAATACCTACAAACACACAAAACACCATAATAAGCACAAATTCGAGTACCAACAAAACAGAAAATTGAGGACAACTTAGACACAAAAATGTGTCTATCATGTCTCAAGTTGAGTCAATCAGTTCCACTTGATACGATCAGTTGAATATTAGTTGATCGTCCAAGTCTAGGACGAGGCTATACTAAAGCTGAGACGAAATTTTGTTAACAAGGAAAATTGCACCTGCAGTAAAACCCAAGATCCTTGTCTAGATTTGGCTACCACACTGTATTAAACAGCTACAGGCCCTAACCTACTATCATACTTCGGTCTGAAATATTGTTGAGACTACCCTCCAAGCAATTTAGTTACACTCATGTTTCTTTCGTCCCTTGGACCTTGCAAGGTTCTACGCACTCGATTCCCTTAGATGACGTCCTTTATAGCCTAAGAGTTGTTTCAACATCATTGAAGACTTTTGATACATATCTGCTTATAACAGACAAGCCTATTTGATTTCCCTTTTGATACTCCCTCCGTCCTACTATTAAGTGACCTAGTTTATGTTTGCACAATTTTTAAGGCAATCAAGGAAAATAGTACTTTTAAGCATTTTTTACAATTATACCCTTATGGATAATAACTAGTGAAATATGGGAATGATTTATCTCTCAAACTACTCCACGGATGTTCTCAAACTTCATACCATTGAAAAGCATTTTAAAACACCTACGTAACGAATATAAACATGCCTATCAAATTATGCATATTTCTTGTATTTTTTATAATTAACTAAAAGGATAATTTTAGAAATACCTCCTTGTTTAGTGATATAGGTCACTTATTAGTGGTACAAAATGTAAAATCAAATAGGTCACTTAATAGTGGGACGGAGGGAGTATATGTTTGCAGTAGACAAAGTCCAAACCTCACGAATCTGGAACACTTACACTCAGTTAGATGAGAAGCCTGGATTACTAACTGAATAATATGAACAAATCAAAAATTAATTTAGATATCTATTTCGAGGAATCACTAAGTCTGAGACGAAGAGAACTTTGTGATTTCTATCTATCTTGTTCCTGATCCAAGATTACAAAAACCACAAAGATTAATAAGAAAAAGATCCGGATTCAAGAATTATCAGGTAAAAGATAGTCTGCCGAGCTTCATGAATTCTTAAGTGAAGTCTTCAAAGTCGAAACCTAAAATACAGTTTTGTGAAGAAACTAGGTTATATAGGATGACTCTATCTTAGAAACTAAGACACAAGCGTGCCATGGATTAAAAAATCCCATTACTAGAGTCTCTCTATTTATAAATTTATAAGGCTCTTGGTAGCGTTGAATTCAAGCTAAGATAGCTTGGGATCTAATCAAACACTTTCTCAATTTACATGAAATTCTTATTAGTAATTCATGTAAGCATGTGAAAGATTCACCTTGAGATTACACAAACGAATATGCATTATGGTCCAGGGTTCTGGAATCATGCACAATTGGTTCATAGCGGCTAAGCAGCATTTGAACATAAAAGCACAAGTGGTGTTCAATAACACTCAAGATTAACCAATGATCCACAAGCACAGAGAGATTTGGTGAATTGATTAGTCTTAAAAGTGTTTATGAGTACTGTAACAAAAGCGAACATAGTCATGTAGAATAGTTTGTGAGTTTTTCTAATAGTAGGGGTTTGCAAACCAGGTTTGCGAAATTACCACATTGTTGAATTCAGATGTAAAAGGTTTGACCAATACAGTTCACGGAAATCAGACTACCTTTGGTAAAACATATTTCTAAGCAGTTCTTTTTTCTCACATAATTAATGTGAAATATTCTCAATATCAATAGACAGAATGCACTGTTACTTGGGCAATTCCCAAATGATCAACCAGAGACAAAAACAGTTTGTGAACCATAAGTTGTTCTAACTAAGATTGATAAGGATCTATACGAACATCCATTGCTTTAATCATATTTCGAGAGTTTAACCAAGACAAGCCTGAACTTGAAATTTTGTTCTTTGCAATATTAAATCAACTAAGTACGACAGAGTCACATAAAATAGAATGGTAAATGTTGTGAGTAATTAGGATAGGCCAGTCTTCCCATACCTCTTTGTTGATGAAGTTCTCGCGAATGTCTTCGTTTGTTCTAAAGTCTTCAATTTTCTAGGATATTCAGTGATGTTTGATACTCAAATACGATACTCTAATCCTAGTCTGAGACTTGAATTGATCAGATTGGAAATCAAAATATAGATTTGTGCAACTAACTAACAACAAGCTTGAGATATCAAAACTTGCGAGCTCGGTTGGGCGATGCTCTAACAGTAATCTTGAACTAATGTTGACCACGCTGGATAAATTTTGTCCGCCAGAAAATACCCCATGTTATAATTATTGTCTTTGACGGTGAAATTTGCAGTTAGAGCAGTTCTATATTCCAGTTCTTCAAACAATGAAATTTATGCAAAATATCGATGGTCGTTAAAAAAAACATGACATATCTTATAATCATAAGCCACCGCTTACGGCCCAATAATTGGTTTCACCACTCACATAGTGACCCTTATAGTGACCCCAACATTTAATCCGGAAACCCACTTATTTTCATTTTCCCGCATTTATTAGTAGTCATTCCACATTAGGAAACCCACTAGGCTTCCAAAAATAATTATTTATTTATAATTATTAATGATATTTGAGATAAATGCATATTGAGATTTTCTTATGGATAACTATCAAAGCCCTTTTTTTTTCTTCATCCTTTTGTTCTTGTTGATTTTAGCAACCCCCACCATTATCAATCAACAATTCTTTGGGATTGCATAAACAAGCATAAGGACATCCATGCCACAACTAATGCATGTAAGCAAGGCTACCCAACATTTAGGAAACCCACTATTTTCATTTTCTTTTAGTAGTCATTCGGCATCATCTTGCGTTGATTGTCCTAAAAAACGTGGACCAAAGTGGTTGACTATAGTTTCCAAAACATATTGAGATTTTCTTATGCAGTTTTTTTTTTTCTTCATCCTTTTGTTCCAACTGTTGCATAAACACTTGTTGTTGGAGAAATATTAATGCATCTATATGCATTTCCGCATTTTCTAAATAAGGATCTATAAAAGAAAAACAATCTTGATTGAAAACAGGTAATATACTGAAGAAATTAGATGATTTTTTATGAAACTATAAATTAGTTGTGTGTACTAATTGTTGGATAGAAAATAATAATAATTGATATAAGTAGGAGGGAGATATAGTTATTGAATAACGATTAAAAAATTTATTGAATAATAAATTAGTTGTGTGTACGATTAAAAAAATTTATTATTGTCAAACAAACTTTGGACCATTAAATCGCTGCCTTCAATCATCTTCAACTTGGTTAAGAATGAAAGTTGAATTTTCAATCATCTTCAAGAAACTTTTTCTCCACTCCCGAAACCGGGTCTGGCCATTCATGTGGATAACCAAGTATGCAAATTGACCAGTCTCTAATGAGTTTTCCACATGGATTTAAGATTGGGACTATGATTATATGGAGCGGTATGCTCACACATACCACAGTAAATAGCGCTTCAAAAAACAAAATCACCTCAAATTTTTTTTTTTTTTACTTTTTTGATGTAAAAAATCATAGCAATTAACATATACTGTGATGCTTTCGAGTGAGTAACACCATGTCTGTTTGCATCTGACTTGTGATTTGGATCTGAGTCAACTCCTGACTCGTCGCGAGTCAGATGTCAGACTTTTTGTTTTCAATTTTGAGTCAGATCTGACTCGACCTCTGACTTAGACCTTAACACTGACTCATAGGATCAAACTATTGATTCGCATATTTTTGAATCAGTTGAGTAAGATTTGACAAAACAAACATATTGACTCAGATCTGACTCAAGTCAGGAGATTTCAGTTAGATCCAGAAGACTCGGACGAGTTTGGAGTAAACAAACCTGGTGTAAGTCCCACATCCGAACTATCCTAATATATCTTTGATCCCTAACAGGCCAGAAGGCCCATAAACTTGTCCGACAATAGAATAGAGTCGCCCAATCAGGTTTCAATAACAACCACCTGGCAATCAGTAAACATCTGTTACTTCACTTGTCTTCCTCTCCATATAGTCAACACCTCGTCCCCGTCTGCATCTTCATTTGTTCATCACTTCACTCTCTCCAACTTATCCTCACTTTCTCTATTCAATGGCGCAAAATAGTAAACGCCCATTAAAAATCATAGCAGGCGCGGATCCATTAGGTTCCACACTAAAAGACGCTTTAGTTTCTCATCTGAAATCCCTTCAGATCGATGTCGAAGACATCGGAACCAACAAATATTATTCAGTGGGTGAGGAGGTCGGTCGCCGAGTTAGCTCAGAAGCCGATTCAACCACCACTGAAACTCGTGGACTCGTCGCTTGCGGCACCGGAGCTGGTGTTGCGATATTCGCAAACAAATTTCCTGGTGTTTACTCTGCCACCTGCACCACCACAGATGATGCCTTGAATTCAAGATCGATTAACAACTGTAATGTTCTTGCAGTTTCTGGTGCCTCCACTTCACCAGATTTAGGGATCAAAATTCTTGAAACTTGGCTTAATACTCCATTCAAATCACCGTGTCCTGCTTCTGGGAACAATCCATGGTCATCTGACTTACAATCATTTTTGGATGAATCAGTTGGCGAAATGTCGAAAATCGGATCGGAAAAGAAAGAACAAGAACTGGGCAATTGTTCAATATGTTGTTTGGCGAAAAATAGAGAATTTACAGAGATTGATATAATGCCTGGTGGAATGATGAAGATAGTTAGAGAAAGTCCAACTTCGGCAATTGTTAAATTTAAAGGAGGAAGCATAGAACCAGCTCATCATCATACTTTTGGACATGATGTAGTTGTAATGAAAGGAAGTAAAAGGGTATGGAATTTGAGCAAGAAAGAGAAGCGTAGTTTGGGTGTTGCTGATTATTTGTTTACTCCTGCTGGTGATGTTCATAGAGTTGAGTATTTAGAAGATACTGAGTTTTTTATTAAGTGGGATGGGCATTGGGATATTTTCTTGGATGAAGATCTCGATCTTGCTAAATGTGCAATTGAGAAAGATGAATTTTAAGTGCCTTATGGTTTGGGTTTTGTTGTACTTCTTCTTGTTGTTCTGTGGTACTTGTGGTTTTTAAAAAGTTTTAGGGTCTGTTTATGTTGAATTTGAAAGATTGTTGAATAAAAAGTGATTTGGCTTCTTTTGAATTTCTGCAGGAAACTAATCAATGCCCAGGTAAACTTACAAATATACAGCAACTGAACATATGTTGAATATGATTTTGGCATTCATTTGTTGTAAAATTACATGGATACATAACCATTATGTGAGAAGAAATGAAGAACAAGTATAGGAAAGTACCCAGACCACCAACTGAATGTGTCGAACTCGTTTTCTCCTCTTTACTTAATGATCTGAGATGTCTACTTAATGATCTGAGGTGGTTGAAGTAGTGACGAACTCTGACTAGTGGAACTGTAATACATTAGACGAAGCTCAACTCACCGGTAATGTTGTCAGACTGAGCTTCGATAGCAGAAATCTGCTTTCTAAGAGCAAGCAAGTCTTCACCGCCATTACATATGTATGCTGCTGCTTGTCTTCCTGATAGAGTTGCTCCTTCCATACTATCAATATAATCCTATAAAAACAGTAAGGCAAGGCATCTCAATTTCCTAAGATGTTCGCTGCTAAAATAGACGATTTCGGAATTCTACATTTACAAGCTAGAACTGGAAGATTTTTTATCTATCATGCTAGAAATGGGAAAAGATCTGGTCATCGAGATGTATACCTGTTTTGTGTAAGATCCAGCTAGGAAGAAATTTTTAACAGGCGTTTTTTGATCAGGTCTGAATGGATCTACACCAGGTCCTTCACGATATAAGGATTGACCGATTTTAACAACAGAAGACCAGGTAAGTTCTAGCCCTTGAGCAGATGGGAACAAGGACAGAACCTGAAAAAGATGAGTGGAAAGTTAAATGGTAGAGATGAAAAACAATAAAGCTGAATCTTAATGTCTTAGCAGAAAGCCACTTACCTGCTTGGCAACTCTTTCTATGATTTTATCGTTTGTCAAGGGCATGTAAGGATCCCCAGGAGTAAGCACACATCTGAAGGCAATACAAGATTAAGATAAAGTGGTTTGTAATCCCATGCTACTGCAAAAATAAGTTAACGTATTCACAAGATTAAGTTCTTACTGGAGCAATGAACCTTGGCCTTCAATGTAGTAATCTTCTGGAGATGTGAGTGCAAGGTCCGCAAAGCAGGAGAAATCGGCATCTGGGCTATAAAGGAGATTATCCAACCCTACAGCTTCTTTTAACTGCCTAAAATCATAAAAATAGAACCTTACATATGGGAATGTGCACAAATTCCAAACGCGATAGCCTACTACCAAGTTCCCGACTATCATTGTGAACAGAGAAACAAATTATCTAGCATTAGTATTGGAATCACCTGGACTTTCCTAGGTCATTCAATTCCGTAACCCACCCATTGTATCGCAGTTGTACTGTTACAACTGGTACTCCAACTAGTTTATAGATGTTGTCAAAGAATTCCGATTCCCTCCACTCTGAAGGAAGTAACCTTTTGATTCCAGGAACATCACATGCTGGCATAAGTAAGTAACAGTCAAGTTGGTTAGCCACATCAGATTCGAGATCCAGTAAGATAAAAGGAAATAATAAAAGTAATACTAGAAATGCTTTCCACACACCTGCAACGTATACATCAGCTTTCACTGTTTTCTTATTTGTAGCCTGCAACAATAGCACAGAGGTATGTAAAATTTGACCCTTTAAACTCTACAGGTTTAAGAAGCTTGCAGCATGATTACATAGAATCTCACGGGAGCTCTTTACCTTGGACATGGCAAGTCCTGAAACATAAGTGTCTCCATTGATAGTTTTATCATAAAGTACCTCTCTGCATCCCCACCTCAGATGAAATCTATAGCGCAGATGAAAGTAACAATTCAAAATTAAAAAAAAATCAGGTGAAATTTTCACACTGAGATCATGCAGAACTTTAGTTCTCCAGATTTCATACCTGCCACCTTTGTCCATAATATACTTTCGGATGGGACCACTCAAGTAAAGATCAGGGGAGCCCTTAAGCATGCGCAATAATGAAGCTTCTGTTTTAGTAGCAAACAACGCAAATATGGTGAGCATGCAACGTGCACTCATATTATCACAGTCAATAAACCCTAGAGCGTAAGCAACAGGATCCCACATTCTCTGGATACTCTTGCGTGTGCCACCTTTTGACATGAACCAAGTTGAGAAACTGATCTGTGAGCGAAAATTGAATTCATTTTAGTAAATTATATGACAGGTAAGAAAATTACAAGTATAAGCGAAAATGGTATAGACTAATCTGTTCTAAAAGTAACTGAGAAGGGAAGGCATAAGAAGGATGTCTTCCGAGGTGTGAAGTGGGAGAGAAGGGATGTCATAATTGGAGTTTAGGTGTAGAGTTCAACCACCAAATTTCGGAAGGGATTGGTGGTGTTCCTGTATGCCCACGACACCAGAATATCTAACCAGGAATGGATAAAGGTTGTGAACTTCAATATACAACTTGGTTTTAGATGTCCACCATTGCTGATAACAAACCCCCTCCAAGAAAATTAAAAGAAGTGTAATCAAGAAGTGATATGCTTACACTGTCCAAGTTACGGATATCCTGCAGAGCACCATCTGGATCAACAAGAGCACGAACAACAGGACTCAGGGCAAGAGCCAGCGCATTCCTTGCTTTATCATAAGGCTACATCAAGAAATATGTGAGTATTTGTACGCAGTCTCGGGTATTTATTAAATATAAGGAAATATAATGTAGGAAGAACTGCATAAACTTCGTCTATAAGGTATTGAAGTTGTATAACAACAGCAGAGGCTTGCTAAAAGATATACCTTAAGCTGTTGAGTAGTCAAAAAAGCATTAATTCCATGTAATGGTGCACCCACTGGAAACCGAAAATCAAGTTCTGAAATGGAAAAAAGTTAGTCTAAGCTAAGTTAAATTCACAGAAGTAATGTTTGCAGTCCGAAAAGATAAAGGGAGAATGCATACCACCAATTTGGCCACCTTTGTTTACAAAAGTATGTGTATGATCCTTCACCAGTAAATTTTGGTCTGCACCAACCTGGATGAAGGTAGGAAGACAGGATTCAGCTTTTCATTTGAACAGCTGGAAACCAATCAGCAACACAAACTAATAGGAAACTACACTAACTTATGCTTAACCGGATGGAACATAACTTTTGCAACCAACAACAAAATAGAAATATACACTAATGGTTTACATAATCTCTCGTTTCAGGTATCGGAACTGCTGTCCATGGGGCACCTTGAATATGTTAACCAGCTTAGCAAATTACCAAATCTTAGCAAGACGTATTCACCTTCTTCAACAAACGAAAAACATTGCTGTAGCAGCCGAAAAAAACATGAAGCCCCATTTCAATATGGTTTCCACTCTTATCAACAAAAGAACCCACTTTTCCACCAATAAAGGACCTCGATTCGTATATATCAACCTGTAGGTACAACCAAAACATGCACATTAGCGAAAAGGCGATTCAAGAAAATTCCCAATCTGCCCAACTTAAGCACACATTTTATATCTGTTTACTAATTGATCAACCTTAAATCGGAAAACAAAATGGATAAGTAACACAATGCATCAGTGGCAGTGGCCGATGTCACTGCAGTATAGTGGTAAAGTCATTGGGCTTGTCGCATCAAATTCTTAATCGATCAAAAAAAAAAAAAAAAAAACACAATGCATCAGTGCACTATGTTCCATGACTTACATGTACTGCATTAAGTAAACCACTAAAGTAAGAAAAACTCATATTATCCATAGGAAATAGGTACCTTTAGGATTCAGTATAATATCATTAAACAATACGAAACAACCGATGAGAGGAAAAAGACCAAAAGCTCCAAAAAAAAAAAAAAACTCAGAAGAAAATAGGTAAACAAACCTCATGGCCTTGATCCAAAAGCTCCACTGCAGTTGACATGCCAGCAAGCCCGGCGCCTATGATTGCAACTTTCAATTTTGGTCCTCTATAATGCTCAGGTTCCGGCGGAAATAAACCCTTTGGAGCTGACAACGCAAAAGCAATGAACATCTGAACGAGAAATTCGAGAATACCATATGTTTGCTCAAACTAAACAAAATTCCGCATATGTTTGTTAATAATTCCAATTCCAACAACAATGAAAACATGAAAAACTTATTGGACATTCCAAGACGCCTAAAGCATACTCAATACAGCAGTCCACATTTGAGTTATCGTTAATTCAGGATAAAATCCAGTCTATTGCCTCAATTCAGCAAATTGTCCAGAACACAAAAATTGAACAAGAATTCTTCAAATTTAGCATCATTTATCTAAAGGGAAAATTTGAAAAACTAGAGGAAGATTAAACAAACGTACCATTAGTTCCCATATCAGAAACATTAGAATCCAAAGAAGAGTTAATTTGTAACCTCTGTGTTCTAAATTGAATCTTCCTACGGTTACGATACACAAAAGAATTTCCAATAATACCATTTCTCATTACATCTCTGCAAAAGTTGCCACTGCTCTTATTCCCTGTTGCAAAAGTAGTAGCAGTAGGAAAAGAAGTTGAAGAACAAGCCATTGATTAACAAAACACTAAATTCAAAGAGAAATACAACAAGAAAAAAAAGAAGAAGAGCTCTCTCTTGTGAATATCACTTCCCCATGAAAACCAAGAGAGAGAAGAGTATCTTCAATGGAGAAGGTGCTTCACTATGGATTTTGTCTGTGACTCAAAGATATGGTGTTTCACATCCTATTGGAAAAAATAAGAGTGATTACGCGGTAGGTTATTATCGGTTAGAATTTAAAAGGAAATGATAAACAACCAATAACTGACAGCCACGTTAATGATTACCTCTTGGGATTCTTTGGCTATGTAGTTGGTGCGTGTGGAAATAAAATGGCCACTAGCTCACTCATGTTGGGTGCTTGACTGCTTTCTAAAAAAAAAAAAAAAAACCTATTATTGGGCTATAGGGGGCAATCTTGTTATAGGGGCGGCAAGTTTTAGTAGAGGGCGGCAAGTGTGATAGTAATGTCCCTCTAATTGTTTAGGGGGTGTCCTATAGGGGGTGTAAATTGACTAGATTACCCTTTTCACCTTAAATGGACTAATTTACCCTTGCTTTTTTGATTGAAAAGACTGAATTGTCCTTCCCTATTTTTAACCCAATTGAATCAGAAAAATCAAAACTGTTTCAAAATAGTTTCTCTTCTCTTCTCCTCCTCTCCTCCATTAAAACCGATTTTTCATCATCATGTTCGATTCATCGGCGATTTGAAAAATTTATAATCGTTGATTGAAAACTATATTAGACATGCCGAAGAAGAAGGTTGACGAAGATTGTAGCCGTTCAAATGAACCAAATCCTCCGTTAGGTCAAGAACATCAATTTGAAACTCCTCAACCGTCAAAATCAAGCACAATGACTTATTTGAGGTATGTTTCGAAACCGTCAAACTCCTCAGCAATGAACAATGGATCGATCTTTTCCCAAAATCGACAGTCCATCACCTCATTGCTAGGGGGTCTGACCATATCCCAATCATCCTTAAAACAAACCCTCAATGGAAGGATGGTGCTTACCCATTCAAGTATTTTGGGGGCTGGATGGAGCACCCAGATTGCAAGAAAGTAATCATGGAAACATGGAGAAATACCAACAGGGATCTGTGAGTTACTCGTTTGCTAAAAATCTGAAAAATGTTAAATATTCCCTAAACAGATGGAACAAAAACACTTTTGGAAATATACAACACAATATCTCTAGAATCAAGAATGAGATAGAAGGCTTGGCTAGCAATAACAATAGATGTCACACCACACTTAAGAGACTTGAAACCTCTCTAAGCAGATGGCAGGATATTGAGGAGAACTACTATAAAACAAAAAGTAGAAACAACATAATAAATTTGGGGGATAAAAATACCTCCTTCTTTCACAACTCTGTCAGGACAAGGTATATAAGAAATAGAATTGAATCCATGAAAGACAATCATGGAAACTGGTTAGAGAACATGAAAGAAATCTCTAAGTGTCTAACAGACCACTTTAAAAGCATAGCAACCACAAAAAATCATGTTCTTGATGACAGGACATTTTAAACCTTATTCCATCTTCTATAAATGAGACAGATAATGCTTTTCTCCTTGAAATTCCTAAAGATACTGAAATAAAAGCCACTTTGAGTGCCATGGAAGGCAATAAAGCACCTGGACCAAATGGTTTTCCCCCAAACTTCTTCCAAGACAATTGGGAAACCATTGGTCAGGATTTGATAAACTTGGTTCAAAACTTTTTTGAGACTGGATACATGCTCAAGGAAATGAACACAACTTTCATAACCCTCATACCTAAAATTCAATTCCCCTCTTCTCCAGGGGACTTCAGACCCATCTCCTTATGCAACACTACTTACAGGATCATATCAAAAATCTTATCTCAAAGAATGAAGCCATTACTGAGTAAAATTATCTTTCCTTATCAATCGGCCTTCATTCCAGGAAGGCAGATAAACGATAATACCATGGTGGCCCATGAGATCATCCATAACATGAGAACTAGAAGAGATCTACAAGAATGGATGGGGATAAAAATTGACATGTCAAAAGCGTTTGATAGAGTGGAATGGCCTTTCCTGCTAGCTGTTCTGGGAAAAATGGGGTTTTCGGAAAAGTTGTGTCATATTATAAACCAATGCATCTCCACTACTAGCCTAGCCATCCTGTTGAATGGAGTCCCTTGTGATAACTTCAAACCAACAAGAGGGCTCAGACAAGGGGACCCCTTATCCCCCCTTTTTGTTCATATTCTGCATGGAGGTGTTCTCTAGGACCCTAATGCAGGCTGAGAACGAAGGGAAGATATATGGGATCAAAATTGTTAAAAAAACTCCTCCTATAAGCCATTTACTGTTTGCGGATGATTGCATCATTTTTTGCAAAGCAAACACTTATGAGGCTGAAAATATCCTTGACATTATAGCTAGATTTAGCGCTTACTTAGGGCAAATGATAAATCTAACTAAGTCAGGAGTCTTCTATAGCAATAACACCTCTCTTGAAAAGAAATTGCAATTAATAGGGCTGATGAAAGTGAGTCATATATCCCTTAAGGATAAGTATTTGGGATCTCCACTCTTTACTAATAAGTCTAAAGTAAAAGCCTTCCACCCTGTGATCGACCTCATAAAGCACAGGATGGGGGGGTGGAACAACAAAACCATTAACCCAGCAGGGAAAATGGTCTTGATCAAACATGTCACCTCCACCATGGCTAACTATCAGATGAGCACATTTAAGGTCCCAAAAGCCATAACAGAGGAGATGAACAAAATACAGAGGGATTTCTTTTTGGGAAAAGAAGAAGGTAAGCCAAAAGGTGTTTACTTAAAAGCGTGGGCTGGAACTTGCTTACCCTTAGAAGAGGGAGGTCTAGGTTTCATAAACTTAGAAAAATTCAACAATGCTATAATTTCTAAAATGGGTTGGAGAATGCTTCAACAACCTGACACTTTAGGTGCGCAAGTTTTGCATGCTAAATATCATGAGAATTCTGATATCATGCATATGTCACCAATACCCAAACAAACCGACTCTTGGGTCTGGAAGGGGATTTTGGCTGGCATAGCAAATATCCAAAAATTTGGAAAATGGCAAGTGGGCAATGGTAACAACATCAATATTTGGAAGGACAGTTGGGTAAAAGATTTAGATTCTCTAATATGTAGACCTATCCTTTGTCCTACAAATATAGAAAGAGTTACCGATCTCATTGATGGAAATCAGAAATGGGATAGAACGCTAATCTATACCCTATTTGCTGATCAAATTGCCAGGAAAATAATGCAAACTACTATAAATGTTGGTCAGGATGATAAAGTCACATGGCCATTGACTAAGGAAGGAAACTTCACGATGAAATCTCTCTACAAGAAACTAACCCACAATAGTCATCTTGGGCCAGAATCTAAAAACTGGATAGCCATCTGGCAGCTAGCAGTTTCCCCATCCATCAAAGTCTTTCTCTGGAAAGCAGCGCACTCCATTCTCCCAACAAGTGAAAGAATGGGAAAACACCTGCACTACATCGACAAAATATGTAAAATATGTAACTGCCAAGAGGAGTCAATCTCACACCACTTCATGCACTGTCCACTTTCTCATCAGGTGTGGAGAGAGTTATTTTTGGAACCAAATGTAGTTTTCTGCAACAGAGATGATTTCCATGATTGGCTATCAAATCTCCTAAATAAGAATAGACAGAGGGGCTTTCCATTGGGATGGGCTCCTATGTGTATTACTGTTATATGGCACATCTGGAAATCCAAATGTAATCTAGTTTTCGAAAAGAAAAAACCAAATCCGTATAGAATAGCAAAGAATATCATCCACTTCATTAATACCCAAAAAGCTGTCATGGATATGAAAAATCACAATATCATGAATGTCTTATACACCAAAAAAGAGGCCGCAAATCAGATCACTGAATACAGGCCTAAAAGGGAAAATCCTATCATCTTTACTCTTAAAATAAATGTGGCAACTTTCCTAGACCCTACCACAGGGAAACATGGAATGGGGTTAATTCTCTTTGATCACACATGAAACTGTAGGGGAGCAAAAGGAGCAGTCCTTGGGCAATGTTCCAATGACAAAGTAAAAGAAAGGGCGGCCATGGATGCTTACAACTGGGCAGTTGCGTTAGGAAGCAGAATGGACTTTGAATCCAACTCCTGCCAAATAATTAAGCTGATCAGAAACATGTATGCAATTAAGGTGTTTCTTCAGAATATAATGGAAAGGAAGTATTCGAAATTGGCACTTGGAGCACAACAAACGACAGGGAAAATTTCTTGGCAGTAAACCATGCTAAACTTAGCATAAACTTTAATTATGATAGGTCATGGGACCAATTTACTGTAACAAACTTAATCCATACCATATGCGGCAGTAGTTACTCTTTAAACTTAAGTCACCATCAGGGAGACACTCAGGGAGACAATGCAAATGTAGATCTAAATGTTGTAACTGCTATCCATGAGATATCTGGTAGCCTGCTAGGAAGCACCAATTCTCAGGTTCGGAATGCAGCTTGAGGCGCCTCTTTTAGCCTTTTTTTCTATAAAAAAAAGAGGTATGTTCCGAAAAACCCAGTTAGGGTTTAGTCTATTGTGTTAGATTTAAGTTAGTTTTGTATCAAAAATTAGGGTTTTGAATTGAAATTGAAACTGAAATTTGTGTGTTGCATGTGAGTTACGGTTGGTAATAACCCAGATACCAACCGTACCTGTATATTTTGATGAACTTACGGTTGGTAACAACCCAAATACGAACCGTAACTTCAAAGTTTTGAGAACTTGATGAACTTACGGTTGGTATCGAAACCTTAGTTAGGAACCGTAATTCCTTCTGTATGTTTCAAAGTTGTTTTACGGTTTATATTTGCATCTCACTTACGAACCGTAATTGTGGTACGGTTTTTAACTTAATTTTTGTTACGAACCGTACATCATCCTGTATGTTGATATTTTTTGAAGTAGTGATGTACGGTTCAAAAGTATATTTGACTTACCAACCGTAGTTTAGTTACGGTTGGTCCCGATTCATTTCTTAGCAACCGTAATTGGGTAAGGTTTGTGATTGATATCTTATTACGAACCGTAAATAAACCTACTCACCAATTTTTTTTGTTATATTTTTTCTATATTATTTTTTCTACGCTTAGTAAATCAATCAGTTGTAATGTTTGTGTAGGAATACTGATAGGGTGAAGAAAAAGAGAGGAAATGACTTAACCCCGATTGATCATACGCCCACCCCTCGCGGTGACAAGCATTTAGGGGTAGATAATAGAGGTGTCCACAAGAATGAGAAGAAGAAGAATAAGTTTGAAATTAAGTTGAGAGAACAACCCGTGGCTGCATCTGGAGTTGAGTTAGAAGGAGTGGAACATAATGATCAAGAAGAGGTCGGAGTCGAAACTAACCGTGAAGGCAACGAAAATGAAATTGTAGAGGAATAAACTAATTATGATGAAGATGAAGAAGAATCTAAAGAAATCGATGATGATGGAAAGGAGGAAGAGGAATCAAATGATGAAGAGGAGGAAGAAGAAGCAAATGATGAAGAGGAGGAAGATGAAGAAAATGATGAAGAAAAGGAAGAGGAAGAAAATGATGAAGAGGGAGAAAATACCAAGGGAAAAGAGGTAGTTGTAGCTGCACCTCCAAGGCAAAAGAAAGAAAAGAAGCCGAGAAAGGAGCCCGCACCGAAAGGGATGCATATTCCTAAAGGCAAAGATTTGTTGTTGCCACCGAAGAAGAATAGAAGACCTTGGGCGAGGCCCAAGATAAGTCTTCAATCTTATTTGGTTATACCGGTTCCTGGTCCGCAAAAGTCTGTCAGACAAGGGTATGCTTTTTGTTACTTTTCTTAAAACATTCATTATTTTGATACATTTTGTATGTTTATTTTAGTTCACCATAATATGCTTATATTTTTGTATATTTGTTTTCTTAGGACCATGCAAGATGCATAAAATTGCTCAAGCGTCAAAGGGCTGCACATTGGCCATTAAGTGACGAATGTGCTTCGGTTCACGATCTAGTGGTTAGTACAGGACTAGGGCCTGGAATTCTTCATTTCCAGTCGGAGTATGATAGTGTTGTGGTATCTGCCTTCAGGGAACGATATTGGCTTGAAACCGATATGTTTCATCTTCCATTTGGAGAGATGACAATAACACCGGACGATGTGAAGCAAATTACTGACCTTGAAGTTGAAGGACAATCTGTGTTTGAAGGTTTCGACAACAACATGTCTTGGACTGACCTTTACATCCTTGTTCAAGAAACACTTGGGTGGGAGAAAGATGAAACCGAGATGGAGTTTCGGTTGGGCTCGGTGGTTATGATCTGTTGAACCACATAAACCAAAAATCATCAAAAAGCTATTGTTGAAGAATCTGAGGACCAAGTTTGGAGGAACAACAGCAAAAGAAAGGGCGGGTGAGGTGATTGATGAAACAAGAGTTAGGCGTACAGCCTTTGCGTATTTGTTATATTCTCTTGGGACCGTATTCTTTCCCGATAACTCGGGAAATATGGTGAATGTTCATTACCTACAACTGTTGAGGAATTTGGACAACATCAAAAACTATTCGTGGGCCACTGTAACCCTTTCATATTTACTTGACAGCCTAAGAAAGGCCTCTAGGGTTGGAGCTACAGAAATTGCCGGGAATATTGCGCTTCTAATGGTAAGTTTGGTTATATTTTTCTTAGTTTGTTATATTTTTAGTCATGTGACAATTGTTTATACTTAACTTATTTTTTAGGCATGGGTTTATGACCACTTTACGATCCTGAGACCTCCTACTGAATGGGAAGAACATGATTATGGCTCTACGGGAAAGAAGTTCAAGTTCACTGGCAGACAACTAAGGAACAAAGAGGAGAAGCTCATTCAAATGAGGGAGAAAATAGATGCTTTCACTGTTGAAGATGTTATCTTTGACCCTTATATGAGGATTGAAAATGGAGTTGATGTTCGTAGGTTCACAGAGACCGCAGGCCATAACGGACCATTGTATCATCCCACGGGTTACGTTATGACCAATCCTCGTCGAACTTTACGCCAAATTTGTCATATTCAAGAAAAGGTTATCAAGGAAAACTTCAAATTATCCAAGCAAGGAGCGGAGACAAAGGGACCCACCATTGTACTCCACTACAGCCCAACTCCAACGGTTGATGCTTGGAACAACCGTCATCAAGAAAGATACCAACTTGGAGCGGGAGAGGAAATTCCTTGTAACAACACGAAAGAAGCCGCTGTTGATTACATGGTTTGGTATTCTCATTTTTGGTCATCCATATGTGATCAATAATGATCCGGAAGCCCAACCATATATTCAAAAGGCTATATCTCAAAGGAAGGCGGTCGACGAGACTAAAGAGAAAAAATGTCTATTTGGTTTGACTTGGAAGAAGCTATATTTCATGTCGGTACGTAATTTTGTTATCCTCATGACTTTGGATTTTAAGATTAATGTATGTTATAAATAATTTCTTAACACTCTTTTTGATATGTGTATATAAAGAGCAAGGAAAAGCTTTGGAAAATAGCACGACTTCATGCATCCGTAGCAATGGTGTGATTATAGCTCCTCAACAAAAGATCTTGCAAGAGCAAATAAGGAACATGCATAATCCAAACATGGCAGAATTGTATGAGGGGTTGGTAACGGAATAAAGAGGCTTAAAGAGGAGTAGAAACTCTCTTGGAGGTGCGAGTAGTAGCCGTCGTCAACCTTCACCTAGCAGCGAAGAGACAAATGATGAAGAGGAGGTGCACGGTGTGGGTACTAGCCAAAAAGGTGGTCGTGGTCACGGTCGCGGTAGTCGCGGTGGTCGTCGTGATGGTCCTAAAACTCGTGGTGGTAGCACCAACAAAAGGGGTCGTGGTGGCCTCCATGCTTAGTTATGGATTTGTCTTAGTTGTGTGTGGTTAGTTATGAATTTCGACTTATGGATATTATGACAAACTAATAGTTGTGTGTTAGTTATTGATTTTAGCTTATGGAATTTAGCATGGATATTAACTATGAATTTGAACTTATTTGTGTTAGTTATGGATTTAAACTTATGGATATTATCTATGAATTTGAAGTTATGGATATGTATGTTTGTTTGTGACAGTTTTGGTTCTTAATTTTGAGTTACAGAGCCAATTACGGTTAATTTTTGTTATGAACCGTAACACACAATGATAGAAGTTTTATTTACTAACTTAAGTTACGGTTCGTAACTCTTTCACCTTAACGAACCGTAACACACAATGGAAGAAGTTTTTTTACTAACTTAAGTTACGGTTCGTAACTCTTTCACCTTAATGAACAGTAAAACATACTGTAACTTATAATTTTCGGATCTCACCAATTACGGTTCGTGATTATTTATGTAACCAACCGTAACTCTAGATATTTTGTTTTTGACAGAGTTACGGTTGGTAATCTATGCGGATAATAAACCGTAACTCTGGAATTTAGTTTTCTCCAGAGTTACGGTTTGGGAATACTAAAAAGTTAAGAACCGTAACTCTGGAATTCAAAATTCTTCAGAGTTACGGTTTGTAATGTGATTACAGTTACCAACCGTAACTATACTTTTCCCACAAAAATTTAATTGTTTGAACTGACATGTCCTTGTGCAATTCGAAAATATAGCCGTTGAGACCTTCAACAACTTCATTTTCAAAAAAATGATCCGTTATTGAAGTTTTTTTTTTTTTTGGTTATATATATATGCTTATCCTCCTTGCTAGAAGTTACACTCCACATGAATCATCTCTTACCTTAAACTAGATTATGGCTCCAAACCCTGAATTCACTTTGGAAGAAGATTTATGTATTTGCCGCAACTTTGTCCTATGCTATCCAAAAAGAGGAGAAGAACGACGTCGATGTGGTTTTGTGAGTACAAGTTATTTGAGAACTCTTTTTGAAAACTTTTGTTCCGAAACAGGTAACCCTTATAACCACGATGGAATTATGTTGTATGTTCGATATGGAACTATTCGGGATAACGTTCAAGAATTTATGGCATTAGTTCGTATTATGGGTGAAATACGATTAAGGGGTGAAACTGACGCTGAAGTTTTAGAGAGCTCTATTCAAGAATGGAGACGATGGAAAAGGTCGAATTTTCAATACTTACCTCATTTCAACATCCTTAAAGACTTCTATCGCACTCGTAGACCCAGATATTGGTATCCTTTTAAGTCGCATGATCGAATGTGTTGTAATGTAATTTATATTTGTAATGGTTTAATGGTTGTAGTGTTGGTTTAGTAATGAACATGGTTTAACGGTTTTAAATTACTTATAATTGCTTTGTATTTGGTGTCAGGGTTAGTTACGGTTGGTTACTATTTTATCGATACCAACCGTAAATGACAATGGCATGTAAAATTTGTTTCCGAAGCTAGTTACGGTTGGTAAATGAATATAGTTACCAACCGTAAATAACCCTGAAACCTTGCATCCTATTGATATTAGCTCAACATACTTGGATTTGATATATATTAGTTGAACAAAATACTTCATTCATAACGTGAATCAAATGGATGAGATATTGTCACTTTTAATCACATCACAATTAGACAAAATACCAAAATACAAAATATAAAATGTATTTCACCACCCTTCACAACATTTAAGCATCCTCTTCATCGGTCATAACTATTAATTGCTTCGGCATAGACAACATTATGGCATTCCATAATTCAATCATTTTCTCAAATCGATCGCACCAAGTCTTGGGGAGTTTACCGTCACAACCAAATTCCACAAAGCATCTATTGTCGGTTAACCGCCTTTCCATTTCCACAAAGCTATCATTTAACACCTCATCGGTTTCGTCTCTTTCAACTCTCATCATCGGCTTATAGAAGTCGCGGTGACCACGTAGTTCCATTAAGATTTTTTGCCTTACGTAAGTAACTTGGTCACAACCCCACCCTTTCGCATCTTCAAAGGGTCCAAGTTGATCCACGAAGACGTGGTAACCACAATTCCCATCACCATGAACATCCTCCGTGGCCTTGATATAACCACGAATATAGTCGGGGAAAAAACGAAGGTAATATTCATAGAGAATGTAATGGTTCCGGCTATATCGACCATTCACGTCTCTAGGTGGTGGTTTAGGCACTCCTTTTAGATGAATCGTCTCCTTCTCCTTCTCACCACTTGATGGAATTTTTTCAACCATCATACTCTTTCCATTGTTCCTTGCTAATTGTTTAACACCAACTTTACCAACAAGTCTTTTTATTGAACTATCTTGGGAGGAAACCTCGGGACCGACATAGGAACCTTTACCTTTAACTCCATCATCTTTTTTTCCACTTTCTTTGCAACCATTTCCTTTAACAACAACTTTTCTTCTTTCTTTTTCTTTGTAGAGAAATACCGGACCTTTTCCTTTAACATCAATTTTGCTTGTTGTACTTTCTTGAGTAGGAAGCTCGATAAATTTTTCACGTACATTTCGACGGCTTGGTTCTCCTTTATCCGCTTGACATCTTTTCCATTTGTTTCTACCTTGAACATCCTCTTCCATCTCATCCTCCGCTTCATATTCCTTTCTCAACCATTCATAACCCGAAGGATCTCTTTTCTTTGATTCTTCCGCCAATTCCCTTGCTTTTTTATTTCCTACGTACCTATTTTTTTTTGGTAGGAGGCCTCCCCTTACCCTTCCCCTTTGGTGGTTCCTTGATATCATACCTAAATTGTGGATATACGAAATCTCTCAAGTTACCCAACCATATTTGCCTTTGACCTTGGCTTAGTGTAGCATATTTTCTCGGCTAGAGCTTTTCCAATCTCGGTATCGGCAAACGTTCCTCCAAATTGTGGATCAAAAATTATTTCACGGAATGTTAATTGTTGCCAAAATGGATCAACATCTTGAATCGGGATCACTTTGTTTTGATATGTGGCTATAACATGCTGACATGGGAGTCCCAAACTTGTCATGTTAGGACAAACACACTCTTCTTCATAATCCCCCAATTCATAATGTTGTACTTCATACATTATCTTATCAATTGCGCGGTGTGAAAATTGATATGTAATTCCCCTTAGCCACTCACTGTCTAACCATTTGGTGTGTTTTTTACCTCGGCTTTTTTCAAAAGACTCTGTAACTCTATCGTGGTCACGTCAGAAATACGAATCCATGGCTTCAAATAACGTAACTAACCCACCGTTACAACTATGAAGTTTCTTCTTCAACCGGTTGTGAGATGACTCCGCCGTACTTGTAGCTTGGTTGTCATAATTCCTATATTGGTTAGTGAACGCCGATACAAACTTCTCTTTGTACGGATCCAACCAATTATCCAACAAATACTTCACAACACTTGGATAACCTCTTTTCCAATGAGCCACTAACATACGAGCTCTATCCTCATATTCATCCACGGTGATAGAATAAGTCAAGGCTCTCCGCTCCGTTTTGAAACTTTCCCATTTTAGTTCCGCCAACTTGTCATCCTTCTTAAATTTCTCTTTGGATTCATCTTGTTTATGTAACGGTAGTTTCTTTACTCTATCCATTTCTCTTTTTTTGGTTGGACGGACAAGGCGCATGCACTTAGTTTCAATACTTTTCCACAAGTGGAACGTGCAAAGAAGGTTATGAGCTTCCGGGAAAACCCTCCTTATTGCATTAAACAAAGCTTGTTCTTTGTCGGTAATAATCACCTTTGGAGTATATCCCTCTACGTAGAATAACTTCACTTGTTTTAGTGCCCACACATAGCTCTCTTCGAGTTCATCTTTCAAGAAGCAAAAACCAACACTAAAAGGAGCGTTGGTAGAAGTTTGCCCGACAACAACGGCATCTCAAACTTGTTGGTTTTGTATGTGCAATCCATTAGAAGCACTTGATGAGAGCACCGTGCCAACTTCACAAACTCAGGATGAGCCAATAAAAGATGTCTTATTCGTCCTTTCTCATCATCATCGTGGAAAACCGAGTAATTATGCGACTCCCCCAAATGCCTTAATTGTTGCATTTCGTTCCTTTGTTCCCATTTCTTAGCCTTAAATTTTCTTTTTGCATTGTAGATGTTAGCCAAATTAGAAGCATTTTGTGGGTTTCTTTCCTTTAAGTGAGCGAGGATATCAATGGGCTTCATACGAATTTGTGTCATTGCCTCTACGATCTTCTCTTCTTCTTCGGTAAGGCGTCCAGCATAAGAATGTGATAGCAAACTCTCCGGTATAGGGTGGTTATGACTATCGCATACAACTTTCTCTAAAATTTAAATTGAAGCTTGAAGGGGCATCGAGTCTTCTTAGTGAAAGTAGTATTCTTCCTCTTTGTCTTTGCTGCGTGAACGGTACCCTTTTTTGCGTGACTTCTATGTTGTCCACTACACTCGCAAACCATTTGAAAGGCACTATCACTAGTGGTACCATTACAAACTATGATACACATAATCAACTTGCCTCGTTCTCTAGCCCACTTCTTTGCATCATCTTTCTCCTCCCATATCTCCTTGGTTAAATAGTGAAATCTAGAATCTTGGGTGAGAATTTCATTTGCTAAAGGTTGTTCATCCATTAGGGGAGGTACATCCACGATCTGGACAACAATATACCCAAATTAGTCTAAACAAGGAAACAAAACGAAAACATATATAAAGATACTGTTGGTTACGACACAGAAAACACAAACCGTAACAGTGTTACGGTTGGTAAGTACGATAAACTTGGAATCGTAACTAACCTACGATTGGTAAGGGTCCTCTAATAACAAACCGTAACTAAGGTGAAAAGAAAATGAAAATATATAAAGCAATTTACGGTTGATACAAAAATTACATAACAAACCGTAACAGAAGTTACGGTTGTTCACGATTCACATATTACCAACCGTAATAAGTGCAGTAAATACTGCCATGCACATGATAAGTTACGGTTAGTAACTACTGAAGAACATGGCGAACCGTAATTAACTTACGGTTCGTATCGAAAATTATCTACCAACCGTAACTGGTATTACGATTAGGTTTTTCCCCAAATTGAACCAGTTACGGTTGGTATTTGATAATTTTCGAACCGTAACTGTGACTTACGGCTGGTAACTAGCTAAAAGCCAACCGTATGTTCTTCTGAAATTTTTAAAAATTGGATCTTTTTACGTACTTTAGATAATTTTGATCAACAAAAAACTAATGGGAACTAATTTAGAAGTATACCTGGTCATTTTCAGTGCTGGGTTCTTCACTTTGTTGGCTAATTTCTTCAATTGGTTGAGATTGACCTTCACTTTGAGTTAAAACATCTCTACCATCTAAAAAATACTCCATATCAGGATCTCCATCAAGAGGTATGTAGTATTTGTTTTGTCTATCGTATAAAGATTCACCCATCTCAAATTTGCCACTGGAATCACTCATTCTGGTTGAGTGAATCAAAATCTAGGGTTTCACAAATATCACAAAAGTTTTTTTTCTTCTCCTCTAAACTTTTTTTTTTTAAACTCTAAAAATCTGATTTTTAGAGTTATTATAAGTGAAAATTAATTATCAACACTAATCTTGATTATCATTACTAACCTTGATTATCAAAAATAAGGGTTAATTAGTCATTTCCAGATTTTTTTGATAAGGGGCACTTCAATTTCCTTGTAATGACCTTTTTTGTCTTATTAGCTTGCCGCCCCTATAACAAGATTGATAGGGGGCTGGGTCTTTGGGGGCTTAAAATACTAATTGCACCCAAAATGTGATAGGGGAGACCTAATCAATGTAAAATATCAAAAATACCTTTACCGTTAAATAAATCAAAATATAACTTTTTTTAATCAATTATCTTCTCCTTCTTCTCCTCTTCTTAATTATATATCATGATGAACATGATGATAATAATATCGTCGTGATGAAGATGATAATCATAAAAAACTTTAATCTATTATTCTTCTTCCTCTTTTCTTCTTCTCCATCGCATCACGATGTCATAAAAAGAAAAAACTAAGAAAACCCATCATTTATCTTTGCTTTTAATTGCCAAAAAGCTTCGATTCGATTAAATTAGAGTTAAAAAAAAATCTGAAAGTGTTTACGGTTGGGAGTTTTTATTTTCCCAACGGTAAATCATACTTTACGTCTTAGAAAATAGGATTTTCTAGCCGTAATTTGGTTTACGGTTTGGACAATTAAAACTTACGGTCGTAAAATGTTGTTCGTAAGCGATTCTGATAATCACGAAAAGAAAAAAAAAAACAGAGGTTGGGTTTCGGTTAGGATTTCTTAACCGTAAATCAGATATACGGTCGGAAAAATTAAAATTCCCAGTCGTAGATGTCGTTTACGGTTAGTATTTCCTAACCGAAAGTTGACAAAAAATTCCAGTATATTGGATCATACTCGATTATATCATATCATACTCAAATTTTAGAATTTAATACCCGATTTCAAAATGAGTATAAGTTCATACTCGATTCCAAAAACAGTATAAGTTCATACTCAGTTTAAGACCGAGTATACTAATTCTTTGGTCATGAAATGAGTACAAGTATATATTCAATCTAACCATCGTAATAAGTAGTTCTGATAATCACAGAAGAAAAAACAACAGAGGTCTGCTTTCGGCTAGATTTTTCCAGCCGTGGTAGTGCATTCGTACGGATTTCCCGGCCGGAATTATTAGTTACGGCTAGGAAAAATTAGCCGCAACTTGTTCAGATAATAAAGAAAAAAAATACGGATTGAGTACGGCCACATATTGATGAGTGCCAAATAGTGCATATTTATACACCTTTTTATTGGCATTTTACTCATCTTTTGTGCTCAAGAATCAGATATTATCCCAGATTCTGTGTTTTCTTTGTTTTCAAGAATAAATATTTGTATTAATTAATTTTGTGTTTTTAGGTAATAAATAAAGCTCGGAGAAATTGAGGAGCCAAAAGAGCAAAGAATTGGAGACGAGCATCTATGGAGCAGATAGCCAAAGCCCGCGCGCGAATTAGTTGCAACCCAACAAGGAAGACATGGGCTAGAGCTACCCATGACCCGGATCCGAACCCGCTCATCCCGAGCCGTTCAGATCTCACTCATCCACATCCTACGGTCGCTACAGCCTCCTCATCGACTCTTGATGCCTCCGCTCAACACCAGATCACTCCGAGTCTTCCTCAGCCGTTCAGATCTCCCTTAGCTACATCCTACGCTCGCTCCACCTTTCCCTTCAATCTTCGCTGCACCTGCCTCACACCAAAACTCGCCTACACCTATACCCCCTTCGACCTAACCATTTCTCCTCCATCTTCTCTTTCTTCTCTTCTCCTCTTCGCCCGACAGTTGCAGAGCAACTTCACATCTCTCTCCCATACCTCCTTCACTGCAACCAGCCCACCATCACCATCACCTCCATACCACGACATCCTCGCAACAGCCGCACCACCTCTCTAGCTCTTGTTTTCTCTCTCTTAGCTTCTCCAACCCTAGAAGCTAACTTAGATAAAATAAGAGCTAGGGTTTCACCAAATATGGATGCATGGAGTAGCTGAAGACGAATTGACAGAGTTGACAGCTGATTCAGAGACGTGGGCGAATGGGTTAGCATTTAATTTCTATTTTAAAGAGAATTAGGGTTTGATATTTTGGTTTTCTTTGCATGTATAAATAGAGGAACTGTGGATGTTTAGAGTTCATGCCTGGGCTAGCCAGAGCACCAATTTAGAGTTAATTTAGAGTTAATTGTTGTTTATCATGTTCTAAATTATTTGCTAGGGTTTCAGTGAAACCCTAAATCCATGTTATGATTTCAACTGTGTTTGAGTTGTCTTGAGTGCTTAATTTTATCAGATAACTTCAATTCTAACACCTCAATGCTTTTCTCTCACAATGCATGCCAAGTATACATTGTAGTTAGGTTATATCTGTGTTGAGTGTGTTTCGACTCTTGCTTCAATCATTATTGCTAATTCTCTTGACTAGTTGTGCTTAATTAGACAACTAGTGCTCTAGGTTAGTACCTTAGTTTGTTAATTGAAGAATCACTAGGAGAAACTCCTTAGATAGGTGGTAGAATTGACAAACTACCCTTGTCTGCCACAGGAACAAGAATACTCCAACTAATTGACACATAACATGATTTAGAGGTGGAATTGATAACCCCAGCACCCATTTAATCTCACTGCTTGTATTTCATTTTTACTTCATTGTTATAACCTTCAATCAGCCGTTTTCGGCAACAAAACCCCCTGTTGTTACAATATCACTTGAAGTCAGTTGTAGTAAAGCCATAGATCAACATATAGCACCACAAGTCTCTGTGGTTCGACCCGTATTTGCCATGTCTTACACTAGACACCGTGCACTTGAGGTTTATAACAAGTAGGCATAAAATCTAAACACATTATCCAGCCTACCAAGTTTTTGGCGCCGCTGCCGGGGACTTGGCGTGTGCCCTGTTGATTCATTGCTGTCTTTACTGAGTTTCATTTCACCTTGTACATACTCACTTTACATTTTTGCTTTTAGCCCTGTATTATTATAATGTAGTTAAAATTTTTCTATTTTCATCCTTTACCTTTTTGCAACTTGTATTGCTTATTGTCACTGCATTGTAGTTAACTATCATCATCTCAAGCATCTTGTATTTGCAACTTGTTTTTAACTTACATTTGTCTGTCATCAGTTAGTTTAGCATTATCCTCATTAAGCCTGCCATCTTATGCATATCATAGTAGTATCAATAGCATCATTGCTCTGTCATAAGTGTAACTTAGCTGTATTTTTTTTACTTGCATTCTCATCTGTATCTAGAGTTTAGTTAAAATTTACTTTTAAGTCTCAGCTGCATAATAGTTAGTGTAATTTTTAGCATCTCATTTGCATCTTAGCTTTTTGATCTAAGTAATAAGCATCATTGCCTTGTAGCTTAGTGTTAATTGTAATTCTTGGTCCCAGTCAGTCCAATTGAGCCTAACAGCTTTCCCCCTGTGTCAATCCAAGATACTCTCAATAGCATATGCTAGTGTTCATTTGCTACATGTCATTTGCTATAGGCACCATTTGCTATATCTCTCAGTTGCATATTCCATTTGCTATAACTTCCACATTTCCGGAAACTAAAATTTTCTCTTGAGCTAGCGGTGCACAGTGTGCAGTGAGCAAGCCCAAGGAAAAGTGCAGGATTTGAGGTTAGTATTTGAACATTGTATTGCCCTGTGAATGAGGTAAGCTTACCAAGTGCATTACTAAACTTCCCCTGTATGCCCTGTGACATGTGCCATGTATGCTCTGAAAACTTTCCCTGTATGAAGTTGTCACTTGTTCTTTGAGTTTCATTGCTATTATGCTAACTCCGTGCATGACTTGAAAGTAAGCCGAGCATCTTTGTTTATGCACTGTGTGCTTGTGTGTAACCCGAGTGTGTCTTCACTGTGCTAGGTAGTGCTCATGCCCCGAAACCTTTGTTCTTGTGTGAGCTTTGTCTTTGTAACATCTTAGTTTACATTTGCATTGTGCTCGGCTCCAGCCCTGCAATTGTAGAGACCGAGCCGCAACTGGGTAACAGTTGCTTTGCAATTCCCAAGTTGTATGAGCATGACCTGTGAACCATGTTTTGCATGACAGACACCGCTAACTTGCTAGTCCCCCAAGCCGCAAGTTTAGAGCTACCCTTGGAAAACCAAAGATACCACCGTGGCTGCTCACCTTGGCTGATTACCAGGGATGCTCAACCTTGACCTTGAGCTACATCTTATCTGTGCTTGCATAATGCACTAGCCACCTTGCTAAGCCATCACTATGGTAAATTTGGAGCCCGTGCTTGTATGCTCCCCGAACTATTGCTAGATCAAACCACGTGAGCCGACTTGTGAGCAGTTACTCCCTGACAAACTCACTTCCCTAATTGCATGATAAAACCCTGCTGGGTATTGCTCACACCCTGAATTGTGTGCTCTATGCTTAGTTTCCATTGAATGTTCTGTGTTTTAATCTGTGCTGTAGCCTTTAGCTAATTTCATTGCCCTGTGCCCCAACTCCATCCCCTGAAGCTGTGAGCTTGAGCATCAACCCAGATAACCCAGACATCTGCCAACCCCAATTGCATAAACTTGTCACTGATCCTCTTGAGCCATCTGCTCATCTGTGTGACCTGAGCATACTGTGTTGTTTATGTCTTTGATTCAACCACATCCGTGAGACCACATCACCCATCTGCATAATCTCTGAAAAATCTGTTGCTTTATTGCATCTGTGAACAAGTTGATAACCAGTGTTGTGCCTTTTGATCTGTGAGTTTGCTTTGTTGTGTGCACAAGCCTGCTAAGCTGTGTTGTGTAAATAGAAGCACTTCTGTGTGTGCTTAGTTCTGTGAGAACTGTCAACATGGGCTTTGCCAATCTGTGCTTTTAGCCAATCTTAGCTGAGCTGCTGGGCCAACAAAACCCAAAACTGGGCTCTGCACAAACTAAGACTTGCATTAACTGGGCTGTACATTTCCAACAAATTCAGCCCACATAAGCCACACCTTTGGCTGTACATAAACCGAAGCCCAATCACTGGGCTCGCCGCTAACTATTTGGGCTAAAGCAAATAAACAGGAAGCCCAATCACTGGGCTGTGCATTTTCACAACAGCTAGGATTTGCATAACAACTAGGTTTTGCACATAACCTGAGGCCTGCTTTGCAACATACCCAAAGCCCACACAAACCAAATCCCACATAAACCAAACTAAACCCAATAAACCAAACTGAGCCCACTACAACTGGGCTTTTGCATAACCTTTGGGCTGTGCATTTGCGTCACTTGGGCTTAGCGTCCCTGTTTTGGAGACTTCATTGGTCATTCATGCTTTATGTGTGCTAGCTATTTGAGTTGCTAGACCATGTCAGGATTTTGGTCTGCGACTGGGGATGGAAACAAATCCATCAGAGAGCTTGCTTACGGGCATGCTTCACAATATGAACTCCCCACATACCATAGTGATTTTAGGGAATTTTATGAGCCTTCTCAGGGCCCTGACCTCACATACCCTAATCATTATGAACACATGCATCATCCACCACGGGTAGAAAATGAATAATTTTCTCATACCCAGTCATCACTTTTAGATTAATTAGAAGCTCAAGTATCTGCTTTAGAAAGGCAATTACATGAGAATTCTGTCGAATCTAATTCCCTTAGGCAATATGAAATGTATGCTTGTACCTTATGTGGTAGCTTAGGCCACCCTGCTGAAAATTGCTATATTTTGCATGATTTTAGGCAGTCTAGGGAAAACCATGATAATCCAATGTACGAATTGTCTAGAAGTGACTATGCTGGTAATCATTGGGACCATATTCAGCCTTTCGAAGGTTGCGATCAGTATTCTAAGAACCCTAATGACCATGAGCACATGTATCATCAACCACAGTGGGGAGTTGAACAATTTTGTACTCCCCCAACTCCGTGTTTGCAATCACTAATGGAAACGCTCATGGAGCAAAATGCTAGGCTTGAACTACATGCAATACATGACCATCCATATAGCAACATGTCTGAATTTCCCTTCTCTAGTGAACCTCATGCTCAACCATACAATGAATATCCATATGAGGAATGCATACCCACTAGTGAAGACTCTCCTTCAATAGAACAACTCACTATGATTCTTCAAGGGAACCTGATTGAGTTACAAAATGATAGGATGTTAGTTATTCCTGATAATGTTGAAAATAGTGTTTTCAGTCCTACTCATGCAACTAACACTGAATATGAACCTAATCTAGAGGTAGATGAGTACACTAAAAATACTACCATTTTGAATGGAGAGATGAATTTTTGCTATGATGATGATGATGAATATGAAGAGCATGTGTATTTTGAAAATATAGTGGAATCTTTAGGTTCAGAGACATTAAGTGTCTCTTCTGTGAACCCTATGAATGATGCTTCTTCTGATATTCATACATGTGCTACTGATGTGGAACCTGTGCATTTGTCCTGTGAAAATGAGCATGCTTTACCACCTGTTTGTGACCTAGGAATAGCTGAATTGTCTGTTGACACAGATGATTCAATGCATGTGCCTGATTCCATGCCTAGGTTACAACATGATATCTCTCCTGGTTATGTTGTGCATGAGAGTGATGATGATTATGACATGGAGATTGATGAATTGTTCTATGCTGGTGAGCATGATTTACCTTCTTCTGACCTTAGGAAAGTGTGTGATGGTACAAATAACCGTATACATGAAAACAACTTAGATGTACCTAATCTCTCTCCTAAGTCACAAATTGAGACTCTTCCACCAAACCTAGGTGTAGTTTGTAACAAAATTGCAAAACCAACTTTTCTAAGAATGCCTAATCTAGGCCTAGAACTTTGTGCCTCCCAAGTCCTCTTGGACTATTTTGCATCAAAGTATAACACTTTTAAAGAGCCACAGTTGGAATATGTATGTCTGCCTGTTCTTAGCAAAACTCATTTTGAGTTAGACCTTTTGCATGATGTACCTTTAAAATTGCAAGATTTTGTGCTCTCAAACACACCTGTTGACAAGTTTAGGTTTGGGGGAAGCTCATTCACACACACAGTCTTACTTGCACTCTCATATTATATTTGTGTAAGGCTGTTGATGTTTGTACTTATTGTCTTTTGGGTTGATCCTCAACTCTTTAGATTGTTGGTGTATGGTGAATTTTCATTGTATATAATCCAGTAGGACTTGTTAAATTTTCTTTTCTTGAATCGGTTAAGTCTTCTTGTGCATATTTTGTGCTAATCCGATATGATCTCCACTGAGAATGTTGGATTCTAGCCTTGACTAATGAAGCTCTAACCTTGCTCCCGCCGACATCCGGTAATCTCTTCCCTTTTCTCTACTCAACATAGTTCTCATGGTATGTGACTGTTTAAATTTTTTCTATCTGTCAACACATTGAGGACAATGTTTGATTTAGGTTTGGGGGTACATTTGCATATAGAGTTTTTAGTCTTTTATTTAAAAAAAAAAAAAACATTTCAAAACTTTTTGCAAATAAAAACCTCCAACTTTTAGAGATTTTAGAGTCACTAGCATGCGTCTAGCTATGTTTACATAGAGAGTCTGACCGAAATAACAGAACTTGGAAGTACTGGAGAACGCAATCGGGTTTCTTAGTTGATTAGAGCGTTAAAGTTGGATTTAACCATACCGGAGGGCGAATTAGGTGCTGTTTAGATATTCGGTAGTAGAATTGTGATCACCCATAGTGGAGACTACCCAATTTACATCAAGTGAGGCACCAACCTTCAATTTTTTGCAACTTTCTAGAAAAGCTGTTAGAGTGTGTGTCACCGTACGTCAATTCCGGGTAGGAATGGTGAGCTACCCAACTTCGCACCATTTTCAGCACTACTTTTGATCTCTTGAGTGCTATTTTTGTCAATCATGAGGGTGACGTTTAAAGATGAAAACTCCTTCTAAATACCGATTTGTAGTTAGCATCACTCTCTCCCTCTCAACAACATCAACAAATTCATAGAAACACATCATCGTCAGCAAGCGGAGCAACATCAGAATATTTGAAGAAAAGTTGATATAGTCCAAGGTTACATACAACAAAAGAAAATAGGATGAGAATTAATGAAGTTTGTGAAATCAAGACAAGTGTGAAAAATTGAGTCTTATTGTTTTATTGTTATTTTCATTCCAAGTTAAGTCAAAAAAAAAAAAAATGTATGTTTGTCAAGTTTTTGTGAAGTTCAGAAGTTCATCATCAACATTTGAAGACCGAAGACCGAAGATTGAAGACGTTTCTATGAATGCTGAGAGAGTGATATTAATTACCGATCGGGTGAGAAGGTAAGTGAGTACTCCCATCCTTGCTAATGGTTGATTTCCTTTCTTAGAGATCATCAGAAAAAGATTCTTTTTGTCCACACTTCGTGGAGTCTCCGAAATTATTTCGGAAGGTTATCCTTCTTACCTACAACGTGTGCGGGATTTCTCTCTTTATTCCTGCTGCACACATGAGAGACTAAAAAGCGATCTTTTTGAGTGCAATTATCATAAAACCCTAATAGTGAGGCAGAAGTCGAGGCTTATGATCACAATCGAACCCGAATTCTTTCATATGGTATGGTTACTTCTCGCTCAACACTTAAGGATGAGAATGCATTCTTTGGTAGTTCTAACTTCGTGTTACTAGCATGCAGAAACTCTATATACTCATAGCTCCTTGGATGCTTGAGACTCTTTTACACTCTGAAGTTGGAGAAGGTTTTGTGGGTACACCTCTGGTAAACCCTCACGAGACTACAACTCGTCCACTAGGGACACCTAGGGGTTTAAAGGCTTAGTGCATACGCTAAATGCATTCGAGAAACCCGCGACAGGGGTATAATTAGGATTTCTTAATTTCTGTTTCACTTGAGGACAAGTAAAATTCAGGTTTAGGGGTATTTGATGAGTGCCAAATAGTGCATATTTATACACCTTTTTATTGGCATTTTACTCATCTTTTGTGCTCAAGAATCAGATATTATCCAAGATTCTGTGTTTTCTTTGTTTTCAAGAATAAATATTTGTATTAATTAATTTTGTGTTTTTAGGTAATAAATAAAGCTCGGAGAAATTGAGGAGCCAAAAGAGCAAAGAATTGGATACGAGCATCTATGGAGCAGATAGCCAAAGCCCGCGCGCGAATTAGTTGCAACCCAACAAGGAAGACATGGGCTAGAGCTACCCATGACCCGGATCCGAACCCGCTCATCCCGAGCCGTTCAGATCTCACTCATCCACATACTACGGTCGCTACAGCCTCCTTATCGACTCTTGATGCCTCCGCTCAACACCAGATCACTCCGAGTCTTCCTCAGCCGTTCAGATCTCCCTTAGCTACATCCTACGCTCGCTCCACCTTTCCCTTCAATCTTCGCTGCACCTACCTCACACCAAAACTCGCCTACACCTATACCCCCTTCGACCTAACCATTTCTCCTCCATCTTCTCTTTCTTCTCTTCTCCTCTTCGCCCGACAGTTGCAGAGCAACTTCACATCTCTCTCCTATACCTCCTTTACCAGACCAGCAGCCATCACCATCACCTCCATACCCTGACATCCCTGCAACAGCCGCATTACCTCTCTAGCTCTTGTTTTCTCTCTCTTAGCTTCTCCAACCCTAGAAGCTAACTTAGAGAAAATAAGAGCTAGGGTTTCACCAACTATGGATGCATGGAGTAGCTGAAGACGAATTGACAGAGTTGACAGCTGATTCAGAGACGTGGGCGAATGGGTTAGCATTTAATTTCTATTTTAAAGAGAATTAGGGTTTGATATTTTGGTTTTCTTTGCATTTATAAATAGAGGAACTGTGGATGTTTAGATTTCATGCCTGGGCTAGCCAGAGCACCAATTTAGAGTTAATTTAGAGTTAATTGTTGTTTATCATGTTCTAAATTATTTGCTAGGGTTTCAGTGAAACCCTAAATCCATGTTATGATTTCAACTGTGTTTGAGTTGTCTTGAGTGCTTAATTTTATCAGATAACTTCAATTCTAACACCTCAATGCTTTTCTCTCACAATGCATGCCAAGTATACATTGTAGTTAGGTTATATCTGTGTTGAGTGTGTTTCAGCTCTTGCTTCAATCATTATTGCTAATTCTCTTGACTAGTTGTGCTTAATTAGACAACTAGTGCTCTAGGTTAGTACCTTAGGCATTAATTGAAGAATCACTAGGAGAAACTCCTTAGATAGGTGGTAGAATTGACAAACTACCCTTGTCTGCCACAGGAACAAGAATACTCCAACTAATTGACACATAACATGATTTAGAGGTGGAATTGATAACCCCAGCACCCATTTAATCTCACTGCTTGTATTTCATTTTTACTTCATTGTTATAACCTTCAATCAGCCGTTTTCGGCAACAAAACCCCTGTTGTTACAATATCACTTGAAGTCAGTTGTAGTAAAGCCATAGATCAACATATAGCACCACAAGTCTCTGTGGTTCGACCCGTATTTGCCCTGTCTTACACTAGACACCGTGCACTTGCGGTTTATAACAAGTAGGCATAAAATCTAAACACATTATCCAGCCTACCACATATTCCAAGTCGTAACATGAGTTTCAGCTGGGAAAAATGCTAGGAAAACCTCGCCGTAATTTGAACCTAGCCGTAATGCAGACACATGTAATCCTGGAAGAGCTTACGGCTAGAAGTTCTTCATTTCCCAGCCGTAACCTATTGTTTACGGTTTGGAATCCTTCTATTCCTAACCGTAAACACTATTCACGGTTAGGTCGAGTACTATATCCCAGCCGTAATTGTTGAAAAACCCAAATGTTGATCCTGATTTTGAAGGATTTGAATCAACAAAATTGTGATTGGGAGAGGTTTACAAGGCTTTTCTGACTATTTTCATGATGTTTTTCATCAGTTGTTCCAAAGTTTTCAAAAAAAGTTCATCAAAATCATCCTTCTCCTTCTTCTAAATCAAAATAAAAAAAAATTGATTTCCAAAAAATCTAGTAGGATGATTAATTTAGTTAATCATTCACTAATCATAATTAATTTAGTTGATCAAAATTAACACTAATTAAACCGAGGACAAATTAGGTATCATATAAAATAGTATGATAAGGGGTTATAGGAAATACTACTTCATGACCCTATAAGCCCCCAAATTCCCATCCTTTTTAAAGGCCCAATAATAGGATTCAAAAAAAAAAAAAACAGGATTGCGTGATACGCCGCATTGACGTTGTTGTGGAGCACCGATTGTGTTTCATTTTTTTATAGCTTACAAGTTTAAAATTTTCTAATCCCTGTAACCTGGAGGAGGATATGGAATAAGTAATTCCGAAGAGATCTGTTAGAGCATTGCTCGGTCGAAATCGCATGCGTTGCTATCTCAAGCATGTTTGTCAATGTTAGTGATCAAAACTATAAGTCTTGATTTCTAGCCTATGTAGCTAAAGGTCTCGGACTAGGATAGAAAGTGTAATTTAGCTCAAGAACTCCATGGCAATCATCATACAAGACGAAGGACTACTCGAGGAACCGGTGGAACTTCATCGACTAAAAGGTATGTGGAGACTTGAACTTATCTGTCACTCAAAAGTATATTTACTCTATCTCATACTCTTGAGACAAAAGTCGTTTAGACGTATAGACTTTCATTATACACATTTTCTATTTCGAGCCGAGTTTAACTCGCCTATCTATTTCTCGAAATATGTGTTGGTAAGCTTTCGCTTTAACCGAATTCATCTTTACCTAGTGACGAAAGTCATGATATGTTTCAATCACTATGGAAATTGCTCTGACGAAAAATGGTCTGTGAATAACGGCTATATAACGTTCTCTGAGAATGTTTCAATGATTGAAATGAGAGTTTAGATTACATAACCATTGGTAGGATATAAGCATTGTTGTGGAAACACATATATGTATAATTCCTTATTCCTTGAACCAAAGTTCGCGAACTTTGTTGATCAAGAGAAATGGAAGTGGCGCAAGCCAAGTCCGCGAACTCAGTCCGCGAACTGGAGGAAGTTCTCACCCGAGAATTTCTGCTGGAGTTTTTGTACTCCTTCCATGAGCTTAAGTCCGCGAACCCAGTCCGCGAACTTGAGTAGGTTATATCTAAAACTTGTTGTTCTTGAACTAATGTTTATTTAAACTAATGAATGCTTTTGCAAACCGTGGCTATAAAGTTCATGAACCGATTCGAGTGAATCAAACCGTTTTTGCTTCGATTGTGTCTTGTGTAGTTACATAAGATCTAAGCAATTGAACAACTCTCTAACTAGTTCATTTGATTCATTTGAACTAGTTATGGTGAAGAAGAATATGGTTGATATGAGAGTGATCCTATGGCTAACCATTTGGTTGACTATTGTTGAACCAACAAATATTAATGTTTGGGTACGGTTCATAAATCCAAAATTGAACATTTCATTTGTGTGTAACAAGCTAAGTTTTCGATCCAACGGTTGAGAAATATTAGCTTGAATCTAATATAGTTTTCATCTAACGGTGAATATTGAATGCTTTGTTACCAAGCTAACATTGATTGCAAACCCTGATTTGAAAGACTATATAAGGGAGAACTCTAGCAACTTGGAAACCTAATCCTCACATCTTACGTGTGATACTAGTTTGCTAAGCTAGAGTCGATTCTCCTTTAACCTTTGGTTTTCTTTTTCTAAAACCTGGCTAATGACTTAAAGACTTCATTGGGATTGTAAAGCCAGACCGATACTACTTTTCTTGTTGTTGTGTGATCTGATCTTGTTGTGCGTTGTTCAATCAATTAGAATATCCGACCTTTTGGGTTGTTGATTTAAATTGATTGACACTTGGATATTGGTCTTTGGTACCATCCGAGTTATCTCTCTTTGATAAAGACTCGCAGATTTCTATTTGCATGAGTAAAGATCAAATCGAGAGATTGAGATATAAACTCTTTGATATACTTTTTATCTAGATTGAGTCTGACTGTCTAGTTGATTCTCTAGAAAGTATATTGGAGTTTGTCCATACATATTGGTAAGCGAAATATTGGGTGTGGTTGTTATACCCCCGCGTTTTCAATTGGTATCAGAGCCGGCAAACACGTTCAAGACCTTATAAGTCTGTGTTTATAGAGATCTGACCCTATGGACAGAAACTTATCTAGAAATGCTTCACCAGGATTAAAAACCAATCGTAGAAGAAGTTCTAATAAAATGGTTATTCTCCAGAAAAAGTTGGATGAACAAATCCGGATCAACTCTGATCTCATAGCAGAAATTGCAATGCTTAAGGATTTAAAATCTGTCAAAATCCCTTTAATGGATTTGAATAACTCCTGTTGTTCCTCTCAGAAGAACAGTCATAAGTCAGGTTATAAACAATGTTCACATGTTGTCAAAACTGATATGACCCAGAACTTCTCTGACGATGTTAAATGTGTTGGCCCATGTTTGTTTTGTGATTCCTCTAATCACTTTCAACATACTTGTATGTCCTTCTAAAAGAGCCTGAAAGTTGCAAGTATTCTTTACACGAAAACTAAACAAGTTAGTGCCTCTCTAAAAGGACGTACAAAACTATCAGGAAACCCTAAACAGGAAAGTACTAATAGTATGGGAGCTTTTGCTTTAAAATATATATCACCCTTTCAATGGTTTCTTGACAATGGATGTAGCAGGCATATGACAGGTGATCTCACATGGTTTGTTTCTTCTGATGACAATGAAGGAGGTCCAGTAACTTTCGGAGATGGGAGTTATTGCTACATTAGCAAGAAAGGACGACGATCGAGATTTGCCCGCGTTCTGAAATCCATGATGTAGTATACGTAAAAGGTATGACTGCAAATCTTCTTTACGTGAGTCAAATTTGTGACAAAGGCCATCGAGTTGTCTTCAATGCAAATGGATGTGACATTGTAGACAAAGCGGGAAAGTAATTTTCAAGGAACACGTGGTAAAAACAACTGTTATCTTCTTGATACTCAGTTTAGCAATTGTTGCAATTTGACTAAGGTGGAATCTACACATCTTTGGCATGAGCGTTTTGGTCACATCAATTATCGTCTTCTAACTAAGATCATTAACAAAGAACTTGTTAGAGGCATTCCCAAAATCAATGCAAAGATTGAAGGTGTATGTGGTGCCTATCAAAAGGGTAAACAAACGAAAGTTCACCATAAATCATCTCGAGATATTCTCACTAAAGCTCCACTTGATTTAATTCATATGGATCTCTTCGGACCAATTCAACAACCCATGGTTGCTGGTAAGAAGTATGCTTTAGTTATGGTATATGATACACCAGATTCACTTGGGTTGCATTTCTGTCTCATAAAAATGAAACCCTTGATGAATTCAAGATTATTGTTAAACGAATCCAGAACGAACAAGGTCGCAAACTAAAGAAAATTAGGAGCGACTGTGGAACTGAATTCAAGGACACTAAGGTGTTTGAATTTTGTGACGAACTGGGGATTATTCAACAATATTCACCACCCATTACTCCTCAAGCTAATGGAGTTGCAGAAAGAAAGAATAGGAACATTCAGGAAATGGCCGGGGTAATGCTCCATAACAAAAACTTACCTCTAAGGTTTTGGGGGGGAAGCTGTTTTTACGGCATGTTATTTGATCAACCATGTTTACTTACGGTCTAAAACCCTAAACACTCCTTATGAGTTGTGGTATGGAAGAAAACCCAACCTGCACTACCTTAGAGTGTTCGGAAGTAAATGCTACATTCTAAAAGATCGAGAACAGAGAGGGAAATTCGATACCAAAAGCGATGAAGGTATCTTTCTTGGCTATGCTTCTGATAGCCGTGGTTTTCGAGTATTTAATCTCGGAACCCAAGTTATGATGGAATCTGCTAATGTTATCATCGATGATATTAGTGATTTTCATCATGATAATCCTCCTGCTGAATTGCCTCCAACCGAGACAATTGAGAAAGTCAAAGAAATACCAGAATCAGTTGAAGTTATCCCAACTGTTGTTGATCCTGATATTTCTAGTGACGAGGAGAAGAGCACTGATCAAGCTACCCCTGACGAACAAGAACGTGTCCCTCCACGACACTTCTGGGTTCAAAGGAATCATGATCTCAACAGTATTATTGGGGGAAGAAATTCTACAGCTAAGACTAGAGGGCAACTGCAAAATATGTGCAATTTTGGTTGTTATCTGTCACAAGTAGAACCTAGAAATATTGATGAAGCTCTGAACGATCCCTTTTGGGTGAATGCAATGCACGAAGAGTTAAATCAATTCCTAAGACAAGACGTTTGGAAACTCGTACCTTGTCCCCCCAGAGTTAATATTGTTATAACAAAATGGATATTCAAGAACAAGTCTGATGAATGGCACAATTATCAGAAATAAATCCAGACTTGTCGCTCAAGGATATTCACAAATTGAAGGTATCGACTTTGACGAAACCTTTGCTCTTGTGGCACGCCTTGAGTCCATTAGACTTTTATTAGCTCATGCTTGTTTTCTCAAGGTTAAGCTCTTTCAAATGGATATAAAATCCGAGTTACTAAACGAAATTCTAAAGGAATAAGTCTATGTTGCTCAACCTAAAGGATTTGAAAACCTTGATTTCCCAGATCATGTTCTTAAGCTCAAGAAGGCATTATATGGGTTAAAACAAGCACCTAGATCCTGGTTTGAAAAACTTACCACTTCTCTTATTAGAAAAGGTTTTTCAAGAGGTGGAGCTGATAAAACTTTATTTACCAGATGGAGTGGGAAAGATGTTGTCATTGCTCAAGTCTATGTAGATGATATCATCTATGGTTCAACTTCAGAGAAGCTTGCAAAGGATTTTCAAGTTTCACTTGCTAAAGAGTTTGAAATGAGCAATGTTGGTGAATTAAAGTTCTTTTTAGGATTACATATTCAACAACATAAGGATGGAATATACTTATCTCAAGAAAAATATGCAAGGGATCTTGTTACAAGATTCGGTCTAGATAAGTCAAGTCCGAAACTGACACCTATGCCCACTACTGGTAAACTACACAGAGATGAGAAAGGAGTAAAAGTAGATCAAAAATTAGATCGATCTATTATTGGTAGCCTTTTATATCTTACAGCCACTAGACCTGATATTTCTTCTAGTGTTGGTTGTTGTGCTAGATTTCAGGCTAATCCAAAGGAATCTCATCTTGCAGCTGCAAAAAGGATCATATGATATGTCAACCACACTGTCGGGTATGGTCTATCTTACACTTTTGATACTAACACTGATCTTTCTGCTTATTCAGATGCTGGTTGGGCAGGATGTGTAGAGGACAGAAAAAGTACATCAGGGGGTTTCTACTATGTAGGACTAAATCTTGTGGCTTGGCATAACAAGAAACAGAATTCACAATCCCTGTCTATATGTGAAGCAAAATATATTGCTGCTGGCTCATGTTGCACACAACTCCTATGGACGAAACAAATGCTAGCTGATTATGGAATTGATATTGGAATAATGAAGATCTTTTGTGATAACTCTAATGCAATTCGAATTACTGAGAATCCCGTTGAGCACTCAACAACAAAGCACATTGATATAAGGTACCATTTTATTCGAGATCTTTATGAAAATGGTATCATAAGTATGGATTTTGTGCCTTCCGAACAACAACTGGCTGATATTCTCACCAAACCATTAGACACTGCTACTTTTCAACACTTACGGCAGTCTATTGGTATTGTCTTGGTTCATTAATTGTTTCTATAACTCTTTCCCCTGTGCTTATCTCGATCTGTTGGGCAATTGAGTTTGAAACTCCAGTAAGTGTTACTTCAATTCTGTATTTGTTTTCGTAGGATTGATTTTTCTGTCAGAGTTCTTTGTGTGTTGTGTCAAAAGAAATCCTTCTTTTCTTCGAAATTAAGGTCGCTCTTGTTGTTCTTTCGGGAATGACATATTATGGGGGAGAGTTCTTTTTGAACTTACGCTTAATTGCCATATCTTTGTGGGGAGTGCGGCTGTTGAATATTATAGGGGTTATCTTGTATCTTTAAACTCCTTGATGAATGCATTTAGCTTCGGCTTTATGATTGAATCTAAATAAGATGATCTGTGTTTCTTTCTTTTGGTCATGAAATGTCTCTTTTGGAAATTTCATTAGGATCTCGTTCTCGTACCTTTGCCAATTTTATTGACAAAAAGGGGGAGAATTAATATGTAGTTCACACTACAAATACATATGGTTTTCGGATCATTATGTAAGGGGGAGTGGTTTCCATGTGAGATGGAGTATTGACTAAGGGGGAGTGATACATATCACCATAGTATTGTTGTTGAAGTTGTGATACAATTGAACTTTGACGCTGTGTAATGATACTATGACACTGTATAACAATGATTGAGAACTCTTGTCTTCTTGTTGTTATTGCTACGGATTTTCAACAACGATGATACTAAACTTACAACCTTTGGGATCATTGGAGTACTTGGAAGTGACGAAGATTTCGAGTAATGTTGAAGATTAGACATGTGGAATAGGAGCTACAAAAGTTAATTTATTTATTTTTTGTATTCCATATGTATCAATAGTTTGACACTAAAATTGACAAAGGGGGAGATTGTTAGAGCATTGCTCGGTCGAACTCGCATGCGTTGCTATCTCAAGCATGTTTGTCAATGTTAGTGATCAAAACTATAAGTCTTGATTTCTAGCCTATGTAGCTAAAGGTCTCGGACTAGGATAGAAAGTGTAGTTGAGCTCAAGAAATCCATGGCAATCATCATACAAGACGAAGGACTACTCGAGGAACCGGTGGAACTTCATCGACTAAAAGGTATGTGGAGACTTGAACTTATTTTTCACTCAAAAGTCTATTTACTCTATCCCCTACTCTTGAGACAAAAGTCGTTTAGACGTATAGACTTTCATTATACACATTTGCTATTTCGAGCCGAGTTTAACTCGCCTGTCTATTTCTCGAAATATGTGTTGGTAAGCTTTCGCTTTAACCGAATTCATCTTTACCTAGTGACGAAAGTCATGATATGTTTCAATCACTTTGGAAATTGCTCTGACGAAAAATGGTCTGTGAATAACGGCTATATAACATTCTCTGAGAATGTTTCAATGATTGTAATGAGAGTTTAGATTACATAACCATTGGTAGGATATAAGCATTGTTGTGGAAACACATATATGTATAAGTCCTTATTCCTTGAACCAAAGTTTGCGAACTTTGTTGATCAAGAGAAATGGAAGTGGCGCAAGCCAAGTCCGCGAACTGGCGGAAGTTCTCACCTGAGAATTTCTGCTGGAGTTTGTGTACTCCTTCCATGATCTTAAGTCCGAGAACCCAGTCCGCGAACTTGAGTAGGTTATATCTAAAACCGGTTGTTCTTGAATTAATGTTTATTTAAACTAAGGAATGCTTTTGCAAACCGTGGCTATAAAGTTCATGAACCGATTCGAGTGAATCAAACCGTTTTTGCTTCGATTGTGTCTTGTGTAGCAACATAAGATCTAAGCAATTGAACATTTCTCTAACTAGTTCATTTGATTCATTTGAACTAGTTATGGTGAAGAAGAATATGGTTGATATGAGAGTGATTATATGGCTAACCATTTGGTTGACTATTTTTGAACCAACAAATGTTAATGTTTGGGTACGGTTCATAAACCCAAAATTGAACATTTCATTTGTGTGTAACAAGCTAAGTTTTCGATCCAAAGGTTGAGAAATATTAACTTGAATCTAATCAGGTTTTCATCTAACGGTGAATATTGAATGCTTTGTTACCAAGCTAACATTGATTGTAAACCCTGATTTGAAAGATTATATAAGGGAGAACTCTAGCAACTTGGAAACCTAATCCCCACACCTTACGTGTCATACTTGTTTGCTAAGCTAGAGTCGATTCTCCTTTAACCTTTGGTTTTCTTCTTCTAAAACCTGGTTAACGACTTAAAGACTTCATTGGGATTGTAAAGCCAGACCGATACTACTTTTCTTGTAGTTGTGTGATCTGATCTTGCTGTTTCTATCGTACAAGTACAATTGAAATAATTGGCTTGAGATTTATATCTCCGATAGGCAAGATAGAAAAGAAATCGCAAACACTTCGTCTAATTGTTTGTGATTCCGCAATATCTTTTTTCGCTGTGTCGATTAAGATTATTGTGAGGTGATCAATAATACTAGGCTGTTCTTCGGGAATATAAGTCCGGGTTATTGATTGGTTCCTGTTCACCTTGATTTATCAAAGACGGAACAAAACTCATAGGTTTATTTGTGGGAGACGGATTCATCTATTCTGTAGACTTTTCTGTGTAATACAGATGTGTTTATTAAAGTCTTTGACTTTGGGTCGTAGCAACTCTTAGTTGTGGGTGAGATCAGCTAAGGGAATCAAGTACGTAGCATCCTGCTGGGATCAGAGGCGTAGGAGCATAACTGTACCTTGAATCGGTGTGAGATTGATTGGGGTTCAACTACAGTCCACACCGAAGTTAATTTGGAGTATGCTAGAGAATGTAGCGGCTTAATACAGTATGTGTTCAATCTGGACTAGGTCCCGGGGTTTTTCTGCATTTGCGGTTTCCTCGTTAACAAAATTCTGGTGTATGTGTTATTTTTATTCCGCATTATATTTGTTTATATAATTGAAATATCAAAGGTTGTGCGTTGTTCAATCAATTAGAATATCCGACCTTTTGGGTTGTTGATTTAAATTGATTGACACTTGGATATTGGTCTTTGGTACCATCCGAGTTATCTCTCTTTGATAAAGACTCGCACATTTCTATTTGCATGAGTAAAGATCAAATCGAGAGATTGAGATATAAACTCTTTGATATACTTTTTATCTAGATTGAGTCTGACTGTATAGTTGATTCTCTAGAAAGTATATTGGAGTTTGTCCATACAGATTGGTAAGCGAAATATTGGGTGTGGTTGTTATACCCCCGCGTTTTCAATTGGTATCAGAGCCGGCAAACACGTTCAAGACCTTATAAGTCTGTGTTTGTAGAGATCTGACCCTATGGACATAAACTTCTCTAGAAATGCTTCACCAGGATTAAAAACCAATCGTAGAAGAAGTTCTGATAAAATGGTTATTCTCCAGAAAAAGTTGCATGAACAAATCTGGATCAACTCTGATCTCTATAGATGGTGGATTTTCGACAAAGGGTAAAATTATAAAACTATACTCCGGATCCGGCAATCGGATGAGTATTGAGGCCCAAGTCTCTCATTAAAGCATAAAAGCTCATGCCATAAATCTCTGACTGAGAAGGCTGTCTCTCAGAGTATATGTAGATGTGTAGTCTCCCAGCTGAGGCCACGGCACATCTCATGAATACTGAGCAATTTCAGTAATTACTCCGGATCCGGCAATCGTAAGAGTATTGAGACTCATGTTTCCAAGCGTGAAAGCTCATGCCATAAAACCTCGGATCGAGAAAGTCTCTCAGAGAAGATGTAGATGTGTAGTCTCCCAGCTGAGACCATGATGGTTATTTTCAATAATGTTGTAGTAAATAGTTCGTTCAAGACTTGTGAAAGCAGATTTTAGACTTAGTTTTAAATTAAAAATATAGCAAACTTAAATAAAAGTGATATGAAAAATATGGAGAAGACTGGGGCTATGGATTCCATTAATTACCAATATCAAAGTGATTTATATTCTCTAATTATAAATTATGCAAATCCTTCATTCAAATTGATTCTTAATATTTCAAAAGTTGATTTTTAGAAATAACAATTGTAGATCGAAAGTATGGGACATCAAAACCCTAGGCTAGCATGCTCCATCAATTGAAATAACAATTGTTTAACACAACCATTTTATCTTATTTATTTATCAAGGCAAATAATCATATAATAATTGCATAAATTAAATAAAATAGAGATTACCACTTTTCATTGGCGAAATAGCTTCCTCCGTCGCCCCAGAGGATGGGTTTAGCTCATCATGTTGGAAACACGCTCAAAAATCATTATTATTGCTCAAAGGGTGTTTACAAAGATGAAATGGAGAAAATGATGAAAATCGGGTGTTTGCAACGTTTATAATTGTTGCAAACACTGTTACAGAGAACGATAACGTAGTAATGTCACTGTCATTGTAGTACTGTGACCCACAGTGGTTTGTCGTTGTCACTGTAGATGAACAACGGTTTTGTGGCGTATTATGTTCTTCGTTCCTTCTTCAGCAGCAACAATGGCAGTTTTCTGCAACTCGATTTTTTTGGCTCTGTAGTGTTCTAAACTCTCCCAAACTCTCCGTAACCCTTTTATGAGTCCACATAACCCTATATATACCAAGCAGCGACGAGAAAGCATTGTAATAACTCCGAAAATCTTCTCATTAACTCTGCCAGCCACGGGATATTTTGTTTCCCTTTTCTTCTCCGGCACACGCCTTTCAGCTGCAAACTCTCCTTATTTATCTCCTTCGCGATTCTGCCGCGACCAAGCTCTATCCAAATACGAGAAGCACAGGTTTAACCGTTGTAATCCCGTGAATATCCCTTCCGGCGTACGTGTTGCCCTGTTTTCTCCTCGCGAGTTATCTAGCCAAAATTAGTCGAACAAAAGGCCTATACCAGCCCTGTTTAGCCAAGAGGAACAAACCCAATTAAATTCGGCAGTTGAATCTCCTTCTAGCACGCCCAAAAGTCCAACCCTAATCTGCCAGGCACAAAACTCGTTTTCCCGCCAAAACCAAAATTCAAAGAAGGAAGATGGGTGCGATGGATAAATTTGGGCTACACATAGCCGTGGGTGCTAAGAATGAATTTGGGCTGCACATAACCTTGGGAGACCCTTAGCCAAATCTGGGGTCCGTTTAGCAAATGTCCTCCGGGGGTTCTCCGGGTAATTTTTCGAGCCGAAATTTCCAACAAGTGTAATTCTCCAATAACACCTACAAACACACAAAACACCATAATAAATACAAAAACGAGTACCAACATAGAGAAAATTGAGGACAACTTAGACACAAAAATGTGTCTATCAAATACCCCCAAACTTATTATTTGCTAGTCCTTGAGCAAATCTAATCTAAAAAAAAATGACTACACTTAGCACGTGCAACAAGCCGTTAAACCTCTAGGTGACCCTAGTGGCGTAGTGTCGTCTCCGGAGGGTTTACCATAGGTGTACCCACAAAACCTTTACTCCAGACCCTAGCTATCTACGCAGAACCTTGGACGGCACTAAAGAATCTCCTTGGTTGACATACTCTCATTGACTACTGGAGGAAGTACACTGATGCGAAATTCCAATTGTTGTACACGAGTTTGCACTCAAGCATACTAAAATTCATATAAAGTGACAGGGCTCTACTCAGATAGTTTCTAGACATCATAAACCGGAGTCAACCAATCACATGGATAGATTAAGAAGATGGATGTAGATAAAAAAACGTAGATGATGTTGACTAAGGTGAACCTATCCTAATGGACTGAGATACAGGTCTGACTAATATCAACACAAATTGGCATATACAAGGGAACCAGTGGTCGATAATCCTAACTCTAGGTCAACTCAGCTGGCATATACAAGGGTACCAGTGGTCGACTTTATTGTATTTATTCCGGTTGGTCTGGTGGTCTGGTCTCTTTTTTTTTTTCTTTTTTTTTTTGGTATCTCAGTCACTCTATTTCACCCTAGCAAAGGTAAAAAAAGGAAAAAAAAAAGTGATCAGGATTCTTTCGATGTTTCCATCACGAGATATGGCGAAACTACCATGTTTTTTTTTCTAACACCTGAGCTCTGTGCTTTTATGAATAGACTCTTTAGATGTTTCCATCTAATCAGATTGGTTCCTCAACTCCTACAACCAAGATGCTTCCATCCACTTAGATTGGTTAGTGCCATCCTTAATAAACATAAATTTCTAGGCTCTGGAGTTTATTTATTCTAACAAAAAGGTAATAAAAAAATTCTACCTTACCCCCAAACTTAAATCTATCATTGTCCTCAATGTTTCTAATGAAAGAGCAAAGCCAAAAAGTAAAGTAACATGAGGAATCAGTAAAGAGAGAAGTCGGAAAGATAGTACCTGGGTGAAGAGAGAAATCAAAAACTAAAATACAACATACAATCGCCTCGATGGTCAATCAAGGGTAAATAGGGTCCTCCAGAGGGACCTCCTCAACATCATCTGTAGGAAAGGGCTCTAAAAAGGGTTTCAATCTCTGACCGTTAACCATTGAAGAACTACTACCATCCAGTGTCTCGATCTCAACAGCTCCATGAGGAAAGACAGTGCGAACAATAAAAAGAACCGTCCACCGAGAACGTAACTTCCCAGGGAAAATATGCAAGCGGGTATCATACAGAAGAACTTTTTGACCTGGAGAAAATTACTTCCTTAAAATATTTCTATCATGCACAAGTTTCATTTTGTTCTTATACTCCTTAGCACTATCGTAAGCATCTATACGAATCTCTTCCAACTCATTGAGCTGGAGTTTCCTATGGGCTCCTGCCTTGTCAAGTGAAAAATTTAGCTGCTTAACAGCCCAATAAGCTCTATGTTCTAACTCAACAGGTAAATGAAATGCCTTGCCATACACAAGTCGATAAGGTGACATTCCAATGGGGGTCTTAAACGCAGTACGGTAAGCCCATAAGGCATCAGTAAGCCTAGACGACCAGTCTTTCCGATTAGGATTAACTGTTTTCTCTAATATACGTTTTATTTCCCAATTAGAAACCTCTACCTGACCACTAGTCTGCGGATGATACGGGGTAGCTACCTTATGTGTAATACCATATTTCTTCATCAGAAGCTTAAAAGGTCCATTACAAAAGTGCGACCCTCCATCACTAATTATAGCACGCGGTGTACCAAAACGTGTAAGTATATTATCTTTCAAGAACTCAATCACAACCCTATGGTCATTGGTTTTACACGCAACCGCCTCAATCCACTTAGAGACATAGTCTACAGCGACAAGGATGTATAAGTTACCAAAAGAATTAGGAAACGAACCCATAAAGTCAATATCCCACACATCAAAGACCTCAACAACTAAAATAGGGTTCAAGGGCATCATGTTCCTACGGGAAATGGTTCCTAATTTACGCAACGTTCACAAGTAACACAATAACTGTGGGAGTCTTTAAACAACGAAGGCCAATAGAATCCACACTGCAATATCTTAGCAGCCGTCTTCTTAGCACTAAAGTGACCCCCACAAGCATGATCATGACAAAAGGAAATAATACTGGACTGGTCACTCTCAGGTATACATCTCCTAATAATCTGGTCTGGACAATACTTAAATAAATAAGGATCATCCCAAAAGAAATGCTTAACCTCGGCTAAAAACCTAGAACGATCTTGTTTACCCCAATGTTGGGGCATTCGACCAGTAACAAGATAGTTCACTATATTCGCATACCAAGGTAATTGGGTAACAAAGAACATTTGTTCATCAGGAAAACTATCCCTAGCAGGAGGAGAATCATCAGGGGTATCCACAACAAGCCTAGACAAGTGATCTGCTACTACATTTTCTGCACCTTTTTTGTCTCTAATGTCTAAGGAAAATTCCTGTAACAAGAGGATCCATCTAATCAATCTAGGTTTAGTATCCTTCTTGGAAAGAAGATACTTCAAAGCAGCATGATCGGTGAAGATTATGACCTTAGAACCTAAGAGATAGGGTCTAAACTTGTCTAAGGCAAACACAATGGCTAACAGTTCCTTCTCCGTAGTGGTATAGTTCAACTGGGCATCATTCAGAGTTTTGCTAGCATAGTAAATCACATGAAGTAATTTGTTTTCTCGCTGACCTAGCACAACACCAATAGCATAATCTGAAGCATCGCACATGATCTCAAGGGTAGGTTCCAGTTGGGTGCATGTACTATAGGGGCGGTAGTAAGTAAAGTCTTAAGCTTCTCGAAAGCCTCTAAACAAGCATCATCAAAGACAAACTTAACATCTTTTGCAAGAAATTGCAAAGAGGTCTAGAAATCAAGCTAAAATCCTTAATGAATCGGCGATAAAAACCTGCATGCCCTAAGAATGACCTAATATCTCTTACGGTTTTTGGGACCTGTAAAGTCTTGATAAGGTCAACTTTGGCTTTATCTACCTCTATACCCTTAGAAGATACTATATGCCCTAAAACAATTCCTGATCGAACCTTGAAATTACATTTCTCCCAAATAAGCACTAGATTGTTTTCCTTACACCTAGTCAACACTAATGACAAATGATGCAAGCACTCATCGAAAGACGAACCAAACACTGAAAAATCATCCATAAAGACCTCTAAGAACCATTCTACCATATGTGAAAATATGCTCATCATGCAACGTTGAAAAGTCGCAAGGGCGTTACATATCCCGAAAGGCATGCGTCTATACGCAAAGGTACCAAAGGGACAGGTAAAAGTGGTTTTCTTCTGGTCTTCTGGGGAAATAACGATCTGATTATAGCTAGAGTAGCCATCTAAAAAGCAGTAATGACTATGTCCAGCTAATCTCTCTAGCATTTGGTCGATGAAGGGAAGGGGAAAGTGGTCCTTCCTAGTGACCTTGTTCAATTTCCTATAGTCAATACAAACACGCCAACCCGTGGTCACTCGGGTTGGGATTAATTCATTGTTATCATTCTGGACTACAGTAATACCGGATTTCTTGGGAACAACCTGAACGGGGCTGACCCACTTGCTGTCTGAAATGGGGTAGATAATGCCCGCATCTAACGACTTAAGAACCTCGGTTCGAACTACTTATTTCATATTTGGGTTCAGTCTACGTCGCATCTCCCTAGAAGGTTTGGTGTCACTCTCTAAATAGATCTGATGCATACATACAATGGGACTTATACCCTTAATGTATGTTATGGTCCACCCTAAAGCTTCCTTATTGTTTTGAAGGACGGTTACTAGCCTACTTTCCTGATCACAATCCAAGTCGGAAGCTACAATTACAGGTAAAGTTTCAGATGGGCCTAAAAACACATACTTCAAGGTATCTGTTAGTTGTTTAAGGTCCAACTTAGGAGGCTCTTCTAACGAAGGAACTAGGGTAGACTTAGAAACTGGTAGTGGTTCGAACTTAGGTTTCCATCCATTACTAGTGTCTGACAAAGGGGTTGAATCGAACAAATCATTCACCTCATTAATCACATTATCATCATCAAAATCAATCCCAAAGTGAGCTAAGCATTTCTCTAATGGATCTTCTAACAAAGTGTTTGGTAATGACTCCTCGACTAATGTTCCTATCATGTTCACCTCTTCTATGTTCGAGTCATCTAGTTCAGAGGGTAGCTTACTAATATTAAAAATGTTCAGTTCAATAGTCATATTACCAAAAGACAAGTTCATAATACCATTTCGACAGTTAATGATCGCATTGGATGTAGCTAAAAACGGGCGACCTAAAATCATTGGTATTTGGTTTTCTGGGTCAGGGACAGGTTGGGTATCTAGGATAACAAAATCCACTGGATATATAAACTTGTCGACCTCGATAAGAACATCCTCGATTACACCACGAGGAATTTTAATGGACCTATCAGCTAACTGGAGTGTCATCTGGGTAGGTTTCATCTCACCAAGTCCTAGCTTAAGGTACACATAGTATGGGAGTAAGTTCACACTGGCTCCTAAGTCAAGCAACGCTTTCTCAACACGGTATTTACCTATTGTGCAATAAATGGTAGGGGACCCTGGGTCTTTATACTTGGGAGTAGTGGTATTCTGAATAATAGAACTCACGTGACTAGATAGAAAGGCTTTCTTCTGGACACTAAGCTTCCGCTTTCGCGTACACATATCCTTAAGAAACTTGGCATAAGCGGGAATCTGCTTAATTGCATCTAATAATGGAAGTTTGATAGTTACCTGCTTAAAAACCTCCAATATATCATTAGAGTTCGACTCCCTTTTAGTTGGAACTAGCAGCTAGGGGAATGGGGCTCTGGGAACAAAGCCGGGCTCAACAGGACCCTCATTGGTCTCTTTAGAGACTCTATCGCTTTTTCTCATTTTACGGCTCGAGAAGGGTGAACTACTGACATGTTCACTTTCGGGCATGGCGACCTTATTGTCAACTTTCTTTCCACTCCTAAGGGTTGTAATAGAATTCACATGATTGTACGATTTCTCTCCGTTAGGGTTAGGATCAGTATGACTAGGGAACCTTCCATCTTCTCTCTCACTAAGAAACTTAGCTATTTGGCCGACTTGAAGTTCTAATTTAGCAAGAGATTGGGAATTATTCTTAAAATTCTGCTTGGTTTCCTCTTGAAAATTACCCTGGATCTTTACTAACATTTCCTGGCTTTGAGATAGCATATCCTGGCTCTTTCTTAATATACTAAGAGATTCCTATAAGCTAGTTATTCTATTCTCAGATGGGTTCTGGGCCTGACCTGAAGAGTTCTTAGTATAACCAAAACCTGGGGGAGGCTGAGAATTACTAGATTGGCCTTGATTCTGGCCCTTAGACCAAGAGAAATTAGGATGGTTCCTCCAACCGGGATTGTAGGTCTCTGAGTATAGGTCAAACTGCTAACGGTTCTCAAACCTAGAGTTGTTATAGACAACATGGGTTTGTTCTTCACTAACCTGTCCTTCTCAAAATGAGATATTAGGTTCTACTCCACAACTAGAGACTTGAGAGGCTCTAATCCTATCATCAGGTTCAACAAGAGACCTATGTTTAGGCTGATTCAATTTCAAAGCTTCTAACCTTCTAGACAAAGCAGCAAACTTAGCATCTGACCCGAAGCTTGTATCTAACATATTGGTGCTACTTCTATTGACCAAGAGTCTCTTAGGGGGTTCAACACAAGACTCCCACTGTTGGGATTTTTCAGCGACAATTCCTAAGAAGGTAAAAGCATCCTCAGCACTTTTACTAGTGAACTCACCAGCGCACATAAACTCGATCATGGCTTTGGTCGAATAGTCTAAACCATCATAAATAGTCTCTACAAGTTTCATCTTATCAAATCCATGGTGAGGACAATGGGATAGGAGATCATTGAATCTCTCTAAAAACCTATAAAGAGACTCTCCCTCTTGTTGCACACTTTGAACTAATTTTCTGTCTAACAATTTGCAGTTTTATGCTTAGGGTAGAATTTCATATAGAAAGCGGAATGAGTTCTGCCATGTTTCAATGGATTCGGATGGTAGGTTGTTTAGCTGTGGTCTTGGCTTTATCTTTCAAGGAAAAGGGGAACATCTTAAGTTTCAAAACTTCATCAGTAAGGTATTTTATTCTAACTATCCCACAAATTTCCTCAAAGTCCCTAATATGAAAATAAGGGTTCTCATCATCTTTTCCTAAGAATATAGGGATCATCTGAAGAATACTAGGTTTTATCTCAAAATTAGCCGTATTGGCTGGCAATTTAATGCACGAAGCTCGGTTGGTCCTAGTTGGGAACATGTAATATTTCAAAGTTGCCATCGCTGGCACAGCTGAAGTACTAGGGGTACTTTCCTCACGAAGAGACGGATTCTCAAAACTGAAGTTTCCAAAAACAGGGCTCTCAAAAGAAGAGTCTTCGAGCTCCCCGCTTCCACAAGAAGAATTACTAGGTTTTTCACTAATCAATCGACCTAGATTGTCTCTTTTTCAAGCCCGTTCTCTAATGACCTCGGGCATACATTAGAATAAACAAAAAGAAGAAAAGTCCTAAAAGGAAGGGAGGTTCTATGCAAACACAAACAAGGCTGACTCCACCACAGCAAACCTACTGATTTCTAGCAAACAAAAAGCATGATGGCTCTACTTAGATTGTTTATAGACCAGATTCTAATCCTTCGAAAGGGAATTCGTTACAATCTGATCAAACTTCTCTGGAATCAATCCGAGTTGAAGTAAGTTGAATAGAGGCGAGGGAAGCTGCGTGGAGCTATGATACCCAAGGCCTCACCGCATTACAAGGCGGCGCAGTCACGCATTCAACTCACAGAAACCATCATGAACTTCGAAGTATGCTTAAAAGAGTAACCAATATTTTTCGAACGACTTTCCTATTAAGCTCGTTACCCTATCGGTCTCGTTTTATTCCAAATTTTAAAGCTTAGGTTCGCGTTAAGTATCGTTTTCCTAAGGCGGGCAAGAAGAGAATGGTGATGAAATCCGAACCCTTATCTTGTATGGCCAGTCCTTGCCTTTTACTAGGAAATTAAAGCAGCCGTTTTCAATTCCTCAGTATATATGCAAACGAAGGAATACAATAACTCGCTGACAGGGGATTCGCGAGTGTTTCGACAAACTTACCTCTCGTTCTAGACGGGGGATGAACCGTTGTAGTCGACTCGGGCCACGACTCCTATGTCATGTACGAACCCAAGGGGCCGAGGCGATATCGTAATCGCCGTCCTTCTCTACACACAATTTATATTTAAACTACCCTTCCGTAGGGTTTAAAAATAATGTCCCAAAGTTTAAAGTCCAAAGTCCAAAAATAAAGTGCAAAAGAAAAGGAAAGTCTAAAAAAAAATATCTAAAAAATAAAAATGTCTCTTTTTTTTTTCTCTCTTTTTTTTAAAATAAAAAAAATCTTTTCCTTTCGCTCCTTTCGCTTTGCCTTTTACTCCAAGTCTTTAAGTATTCACCAAAAGCTTTGGCAAAATTTTCTTTCGCTCCAAATTCCAAATTCTGTAAGGAAAAGACAAAACCCCAAAAACGTAAAGAAGAACAAAAACAAATAAAAACCTAAAAAAGAAAAAAAAATCTAAAAACTCTAGCCTAAAGACAAGTCCGAGTCGGCGGCGCCAAAAATTGATGGTTATTTTCAATAATGTTGTAGTAAATAGTTCGTTCAAGATCTAAGCAATTGAACATTTCTCTAACTAGTTCATTTGATTCATTTGAACTAGTTATGGTGAAGAAGAATATGGTTGATATGAGAGTGATTATATGGCTAACCATTTGGTTGACTATTGTTGAACCAACAAATGTTAATGTTTGGGTACGGTTCATAAACCCAAAATTGAACATTTCATTTGTGTGTAACAAGCTAAGTTTTCGATCCAAAGGTTGAGAAATATTAACTTGAATCTAATCAGGTTTTCATCTAACGGTGAATATTGAATGCTTTGTTACCAAGCTAACATTGATTGTAAACCCTGATTTGAAAGATTATATAAGGGAGAACTCTAGCAACTTGGAAACCTAATCCCCACACCTTACGTGTCATACTTGTTTGCTAAGCTAGAGTCGATTCTCCTTTAACCTTTGGTTTTCTTCTTCTAAAACCTGGTTAACGACTTAAAGACTTCATTGGGATTGTAAAGCCAGACCGATACTACTTTTCTTGTAGTTGTGTGATCTCGATCTTCTTTGTTTCTATCGTACAAGTACAATTGAAATAATTGGCTTGAGATTTATATCTCCGATAGGCAAGATAGAAAAGAAACCGCAAACACTTCGTCTAATTGTTTGTGATTCCGCAATATCTTTTTTCGCTGTGTCGATTAAGATTATTGTGAGGTGATCAATAATACTAGGTTGTTCTTCGGGAATATAAGTCCGGGTTATTGATTGGTTCCTGTTCACCTTGATTTATCAAAAGACGGAACAAAACTCATAGGTTTATTCGTGGGAGACAGATTCATCTATTCTGTAGACTTTTCTGTGTGATACAGATTTGTTTATTAAAGTCTTTGACTTTGGGTCGTAGCAACTCTTAGTTGTGGGTGAGATCAGCTAAGGGAATCAAGTACGTAGCATCCTGCTGGGATCAGAGGCGTAGGAGCATAACTGTACCTTGAATCAGTGTGAGATTGATTGGGGTTCAACTACAGTCCAGACCGAAGTTAATTTGGAGTATGCTAGAGAATGTAGCGGCTTAATACAGTGTGTGTTCAATCTGGACTAGGTCCCGGGGTTTTTCCTGCATTTGCGGTTTCCTCGTTAACAAAATTCTGGTGTATGTGTTATTTTTATTCCGCATTATATTTGTTTATATAATTGAAATATCAAAGGTTGTGCGTTGTTCAATCAATTAGAATATCCGACCTTTTGGGTTGTTGATTTAAATTGATTGACACTTGGATATTGGTCTTTGGTACCATCCGAGTTATCTCTCTTTGATAAAGACTAGCAGATTTCTATTTGCATGAGTAAAGATCAAATCGAGAGATTGAGATATAAACTCTTTGATATACTTTTTATCTAGATTGAGTCTGACTGTATAGTTGATTCTCTAGAAAGTATATTGGAGTTTGTCCATACAGATTGGTAAGCGAAATATTGGGTGTGGTTGTTATACCCCCGCGTTTTCAATTGGTATCAGAGCCGGCAAACACGTTCAAGACCTTATAAGTCTGTGTTTGTAGAGATCTGACCCTATGGACAGAAACTTCTCTAGAAATGCTTCACCAGGATTAAAAACCAATCGTAGAAGAAGTTCTGATAAAATGGTTATTCTCCAGAAAAAGTTGCATGAACAAATCTGGATCAACTCTGATCTCTATAGATGGTGGATTTTCGACAAAGGGTAAAATTATAAAACTATACTCCGGATCCGGCAATCGGATGAGTATTGAGGCCCAAGTCTCTCATTAAAGCATAAAAGCTCATGCCATAAATCTCTGACTGAGAAGGCTGTCTCTCAGAGTATATGTAGATGTGTAGTCTCCCAGCTGAGGCCACGGCATCTCATGAATACTGAGCAATTTCAGTAATTACTCCGGATCCGGCAATCGTATGAGTATTGAGACTCATGTTTCCAAGCGTGAAAGCTCATGCCATAAAACCTCGGATCGAGAAAGTCTCTCAGAGAAGATGTAGATGTGTAGTCTCCCAGCTGAGACCATGATGGTTATTTTCAATAATGTTGTAGTAAATAGTTCGTTCAAGACTTGTGAAAGCAGATTTTAGACTTAATTTTAAATTAAAAATATAGCAAACTTAAATAAAAGTGATATGAAAAATATGGAGAAGACTCAAATATGGATTCCATTAATTACCAATATCAAAGTGATTTATATTCTCTAATTATAAATTATGCAAATCCTTCATTCAAATTGATTCTTAATATTTCAAAAGTTGATTTTTAGAAATAACAATTGTAGATCGAAAGTATGGGACATCAAAACCCTAGGCTAGCATGCTCCATCAATTGAAATAACAATTGTTTAACACAACCATTTTATCTTATTTATTTATCAAGGAAAATAATCATATAATAATTGCATAAATTAAATAAAATAGAGATTACCACTTTTCATTGGCGAAATAGCTTCCTCCGTCGCCCCAGAGGATGGGTTTAGCTCATCATGTTGGAAACACGCTCAAAAATCATTATTATTGCTCAAAGGGTGTTTACAAAGATGAAATGGAGAAAATGATGAAAATCGGGTGTTTGCAACGTTTATAATTGTTGCAAACACTGTTACAGAGAACGATAACGTAGTAGTGTCACTGTCACTGTAGTACTGCGACCCACAGTGGTTTGTCGTTGTCACTGTAGATGAACGAAGGTTCTGTGGCGTATTATGTTCTTCGTTCCTTCTTCAGCAGCAGCAATGGAAGTTTTCTGCGACTCGATTTTTTTTGGCTCTGTAGTGTCCCAAACTCTCCGTAACCCTTCTATGAGTCCACATAACCCTATATATACCAAGCAGCGACGAGAAAGCATTGTAATAACTCCGGAAATCTTCTCATTAACTCTGCCAGCCACAGGATATTTTGTTTCCCTTTTCTTCTCCTGCACGCGCCTTCCAGCTGCAAACTCTCCTTATTTATGTCCTTCACGATTCTGCCGCGACCAAGCTCTATCCAAATACGAGAAGCACAGGTTTAACCGTTGTAATCCCGTGAATATCCCTTCCGGCGTACGTTTTGCCCTGTTTTCTCCTCGCGAGTTATCTAGCCAAAATTTGTTTAACAAAAGGCCTATACCAGCCCTGTTTAGCCAAGAGGAACAAACCCAATTAAATTCGGCAGTTGAATCTCCTTCTAGCACGCCCAAAAGTCCAACCCTAATCTTCCTGGCACAAAACTCGTTTTCCCGCAAAAACCAAAATTCAAACAAGGAAGATGGGTGCGATGGATAAATTTGGGCTACACATAGCGTTGGGTGCTGAGAATGAATATGGGCTGCACATAACCTTGGGAGCCCCTTAGCCAAATCTGGGGTCCGTTTAGCAATCCTCCGGGGGTTTTCCGGGTAATTTTTCGAGCCGAAATTTCCAACAAGTGTAATTTTCCAATAACACCTACAAACACACAAAACACCATAATAAATACAAAAACGAGTACCAACATAGAGAAAATTGAGGACAACTTAGACACAAAAATGTGTCTATCAGACCACGGCGCATCTCATACTGTATAGAATCGCAAAATTGGATGGCTCCTAGACAACATTTCTGCTAGTATAGAGCAATAACGTCTTCAGGATGCAACCATGTTTTCCCAGACTATACAAGAGGAATATGACACTCCAGCAAGTTCATATTGCTCGACCCTCAGATAATTAATGCTCCTAGGAAAAGAAGCCCTACTAGTATAGAGCCTTCAGTTAATTATCTATAATCGCCTGAATATCCAGCAATATTCTACGATTCTTAGTTATATTTCGTCACTTCAATTCGTGTTTCTTCCCAGCAGAATTCCACAGGTTAGTGATAAATATTCAACGAGGCAGGCATCTGAGCATCGAATAAGACTTGACTAAAATGGTGCAAGTGTACTTAACAATAATGCATAGACCAGCATTAGAATGCGCAAATGAGCATTTCAAAAATATGAATGAACGATGAACCTATGCAAAATAGGAAGGAAAAATAATAATAATAAAATATTAGCAAAGGCGCCGTGGACCGGGCTCATCACCGGTTTGGCCATCATGCCGTGACCGATCCCGCGCCCAATTTTATATTTTGTCATATTTTATTATTTTTCCCTGATCTCGTGAAAATTCTCTCGTTCGAGCTAATCTCCTTCGTTTCAAGGAAATTCTCTAATCTCATGATTTTATCAAAGAAATAATAAAATTAGGTAAAGGTGTCGCGGGACCGAGCACCAACCGGCCAGCCATGCCCTAGCCGTGGCCGGTCCCACACCTCACGTCCCCATTATTTTATTATTTCTCTCAAATTATGAAAATTCCTTGATTTTATGAATTTTCCCTAAAACCATGAAAATTCCCTAATTTTATGAATTTTCTCTAAAATCATGAAAATTATTATAAAATTAGGAAAACTCGTGGGACCGGGCACCAGCCGGCCGGCCATGCCCTAGACGTGGCCGGTCCCACACCTCACATTCCCATTATTTTATTATTTCTCTCAAATTATGAAAATTCCTTGATTTTATGAATTTTCCCTAAAACCATGGAAATTCCCTAATTTTATGAATTTTCTCTAAAATCATGAAAATTATTATAAAATTAGGAAAACTCGTGGGACCGGGCTTTAGCTGGCCGGCCATGCCCTAGCCAGTCCCACACGCCTATTATTTTATTATTATTTTTTGTTTTAGTTTCCTGATTCCATGAAAACTCCCTGGTTTCAACAAAATACCTTGATTTTAACAAATCTCTCTGATTTTATGAAATTTTCCTAAAATCATGAAAATTACATAAAATTGGGAAGAGGACTCTGGGACCGTGCCCATTGGCCGGCCGACCATGCCTTGGCCATTGCCGGTCCCACACTCCATCATTCCCTATTTTATTATTATTATATGTCTCTCATCTCATGGAAATTCCCTAATTTCAGCAAACTCTCCAGTTTCATGGAATTTCCCTCAAATCAGAGAAAATACATAAAATCACATAAAACTGGGAAAGTGTGGGACCGTGCTTGTTAATCAGCCAGCCATGCCCTAACCGTGGTCGGTCCCACACCTTGCAATTCCCTGTTTTATTTATCATTTTTCATCATCTCATGTATTTTTCCTAGTTTCAAAAAACCACGGATTCTCGCATATTTTCTCAGAATGTTGCTCAAATGCGCATCGGAAAATACTGAAATTCTCAGGACTGAGACAGGGACACTATGGTGACACGAGCACATCCCCTTGACCGACCAAGGGTGGCTCTAAGGCCTGCAAACAGCCGATCCCGCATGTTTTAATGATTTTAACCTAATTTGCTCAATTGCTCATGTTATGTTCAAACTTCTTCCAAACAATTAAGTTTTCGCTTGGACGACCATCCGGCCACCAAGAGCCGGTCTCATGACCTCTTGGTCGGTTCCTCCTCAGTTCATGACCAGGTTTTATTATTTGTCGTTCACACGAGCATTATTTCAATAAATGATTAAACCAGCATTTAATCATTCTTTCACCAACTGGTCCTCTGAGAGACTTTGGTAATTTTGCTCATTCGAGCATCTGGGCGTACATGGTGGACTCGTCATCCCATGTAGCCGGTCCCTTCTTCACTCTGCAGATTGATTTGCAAAAAATCATCATTTCAGTAAAATTAGGGTTTTTGAATCCAGAGCTCTGCCGAAACATGATTCTGAGCAGATTCAAATACTCTGATAATTTTATGTTGATTCCATGATAAACATTTTTATTTATTTTACTCGACCCAGTGATCGGTATCTTAAATTAATATTTTATTTGGTCCTGCTACCAAAGAATTCATCAAATGAGCAACATTTGCTCAAACCTAAGCAATATTTGCTCAAACTAGCAATATTCCTTAAACTAGCAATATTTGCTCGAACCAGCAATATTGGTTCAACTATCAATATTATTCAATTCAGCAACACAGTTTGCTCGTTTTAGGTAATCAACATAATAATACCTCGTCTCAGCAGACATATTTGATTCACATTTGCAAAACATGTTCAATTCAACAATACATGGACTCATCGTCCCACAAAGTCAGCAACTGACTTCACAAATCACGAGATTTCAATCGTGTCACATGGGGGGATATTAACTAGGGTTTTGGTCTCAGCGGTCTACGGCACGTGTGTTCACCCACGATGAGAATGTGAGCAAGTCGTGCAATCAGTTGGAAGAGTCAGCAAAGTAGTAGGTGGAAAATTAACCAAGTCTCCGCACAATGAGCAACTGGTTTTAACACGATTTCCCACTTCCCCACTCTCTGATTCCAGCAAACTGTCACACTTCATGGGATCATGGTGTTTTCAACTCCGGCATTATAAAATGTCTCTGAATCCTGATTGAAAGGACAAGATTCGAACAATCGAATATTGGTCTAAACAAGGAATTCTCGGCAAGTTCATACAGACAATCTTTCGTCTACACGAACTCATCGTCTGAGCATTCACTCTCAATTGAGCAAAATTCAATCATTCAGAGCGTTCTTACGCTGAATTCACAACACACCTACAATCTCAGATCACCATTGATCTCACACATTTCCCAGCTTCCTTCCTACAGATCAACCCATCCTCTCTTGTGACCGAATTAACTCTAGAACGGCCATTGTTCTTGGTTTAGGCCGGAGTCCTATAGATTGATCTCTCGAACTTAAAGCACTCCCTTCTTGCAGTGCATCTATGTGAGGTTCAACATTTCGCTCGGTTCAAGGAGTCTCCACACGGACGTTTCCTCAATTCCGTAAAACCAGCAAATCGTTTTTCCCCATCAATAGATTGGCGACCACAGTGGGAGATTAATCTCTCGGTTGCAATCTCACGATTTCACAAGATGGCTGGTCTTAGATCTAGGTTATTTACAGGTTCCAACACAAACGACGCTAGCACTAGCAACAACAATGCCAACGACAATGAAGATATCCCGGAAATAGTTCCGGCCTCTAACACCGACGGTGGTGACATTAGTACTCCTCACGCTAACACGGAAGGTCATCCTCTGTTCGGCCGACACCCTGAGGAAGTCAGAGGAAACCACCACCCACCATTGCCGATCTCATCAAAGTGCAAGAGACTCTTGCAAAAAATCAGACCGATATGGCTACGGCACAGAAGGAACTATTTAATCAACTGAAGGCTCTCACTGATACAATGTCAGATAAAACTCAAGGAAAAGGGAAAGAGAAGGAGAATCCTCAGATGCTGATCCTGAGGTAATTCCAATTCATACGGTGGATGATGACGAAGTCCGCAAAGCTGCAGACGATTCATCAGGAAAAGAATCATCAAATTTCATTACTCGGGAATATTTGGAGCGTCTTCTGGAGAACCGTGGAAAGGACAAGACGTCACATGTTCATCGTCACCAGCCTCCTTATCCTGCCGCTATGTAAAGGATCCCTCTTTTGAAAGGTTATACTTCTCCAACTTTCACTCTGTATGATGGAACCGACAATGCTCGAGAACATGTCTCTCGTTTCCTCGAAGCCTTAGGAGAGCATGAACACAATCACGTTGTTCGTCTCAAGGAATTTTCAAAATCTTTGAAAGGCAGGGCATACACCTGGTACAACAACATCGCACCAGGGACTATTAACAATTGGGGAGAAATGATTAACGCCTTCTACAGAAAGTACTTCTTCGTGTCAGAGCAAGTCACTCTCTCCGATCATGGAAGAATGTTTTAGAGGGTCAGTGAAAACCCCAATGATTACGTGAAGAGATTCAGAGTCCAGGCCTTGGATTGTCATGACCCAAATGTCACGGAGCAACAAATGGTAGATTTGTGCATCAACGGCATGCTCCCTGGTCTACGAGGCTCTCTTGGAAAATCTTCGATTCCGGACTTTCTCAGAGATTCATGATGCCGCGAAGATATCGGCAACCACCGCACCTGCTCTATTGGAAAGAGCAAAACCTACAAAGATCAAGAATCGCGAGATACTCGAGGAAGCGTACGTCGGATCAATAAGCAATACAACCCGCAACCCTCCACAAACGATGTTGCGAAAGGAGCAAGCGCAAGATCGAAACCCGTAACAAGCATACTTCACTCCTCCAAAGACGCAAAAGAAGGACAAACCGAGGCACAGGCTCCTGGCCAACATACAGAGACTCCTGATCAAGATGTACTTGACTTTCCTCTCCCCATTGGAGAAGTGCTCGAACTATTAGATGCCTGGATCCAAGATGGTGCAATCAAATTGCCATATGTCAGGAGAGACCCAACTGAGGAAGACATGGAAAATCCTCGTTACTACCGCTTCCATAGGTTCATCAATCATCCCACAAGTAGCTGCAAAGTATTGAAATACATATTCAGAGAAAAGGTTGAGTCAGGAGAACTTAATCTGGGGGACGAAGGAGTGCACAAAGATCCCCTCCCGGTCAGGACCTTCTCCATTTCTGAAGCACCAGTCAAAGAAGCAGTTCAATCATTGATAGAACATGTATGTGAATTACTCTATCTGTCGAAAGCGCAAAGAGGAGACATGTTCACGGCTTTGAACCACATAGTATCTGGAAGACGCCTATTGATTCCAGAAGTACCTCTTGAACCTTCAGCCAGTGACAAAGAAATGTATGACTGGGGACTGCTCACCGCAGTGCATATTAAAGGAAATGAATTCAGGAGGGCATTTATTGATGTCGGTACCGCCATCAACATCATTCCTCTGAAAACTCTCAGAGCCGCTGGCATTACTCGACAAGAAGCTACTCATACTCCCATGGCAATCAGGGATCACGAAGGGACTTCCAGAGATGCATATGGCTACATCAATCTCAAAGTTACAGAAAACTCAGTCTGCACTGAGACTAAGTTTTACATAATTCGAGAAGACCCGGGATATGACATGATTCTTGGACGAACTTGGATCCACGCGGGAAAGAAAACTCCAACACCTTCAACATGTCCTGCTGTTGCAGAAAGCTCTGACTCAGGAGAAATGGAAGATAATCCGTCATTCGAGCACTTGGAAGAAGTTAAAGCTTTGACGGAACTCACACAGAAGCCTGGAGAAAGTGCACATTCTTTCATCAAGAGGTTCCGTACTCAGGAAAGTCTTATTCCTATTCATGCACCCATAATACCAATGTTGAAACATACTGCTCTGGTCCGGGGACTTCTCCCTGCTAACAACTTAGCAATTACGAAAAGCTACGAGTGGATAGTCTCACCTCAGCAGTATTACACCAAATGGTTACGCTCGGAGCATCTCCATGTTGATCATTCTATTAAGAGGTTTATTGCTGAAGACATGGCTAAGCACGACAGACAATATGCTGGATACTCTCCTCTACACGAGTGTCCATACGTGCCACAACCATGGAATCAGCAAAAAGTATTCAAGGCGCGAACTACTAAGCCCAACAAATTCAAAGAAGGGGATTTGGTTCTTAAGGCGAGTAAACGAGATCTCCATTCTACAAGGAGCTCTAATTGGAAATGACCATTTATGGTTGCTAGGTCCATAACCGGAGGATACTACAAATTGATCAACACAGATGGAAGAACCCTGCCAGTAATTCACGAGAATTGGCTTAAGGCATTTGTCTGAAATTATTGGGTATTCGAGGTACTGGACGTCTGAGCACTCATGACGTCTGGATTTGGCATTTAGGATTTTTCTTTCATTGTATTTCAATTCCTCCAAAACTTTTGCAATCCTTTCAATCAGTATTTGAATTCAATAATTTATCAAAATTCAGTTCATTTTACTTAAAAGAAAATCTCTATCAAATCCAAAAGAAAATCCTCAATCATCTACCAATCCAAAATCAGCCAATATCAAGACCCAAATAAAAATCTCACATCTCTCAGAAGTTCAAGAGATTATGAAAAGGAAATCAAAGGAAATCAGCAAAAAAGGATTTTTGTTCCTCTGCATCCTTCAAGGCCTGCAGAGCCGCCTTCTCCTTATTCATCTCTTCAATCAGCCTAGCAATCTCGTCTTCCTTCTCCATCACAGTATCATTAGGAAAGGGTATGTTGTTCTCACATGAGTCCTTGATAGCATTCATTTGCTTATGAAGCCACTTTACATTGAAGCCAAGTATTTCTGAATTCTCCAAGTTAAACTCCCAATCAAAGAGTATATCTAGAGTCACAGTACTTCTGGCCCTAGTGCATATATCACTTACAACGCGCAAGATAATTAGGGGTGCACATACCCTACCCATACCCGCCAATCCTACCCTACCCGCCACTGTTTTACCCATATCCTATCCTACCCGCCGTTTAATGGGTAGGGTGACGGTTAAAGATTTCTTTACCCGTCATTAAATGGGTAGGGTGACGGGTAACACTCGAAATTAACCTACCCTACCCGCCTACCCGCCTAATATTAAAAAGATAAAATAACCCTTCTATTGTTTTTTTTCTCCTCCCCGACTTCCGTAGAAACTAGTTTCCGTGGTCCTAGTTTCCCAGGCCGGCGCACCACACTCATATGTCTCTTCTCTTTATCTCTCTCTGCTCTCTCGCTTATTTTGAGAAAATTAAAAACCCTCACAGTTGAACAATTTCATAGTATCATTTGTTCTTGCCGTTGTTGTTGTTGCTTACATGTTGATATAGGTTGCTTAAATTGATAATTGGGAATTTTGTATCCAGCTGATACAATTGTAGGTGGCAAATCAGCCAAAATTGGGGCAAAGAGGAAAAAAATCGAAACACCATCTAAAGAACTAAAATCATCTACAGCAATTAGTGAACCTTGTTCTTGAATTGGAGAATCGGACCGTTATAATACTGAGTGCTTCCAAGTGTCCGTGGAATTAGAGCTTGAGAAGAAGACTGCTGCTAGAGATGAGGATGCAACTGAATATTGGAGGAACAAGTGTTCGGATTTGGAGATTGTAGTCCTGGCATTGGAAATTGAATACTTAATAATGAGATATGAAGAAACTATGGAATCGAATGTAACGAAGGAAAAAGATGACGAATTCCGTTGATGATACCGTGGATCTGTGAGTAATTTGTTAAGTTAGTGATTGGTTCCATTTGCTTTGAATTATGATAACTAATTGAAAATTTTCGCAGTTGATTTAAGTCCCCTTAAGGAAAACTAAGTAAGAATCACCGCATTCGTAATTTTCGATCCAAATTGATACAATCGTAGCCGGTGGTTCTGCCAAATTTGGGGCAAGGAGGAAATTTTTTGAAAGAATGTCTAGAAACTAAAATCATTGACAGGAATTAGGGAACCTGTAATTTTGGATAATGGAGAAAAAAAACGGTTATACCCGCCACCCTATCCTACCCGACCCGCCAATTAATGGGTCGGGTAGGATCTTACCCGCTTAATGGCGGGTAGGGTGGCGGGTAAAAAATTTATTATCCGCCAATCAGCGGGTAGGGTGGCGAAATTGGCCATATCCTACCCACCCTACCCGTTGTGCAGCCCTAAAGATAATACCTACTTGCATTGTTAAAGCATAAACACGCCCAGGGTTCCTGTCCACTATTATGTGACCAAACTTCTTCCATATTTTCTCGTACAAGCCTGCATATCCAATGGGAACGCTGAATCCACCTACTAATTCATGATACGGGAGTGAAGCATCAAAGGGAGGATCAAAAGCAACTCCTGCACTTGGATATTCATGCACCACTATGCGGTTCTCAATTACTGGAGCAGCTTCTACAATCGGGGCAACAATTTCTTCAAGATTCTCTCTTTTGGTGTTTCGATTTCTTCTATCACCAAGCAAGAATAATCTGGGTTTTCCATAACTTCAGTGACAACCTTCTCATGGCCTTGAAGTGCAGGGATGGTTGTCTCTTCATCAACAACACCAGGGCAATTCGGGTTATCCTCATTGGTTTCAATATCCTCAACTTCGGTATTTGACACCTAATACGAAGATTACATGAGGTTAGAGTCGTTTAAGCATGAAACCAAATGAGATTATAAAATACAGCATACAATCAATACCACATCATCAAATTTCATCATTATACACTCAAGACACCAGCAAATAGCACTAAAGTCATGAAAATACGTTTTACGGTAACTTCGTCTGAAAAAACTGTACTCTACTCTGTACTAAAAGACGAACTGGGAGCAATCTACAAGGAATCTGAGGATGGGTTATATACCATTCTCTTCGTATGGATGTCCTCTACAATTTGTCAAAATTTCATAATAATACGATGAACGATCAAAGAGATATGGTCAAAACATCGGGAAACATGCAATCTGAAAAAGTTCTGGAAGTCTCCTGGAAGTTTACTGTTTCGCCTTTTTCAGGTCCTAAACGTCCTCAAAACTCAAAAGCTTCTTAACTAAAGCTTGGAAATTTTCCGGGCTTGAAGATACATATGCGGATCATGAAAATCCGACGTCAGATGAAAGTTTTACGGTGTTTTTGCTAAAAACTGAAATCTGAAATTTTCTGACGACGTATTTCGCCAAAATTACTTGAACACTCACGTGGATTCTCATTCATTCACTCACAAATCAGCAATTTCATACTTCTATAAAGATGTTACAAGATATGTGCTTACTTGGGGAGTCTTCGAAGTGTTCAAAGAGTTGGGATTGCTCGTGTCAACATCAAGAGGTTCATCAGTTTCATTCGGTTCCGAATCTTTGGAACTTCCTTCGCCTCTATTCTCGGAGGATGACCGATTATCAGCACTCTCCACCTCCATGGCAACATCATCCTGAACATATTCTCAAATAATTAGCATTTTCACATGAGGCATTTATGTTTGGCTATGAAGAAGAGTACTCACAACATTTTCTTCTTCAATGCTCAAATCATAGATTGTCTGCCCAGCAGCGGAGAATTGAAGACCATCAATACTACACGGAGCAAAATTCTGTAACCAAATAAAAAATATTGGTTTCATGATCATAGTAATGCGGATAGAAGAAATTACAGCGGAAAAGTGTCGACAACTCAGAGACGTTTGCTGCAATTAATAAAATAGCTCTGGATGCACACCTGACTCCTTCTCGTCCAGAAGTCCTAGCTGCGTCGGAAATATCTGTAAACAATGTCACATTTACGGAAGACGACATGATGGCAGAGGAGGGTCACAACCGGGCCCTACATGTTACCGCACACATCAAGGGTTCGGAGTTCAGAAGGGCCCTCGTCGACACAGGAGCATCTTCGAACGTAATTACTCTCAAGACTCTCAAGACAGCCAAGGTTAGCCTATGCGAGATTGTACGACAGCCCACCACGATGACGGACTTCGAAGGAAATCAAACTTGCACATACGGGTATGTCAATCTGAACTTATCAGTAGGACCCGTTCAATCAAAAGCAAAGTTTGAGGTCATAGAAAAAGAGCCGGATTACCATAAGATACTGGGGAGACCATGGCTTCACGACAACAAGGTCATTCCCTCGACGTATCACCAGTGCCTGAAGACGATGCTAAACGAGAAAGTCATCCGCATTCCCGCATCATTATCTCCGTATGCACCAATATGCGGAGTGGAGCTGTTCGAGCCAAAAGGTACCACACAGGGAGGATCAGACAAAGTCCTGTGCACCCCACTACCCACGTGGGCTTCAATCAAGGAAGGAGACCGACTTACACCACTGGAGGCCAAACACTACAGCACACGTTCTGTAACGAGGCGTCCATCTCTATCCGGTGAGACTCCAACTCATGCTCACACCAAAAGGGGACGCACTTTCGAGGTGAAACGTGATCATAATGGGAGAACGATATACCGGCGCCGCTGTTAGCAATTAGCAGGAGAGACTGGAACTCAGCCTCTCCGCCCAATTGAATGCTGCAAGAATGATGAAACGCAAGATGAGGTACCAATGCCCGCAAGAACTACAAGATGGAACCAATTCCACAACCGACGAGCTCGAGACTCGTTAACATCGGGAATGAAGAATCTCCCAGTGCCGGTCTCTATCCGTTCGACTCTATCCACGAGATTTAACGTACGAGTCTTGTTCAACTACTCAAGGAGTACCAAGATGTGTTTGCCTCGGACATACGAGGAAATGCCTGGTCTGGATGAAAATTGGTCACCCATCACTTACATGTCATACCTGGATCCAAGCCAATCAAGCAATCTCCGAGGCAATTCGGACATGAAGTAGAGGATCAAATCAAGAACGAAATTCAGAAGCTGCGGCTTCATCAGGCCTATTCATCATCCAACCTGGTTAGCCAATGTGGTCCCAAAAAGAAGAAAAACGGACAAATCCGGTCTTTGCGTAGATTTCGAGACTTGAACAAGTGCTGCCCCAAGGACGACTTTCCTCTACCTAACATCGACATGTTAGTGGACGCCACCAGCGGACACGGCATGTTCTCCTTCATGGATGGTTATAGCGGATACAATCAGATAAGGATGTATGAGCACGATGCGAGTAAGACGGCTTTCCGAACCCCTCTTGGCAATTTTTATTATACCGTTATGCCATTCGGTTTAAAGAATGCCGACGCAACGTATCAACGTTCTATGACGGCAATCTTCCACGACATGATGCATAAACAAGTAGAAGACTACGTGGATGATATCTTGGTCAAGTCAAAAGCTCGAGCAGACCACACAAATGTCTTGAGGCAAGTGTTTGAGAGGTGTCGAGAATACAAGTTGAAGATGAATCCTTTGAAATGTGCTTTCGGTGTCTCTTCGGGTAAATTTCTCGGGATTCCAAGTGACCGCAGAAGGAATAAAGGCAGACTGTCCAAAACTCGAGGCTATCCTCACAATGCCGCCTCCCCGAACCGTGAAAGAACTCCGAGTTTCATGGGCAAGGTGAACTACATTCGACGTTTTATACAGGTCCGGCCCAACTTATCGCCTCATTCACCACCTTGTCAAGAAAGGAGCCAGCTTTGTTTGGACCGCAACCCAACAGAAGCTTTTCGGAAAATTCAACGAATACTATCATCTCCAACCGTCATGAAGTCTCCTGTACAAGGGAAACCACTGGTCCTCTACACCGCCTTCAGTGACACCGCCGTAGGGGCTTTACTCGCTCAGGAAGACGATGAGGGAATCGAACGTCCCATATACTATTTCAGCCGAATATTGAGAGATGCTGAACTCAGATATCCAGCAGAGCGGAAAAAGCGTGTTTAGCCTTAATCCATTCCATTCAGAAGTTTAGGCATTACCTGCTATCTAATAGGGTGATACTCGTGTCTAAATCCGATCCTGCAAAGTTTTTACTTTCAAAGCCGGTCCTGACTAGGAGGACAGGCAAATGGCTTCTCCAAATGTCAGAACTAGACATAACGTGTGCATCGCCTAGAGCTATCAAGGGCCAAGCGATTGCGAGACTTACTGGCAGCATTTCCTGGAGAAGGCACTACGGGACTACATGAAGAACTCCCTGGAGAATTTCCGGACGTCTCTATTCTGGAAGAAGAAGTGTGGATCTTGTATTTTGACGGCTCCGCTACCCCTAGTAGCAATACTGGAGGAGCAAGCGTGGTGTTAGTCTCTCCAACCGGAGAAGTATTTTCACATTCCTTCAAGTTAGATTTCGAATGCACCAACAACTCCGCAAAATATGAAGCTTTCCTCATAGGGCTTTCAATAGCTAAACAAGCAGGAGTCACACGTCTGGAGATAAGAGGTGACTCCAATTTACTGGTGAATCAAATGAATGGGTTATATGCATTGAAAGAAGTAACACTAGCCCCGTACCGATCGAAGCACGAGGTTACTAAACTACTTTGCCGATGCAACCATAACCCATGTTGGTCGCAAAGAACAACAAACACGCCGATTGCCTAGCAACATTGGCTTCCAAACTGAAGTTTGAAGGGGCGGAAGAAACCCTGACAGTGAAGAGGAGAACCATAGAATCGACGTGGCTACCGCAATACAAAGACACCAAGACCGACGATTGGCGAACTCCGATCATTTGAGAGCTCAACAGCTCACTCTCCCAAGGAAAGGTCGGTCTCAAAACCCTGCAAAACTTCTTCATGCTTCATGGTATCTCAGTATTATCGGAATCCAGATGGCTCCCTGTCAAGATGTCCGGGAGGTGACGAAGCACAACTACAAATGGATCGTATTCACAATGAAATTTATGGACAATCACCGGTGGTAACGCTTTACCGGAGACTTCAACGCCTCGGGTTATTACGGCCGAGATGGAGGCTCAATCCGGACTACTTGAAGTCCCGCTCAAATTGCCAGGCACCACCACACCAATTGGAGATTTTTAATGTGAACCGCATCGGGACTGGAGAGAACCCTACATTAGCTATCTCCGTGATGGGATAATTCTGCCGGTCAAAAGGACGCTATTAAGATGAAGCAAAGAGCCAAGCGGTTCATATTCCATGAAGGGATCCTCAGATCGCAAGAGCTTCGGGTTATCTCGCTACGATGCCCGGCCGGAGAAGAAATCCCGGTCATCTTTGAGGCATACACACGAAGGAGAACATCAAGGGAAGAGGAAACTGTTTCTCCAAATACACGAGAAATACTATTGGCCGACCATGGAGGACGATGCAGCCGTTTTTGTTCAAAGTCACACAAATGCCAAATCCATGGGAACCTTGTTCATGCGCCTTCTACCCTCTCGCACTCTATAAGCAGCCCATGGTCGTTTTACACTGGGACCTGGACATTATCGGGAAAATCAATCCACCATCATCGAAGCAAAGACGAGTACATCATAACCGCGACGGAATACTTCACCAAATGGGTAGAGGCCATTCCCCTACGAGGAACCACAGGAGCAACAATTGCGGCTTTCATTAAAGAATACATCATTTGTCGTTTTGGCGTGCCCAAGCATATCATCACTGATAATGGCACTCCCTTCTCCAACGAGCGAATACGGAATTACTTGAGGAGTATGGCATTAAACAGTTCTTCTCCACCGTCTACTATCCTCAAGGGAACGGGCAAGCCGAGAGTACCAACAAGACATTGATCCGGATCATCGAAACGTCACACGACAATCCTAGGGAATGGCATGATCGGTTGCCAATGGCACTATGGGCGTACCGTACGTCACCCGAAGCTCCATTGGGGTTTCTGGCGTACTCACTTGTCCACGAGCGGATGCAATTCTCCCACAGAGATCGAATCCCATCGGCCCAGATTCAAGAAGAACCGGATCCATTGGAACGAGGTCAAGTCTCGACTCTAGAATAGCGAGTTAGACACTGGATTTTAGAAGGAATAAAGCATAAGAACGCGCTCGGTGTACATGAATCGAATTTCCGTGGCATACAACAAAATTGTGAAACCACGCGTTTTCAAAGTGGGAGATTTGGTTTTGAAAACGGCCAAACACATCCAACAAGACATGTCTCGCACCAAAATTCTCACCAAAATGGGAAGGTCCCTACGCAGTCACCAAGGCTTATAATACCGGCTACTACAAGATCATTAAGGTAGACGGAGGCGAGCCGGAAGCGATTATCAATGGAAAGTGGCTCAAGGCATATCATGCCCGACCACCGTCTCATCGTGTCAACGATACAAGCATTTATTTTCATTACATGTTTGAATCATTAATTATATTCGAGAGATGTGTCAATGAAAAAACCTGTTTCACCAATCAAAAACAATGCAGCTTTATTCCGCAAAGACGTTTAAAAACTTTTGACATGAACGTCATTAACAATAAAGGAATGAAGTTTAGAAGAGGCCGTATAGAAGATTATAGTTCCTTGAGAGCATCATCTCCAGCCTAGCGTGATATCTTTCTTTCTTTTCTTCAAGTCCCGCACAACTGCTCTACCTTCTCCGATTCTCGCAGCCGAGCCTTCTCCTCTTCCAAAATAGCCTTCGCAGCGGAACAACATTTACAAGGATACCAAACGATCAACCTTGATGATATCAATACGCCGCCGCAACCAGCCCACGTTGAACTCCATGGATTCACAAGTAGATACCATATTCTCCCACTTTTCGAGGCTTGATTCAAAGAACGTTGCGGATAGAAATACTCTCCATCTCAAAGAATCATGGGAAGAAGGCGGTTTACCGCGGTGACCAAAGCAGAGGAACAAAGTGTCGGACCACGTTTACGGTTGCGATATGGCCGTACTTCCTCCATAACTTTGTGTACAAAGGCACAAACTCCTTCCGCACCAGAATCCACCGACATCTCGGTAGGCGGAGGATAAACATTTCATGCGAACATCAAATGAAAGACCTGCATTTGGATATTCATAAGATGAGATACCCAAGTCGGCGTCTTCAAAGGTTCACGGGGTGAATGTGTTTGAATTTGAAGGAAGAGGATCTGGTTAAGTCATCATCATCGATAACCGTGACACATGTTCCTAGGGTATCTCTGCAAGAATGAAGGGATTATTTACTTGATCATTACGACGAACAAGCAATGGTTCGAAAAAGGAAAAAGAGACAAACCTATGATCTTCTTGACTCGGAAAACACGAGCGGGGATTGATCATGAAGTTCGGGACGCAGTCGTGCACGTTTAACGGAAGATCCCGGATGGTATGAAGAAGATGATCCACTGTTGTTCGACATGATGAGGAAACGGAGTTTCTGTGGGAAAGCCCTATTGAAAAATCGCAAAAAATGGTTCAAAACCTCTACACCTGCATATATGCTGAGAAAACCCTAAAACGATTACGGCGCCCGATATGCGAGGATTCAACACCGACCAAGTCAGGCTTTCTTTTGAACCCTAATCAAGAATCGAAGAGCATTTGGATACGAGCAATTCAACCAGCGGTGTGCAAGCACCCACGCCCGGGATCCCGAAAAAAAGAAGAATCCTATTCCTGACTCAAACACCTAAGGGAGAAAGCCGGTTCATCAAAGGCCTGTGGTCACGCACGTATGGAGGATTTCCCACGGCCAGAATCCCTCCAGGTAGACTTCTTTTATTTTGTCTCCTTGCGTTTGTATATGCCACCATCTCATGCCTACCACACAATAGTGTAACCATTATGTGCTAGGCAGGGGACTTAATGTTGATGGTGGGTTTTCATTTGAGGTTAAAATTATAAAAACTGGAAAAATTATGCGCTGACATCTTGTAAAAGATAAGGCCATTTATAAGTGTTGGATACTCCCTCACTTAATTCACCAAGAATGGAGCATGTAGCAACAATCCCATTCTGTGAATACATGAAATTCCTCCAAAGTTGGAGCATGTGGCAACAATCCCTTCCCGTGAATTTCATATCGGCCTTGTATTTCCAAGACTCATTATCGGTGTGGCATGACGACCGAGTGTTACTCTTACAGAGTAACACGAACCTCCAAGCACTATAATGAAACCATGTACGAAATACCCGTACTGGCCGACTCTCGGTGTGTTATACTAGCCCGATTGAGCCCCTCTCGGTGTGTTATACTAGCCCGATTGAGCATCCTGGACCGACCGTATCGGTCCGATATGATCTCGATCGCAGTCATCCAACTCCATAAGCATGATTGGATGACCCCAGATCAATTCCATCACCCCCAAGCAGGTATGAAATACCCACGGCCGACCCCGCATGGTCGGTCATTGGCCTAGCTTGCCAAAAAACCGTTCATACCAAGCATTATGGACGGAAAACCCTAAATTAGGGTTTGCGGCATATTACATGTGTCGCAAAATGGTCTCAACCATCCATCTTCGCAGGTATAGATGGAGGGTGTAGATGTAGACTCAAAGGGCCCAGAGCATGTCAACACGATCACCGTGGGCTCGCCTACACACTTGACCAATCGGTCAAGACCAACCATGCTTGGTTGCAACAAATTCGTACGCCCAAAGGGATCATGGCGCACGGCTTTGGAAGCCAAAATTAGGGTTTCAAGCCATCACGCGCGTCCATCTTCTCCGGCACGAATGGAGGGTCACAGATTATATTAAGCAGGGCCGGTCATACCAGCATGACCACCATGGGCCCATCTACCTCCTCATGTGTTCGGCCAAGGCATATCATGCCTGGTTAATCCAAAACGTGCGTCCAAACTAGCATGGCCACGCCTCCCAAACCACAACCGATCTCGACCACTCAACTTCACCGGACGATTTGAGTGGCTTAGATCACGTTTTCATGGGATAGTCAGGTATAGGTGTGAACACTAGCCTACCACCTACACGTTGGTATGATCGACCAAGACCGACCAAGATGGGTCGTCTTGAAACGCGTGCCCATACTAGGGATGTCATGCGGATTCCAACTCCTTTGCGGCAATGGATTTACGCAAGCAAACCGATCTCAACCACTCAACTTTACCTAGGTCAAATTGAGTGGCCTAGATCGCGCCTTCATGGGACAAAGGAGGTATGGACGTGCACATTGGCATGCTGTCTACACACATGCCCGGTCGGTCCTCTCCAAATCCCTTTCCATGATTGGTTTCGACCAAGCTGAAGAGTGATGCTTGCGCACCTCTTCAAAAAACCCTAATATTCGTTAACGGTCGCAGATGAGTGTCTCAAAGATCATCTCATCCGTCCAACTTCACCAGCTTGGTTATACAACCCTGGTCAGGAGTTATTTGGTTAGTGAGGCGTCATTACCCATCACTTTACCACACCATAATGCGTACACTGCATAAAATACACACGATACTTCACAAGTATCGACTTCTGAATAACACAATTATTCAATTCAAGCATTACATGCTATCTTTCGTGGATCCACGATCCACACATTCCGACATCAATCATGTCACAAACTGGGGGATACATATCGGGGTATTGGTCCAGGCGGTTTACGGCGTGCGGCGTGTAACGCGCCATCACAAGAACGTGTCGAAGTCATGGACGGTTAGAGATGAACAGGAGAAGTGGGCAAGACCGGTCGTGTGGCACCGACGCACAACTCCACTACTCCATCACTCCACTTCCTCCACTTCCCACGAGAGACGTGAATAAGGCTCAATGACTTGTATAAATAGGTTCTCCGCCCTATTTCAAACAACAACACAAGTTCGTACGAGACAGAAAACCAAGTGTTAATACAAAACGTATTCAAACACCCGAGCTTGCTTGCATCAATCACAAGCCTGCTCACCTTTCTCGTACAAGTCATAAGCAAGCCAACACCTTCACAATCTCAACACCTTCTTCGCTTCCCTCCCTAAGATCAACCCCATCTCCTTCACTTTGTGACCGAAACAAGTCCTGAACGGCCATTTCTTGGTTTAGGCCGGACTTGCACATTGATCTCTCGAATCTACAAGCACTCACCGCGCAGTGCATTTGTTTAAGGTTTAAATTCATTCCTCATCCACACCCCGAATTACCAAATTCTGCAGGAGTAGTTTTCACCCATAAACAATAACATGTCACGGCTGCATAACAAAAATAATCTATTTTTCCTTCGTATGAGCATTATTCTTTAAAACGAGGTTTATTTCGGTTTTGTGAAAGCTCACACCTTTTAAGATAAAGTTTTGGTTTCCATGAAAGCTCATAAACAAAATTTTATCACTGGACACAGGTCTATTTCAAAACAAAAATCTCTCTCAAGTTAGGGATTGTTGCTAGTTCCTTAAACTAACGATCGAACGAACATACGTTTAATAAAATAATGGTTTTTCTACGAAACTCACGCTAATATATACACATGTATAGAATTTCAACATGAACAACTCATGAAATCAGCAAAAGAAAAAAAAAAAGAAAAAAAAGAAATGCGTACCTGGTCGGTGTCGGCCGGAAGTTGGACGGACGATGCTAGCTCCGGTCGGACGGATATTGGCGCTCCGGCAAAAATTTTTTTCTGCTCCTGCTAAGCTCGGACGTGAAGGTGATGGGAGGATGAAGAAGATGGTGGTCGTGTGGGAAGAAATAAAAAAAAAAAGGAATTAATTCCTTTTATATACCTAATTTTATTTCCAAAACCTAATTCCATAAGGATTTCCTCTTTCGGCCCGGCCCGTAAATCCTAGACCAACCAAGGTTCCACCATCGAATCAGTTGTTCTACACCAATTTTGCTCACTGGATGATGATCTATTATTCCACTGGGGTTTCCGCTCAAACCATGGCTTGCTCATTCAGTCGAAATCCGGTAATGTCTTATCTTATCACTAAGTTCAATTACTTATTTCTATTTGTACCTGGAAAATCACCATTCAATCGTCGACCGAGGAATATGACTATTCCTCACTAAGCGAGGGACTTAATGTAGATGGTGGATTTTCGACAAAGGGTAAAATTGTAAAACTATACTCCGGATCCTAAGCAATCGGATGAGTATTGAGGCCCAAGTCTCTCATTAAAGCATGAAAGCTCATGCCATAAATCTCTCATCGAGAAGGTCGTCTCTCAAAGTATATGTAGATGTGTAGTGTCCCAGTGAGGCCACGACACATCTCATGAATACTTGAGCAATTTCGATAATTACTCCGGATCCTAAATCGGATGAGTATTGAGACTCATGTCTCTAAGCGTGAAAGCTCATGCCATAAAACCTCGATCGAGAAAGTCTCTCGAGAAGATGTAGATGTGTAGTCTCCCAGTGAGACCACGGCGCATCTCATGTCGTATAGAATCGCAAGATTGGATGGCTCCTAGACAACATGTCTCGCTAGTATAGAGCAATAACATCTTCGGGATGCAACCATGTTTTCCATGACTATACAAGAGGAATATGACACTCCAGCAAGTTCATATTTCTCGACCCTCAGATAATTAATACTCCTAGATAAGAAGCCCTGCTAGTATAGAGCCATCAGTTAATTATCTATAATCGCCTGAATATCCAGCAATATTCTACGATTCTTCGTTATATTTCGTCACTTCAATTCGTGTTTCTTCCCAGCAGAATTCCACAGGTTAGTGATAAATATTCAACGAGGCAGGCATCTGAGCATCGAATAAGACTTGACTAAAATGGTGCAAGTGTACTTAACAATAATGCACAGACCAGCATTAGAATGCGCAAACGAGCATTTCAAAAATATGAATGAACGATGAACCTATGCAAAATAGGAAGGAAAAATAATAATAATAAAATATTAGCAAAGGCGCCAGGGGACTGGGCTCATCAGCTGGCTGGTCATGCCGTGACCAGTCCCAGTCCCAAGCCCAATTTTATATTTTGTCATATTTTATTATTTTTCCCTGATCTCGTGAAAATTCTCTTGTTCGAGCTAATCTCCTTCGTTTCAAGGAAATTCTCTAATCTCATGATTTTATCAAAGAAATAATAAAATTAGGGAAAGGTGTCGCGGGACCGAGCACCAGCCGGCCGGCCATGCCCTAGCCGTGGCCAGTCCCACACCTCACGTCCCCATTATTTTATTATTTCTCTCATATTATGAAAAATTCCTTGATTTTATGAATTTCCCCTAAAACCATGAAAATTCCCTAATTTTATGAATTTTCTCTAAAATCATGAAAATTATTATAAAATTAGGAAAACTCGTGGGGACCGGCACCACCGGGCCGCCATGCCCTAGCCGTGGCCACACCACACCTCACGTTCCCATTATTTTATTATTTCTCTAAAATTATGAAAATTCCCTTATTTTATAAATTTTCCCTAAAACCATGAAAATTCCCTAATTTTATGAATTTTCTCTAAAATCATGAAAATTATTATAAAATTAGGAAAACTCGTGGGGCCGGGCTCTAACTGGCCGGCCATGCCCTAGCCGGTCCCACATGCCTATTATTTTATTATTATTTTTTGTTTTAGTTTACTGATTCCATGAAAACTCCCTGGTTTCAACAAAATACCTTGATTTTAACAAATCTCTCTGATTTTATGAAAATTTCCTAAAATCATGAAAATTATATAAAATTGGGAAGAGTACTCTGGGACCGTGCCCATTGGTCGGCCGACCATGCCTTGGCCATTGGCGATCCCACACTCCATCATTCCCTATTTTATTATTATTATATCTCTCTCATCTCATGGAAATTCCCTAATTTCAGTAAACTCTCCAGTTTCATGGAATTTCCCCCAAATCAGAGAAAATACATAAAATCACATAAAACTGGGAAAGTGTGGGACTATGCTTGTTAATCAGCCGGCCATTCCCTAGCCGTGGTCGATCCCACACCTTGCAATTCCCTGTTTTATTTATCATTTTTCATCATCTCATGTATTTTTCCAAGTTTCAACAAAACCCTGGATTCTGCATATTTTCTCAGAATGTTGCTCAAATGCGCATCGGAAAATACTGAAATTCTCAGGACTGAGACACGGACACTACGGTGACACGAGTACATCCGCTTGACCGACCAAGGGTGGCTCTAAGGCCTGCAAACAGCCGGTCCCGCATGTTTTAATGATTTTAACCTAATTTGCTCAATTGCTCATATTAGGTTCAAACTTCTTCCAAACAATTAAGTTTTCGCTTGGACGACCATCCATTGGTCCCACGTCCACCAAGAGCCGGTCTCATGACCTCTTGGTCGGTTCCTCCTTAATTCATGACCAGGTTTTATTATTTGTCGCTCACACGAGCATTATTTCAATAAATGATTAAACCAGCATTTAATCATTCTTTCACTAACTGGTCCTCTGAGAGGCTTTGGTAATTTTGCTCATTCGAGCATCTGGGCGTACATGGTGGACTCGTCATCCCATGTAGCCGGTCCCTTCTTCACTCTGCAGATTGATTTGCAATAAATCATCATTTCAAGAAAATTAGGGTTTTTGAATCCGAGCTCGCAAAACATGATTCGAGCGATTCAAATACTCGATAATTTTATGTTGATTCCATGATCAAAAATTTTATTTATTTTACTCGACCCAGCAGTCAGTATCTTAAATTAATATTTTATTTGGTCCTGCTACCAGCAATTCATCAAATGAGCAACAATTGCTCAAACTGGCAATATTTGCTCAAACTAGCAATATTCCTTAAACTAGCAATATTTGCTCGAACCAGCAATATTTGCTCAGATTCAAGAATATTGGTTCAACTATCAATATTATTCAATTCAGCAACACAGTTTGCTCGTTTTAGGTAATCAACATAATAATACCTCGTCTCAACGGACATATTTGATTCATGAATTTCAGAACATTTGCAAAACATGTTCAATTCAACAATACATGGACTCATCGTCCCACAAAGTCAGCAACTGACTTCACAAATCACAAGATTTCAATCGTGTCACATGAGGGGATATTAACTAGGGTTTTGGTCTGGCGGTCTACGACACGTGTGTTCACCCACGATGAGAATGTGAGCAAGTCGTGCAATCAGTTGGAAGAGTCAGCAAAGTAGTGGGTGGAAAATTAACCAAGTCTCCGCATAATGAGCAACTGGTTTTAACACGATTTCCCACTTCACCACTCTCTGATTCCAGCAAACTGTCACACTTCATGGGATCATGGTGTTTTCAACTCCGGCATTATAAAATGTCTCTGAATCCTGATTGAAAGGACAAGATTCGAACAATCGAACATTGGTCTAAACAAGGAATTCTCGGCAAGTTCATACAGACAATCTTTCATCTACACGAACTCATCGTCTGAGCATTCACTCTCAATTGAGCAAAATTCAATCATTCAGAGCGTTCTTACATTGAATTCACAACATACCTACAATCTCAAATCACCATTGATCTCACAGCAGAAATTGCAATGCTTAAGGATTTAAAATCTGTCAAAATCCCTTTAATGGATTTGAATAACTCCTGTTGTTCCTCTTAGAAGAACAATCATAAGTCAGGTGATAAACAATGTTCGCATGTTGTCAAAACTGATATGACCCGGAACTTCTCGGACGATGTTAAATGTGTTGGCCCATGTTTGTTTTGTGATTCCTCTAATCACTTTCAACATACTTGTATGTCCTTCCAAAAGACCCTGAGAGTTGCAAGTATTCTTTACACGAAAACTAAACAACTTAGTGCCTCTTTAAAAGGACGTACAAAACTATCAGGAAACCATAAACAGGAAAGTACTAATAGTATGAGAGCTTTTGCTTTAAAATCAATATCACCCTTTCAATGGTTTCTTGACAGTGGATGTAGCAGGCATATGACAGGTGATCTCACATGGTTTGTTTCTTCTGATGACTATGATGGAGGTCCAGTAACTTTCGGAGATGGGAGTTGTTGCTACATTAGCAAGAAAGGGACGATCAGACTGCCCGGCGTTCCTAAAATCCATGATGTAGTATACGTAAAAGGTATGACTGCAAATCTTCTTTCTGTGAGTCAAATTTGTCACAAAGGCCATCGAGTTGTCTTCAATGCAAATGGATGTGACATTGTAGACAAAATTGGGAAAGTAATTTTTCAAGGAACTCGTGGTAAAAACAACTGTTATCTTCTTGATACTCAGTTTAGCAATTGTTGCAATTTGACTAAGGTGGAATGTACACATCTTTGGCATGAGCATTTTGGTCACATCAATTATCGTCTTCTAACTAAGATCATTAACAAAGAACTTGTTAGAGGCATTCCCAAAATCAATGCAAAGATTGAAGGTGTATGTGGTGCTTGTCAAAAGGGTAAACAAACGAAATTTCACCATAGATCATCTCGAGATATTCTCACTAAAGCTCCACTTGATTTAATTCATATGGATCTCCTCGGACCAATTCAACAACCCACGGTTGCTGGTAAGAAGTATGCTTTAGTTATAGTAGATGATTACACCAGATTCACTTGGGTTGCTGATGAGTGCCAAATAGTGCATATTTATACACCTTTTTATTGGCATTTTACTCATCTTTTGCGCTTAGAAATCAGATATTATCCCAGATTATGTGTTTTCTTTGTTTTCAAGAATAAATATTTGTATTAATTAATTTTGTGTTTTTAGGTAATAAATAAGGTTCGAAGAAACTGAGGAGCCAAAGAGCGAAGAATTGGAGTCGAGCATCCATGGAGCAGATAGCCCAAGCCCGCGCGCGAATCAGTTGCAAACCAACAAGGAAGACATGGGCTAGAGCTATCCATGATCCGGATCCGAACCCGTTTCATCCTGAGCCGTTGAGATTTCTATCTCCCACATCCAACGGTCGCTGCCTCCACGCGCATCGAAGTTCGCTGCTCCCGTGCAACACCAAATCTGTCTGATCCTTCCTGAGCCGTTCAGATCTCGCGCATCTTCATCCTACGCTCGCTCCAACCTTCGCATCATCTTCTCGCTGCGCCCGCTCCACAGCAAAACCCCCTATCACCTATACCCATCGAACCAAATCCATTTCTTCTTCCATCTTCTCTTTCTTCTCCCACGACTCCACAGAGAAAAACCCATCCTCCTTCTTCACCTCCCATACCATTGCAGAGATCATCATCACCACCCTATCTCCCGTCAACGCCATCACCAACAACTCCCCGCAGCCATCTCCACTCCCTAGTTCACACTTTCTCCATCATTAGCTTCTCTCAACCTAGAAGCTAGGGTTGAGGCGATTTGAACTAGGGTTTTCACCAACAACCATGCATGGTCATCTCAGAGGCGAATTGACAAAGGAGGAGCTGATTGAGCGACGTGGGTGAGAGAGTATTGATTTTAATTTCTATTTTAAAGTGAATTTAGGGTTTGGTTTTCTTGGCATGTATAAATAGAAAGTCCGTGGTTGTGAAATGTTTATGCCTGGACTAGCCAGAGCACCAATTTAGGTTTAATTTGTAGTTTAATTGTGTTTTTGATGTTTTAATTTAGTATGCTAGGGTTTCATTGAAACCCTAATTCCATGTTGTGTTAAACTCTGTTGAACTATTCTTGAGTGCTAAATTATATCAGACAACTTCAATTTTAACACCTCAATGCTTTTCTCTCACAATGCATGCCAAGTATACATTGTAGTTAGGTTGTATCTGTGTTGAATGTGTTTCAAACTCTTACTTCAATTACTATTGCTAATTCTTTTGACTAGTTGTGCTTAATTAGACAACTAGTGCTCTAGGTTAGTGCCTTAGCTGAATATTGAAGTGTCACTAGGTGAAACTCCTTAGATAAGTGGTAGAATTGACAAACTTCACTTATCTGGCATAGGAACAAGAACTTCAACTTAGTTGAACACACAATAGGAGTTAGTGGTGGATTTGAAGACTCTAGCATCCCCATTGTCACTAGTTACATTTTATTTATCATTCCTTAGTTCATTGTCACTACAACTTAGCCGTATCGGCACAAAACCCCCTGTTGTCACATTACCACCTGAAATTCAGTTAAGTAAGCCCTTTAGATCAACTCTCAGCACCACAAGTCTCTGTGGGATCGACCTGTACTTGCATTTTAACAAGTAGGCTAAAATCAGACCCATTTCCACGCCTACCAGTTGCATTTATGTCTCATAAAAATGAAACCCTTGATGAATTCAAGATTATTGTTAAACGAATCCAGAACGAACAAGGTCGCAAACTAAAGAAAATTAGGAGTGACTATGGAACTGAATTCAAGAACACTAAGGTGTTTGAATTTTGTGACGAACTGGGGATTATTCAACAATATTCACCACCCATTACTCCTCAAGCTAATGGAGTTGCAGAAAGAAAGAATAGGAACATTCAGGAAATGGCCAGGGTAATGCTCCATAACAAAAACTTACCTCTAAGGTTTTGGGGGGAAGCTGTTTTTACGACATGTTATATGATCAACCGTGTTTACTTACGGTCTAAAACCCTAAACACTCCTTATGAGTTGTGGTATGGAAGAAAACCCAACCTGCACTACCTTAGAGTGTTCGGAAGTAAATGCTATATTCTAAAAGATCGAGAACGGAGAGGGAAATTCGATACCAAAAGCGATGAAGGTATCTTTCTTGGCTATGCTTCTGATAGCCGTGGTTTTCGAGTATTTAATCTCAGAACCCAGGTTATGATGGAATCTGCTAATGTTATCATCGATGATATTAGTGATTTTCATCATGATAATCCTCCTGCTGAATTGCCTCCAACCGAGACAATTGAGAAAGTCAAAGAAATACCAGAATCAGTTGAAGTTATCCCAACTGTTGCTGATCCTGATATTTCTAGTGACGAGGAGAAGAGCACTGATCAAGCTACTCATGACGAACAAGAACGTGTCCCTCCACGACACCTCTGGGTTCAAAGGAATCATGATCTCAACAGTATTATTGGGGGAAGAAATTCTACAGCTAACACTAGAGGGCAACTGCAAAATATGTGAAATTTTGGTTGTTATCTGTCACAAGTAGAACCTAGAAATATTGATGAAGCCCTGAACGATCCCTTTTGGGGTGAATGCAATGCACGAAGAGTTAAATCAATTCCTAAGACAAGACTATGGGAACTCGTACCTTGTCCCCCCAAGTTAATATTGTTATAACAAAATGGATATTCAAGAACAAGTCTGATGAATGGCACAATTATCAAAAATAAAGCCAGACTTGTCGCTCAAGGATATTCACAAATTGAAGGTATCGACTTTGACGAAACCTTTGCTCCTGTGGCACGCCTTGAGTCCATTAGACTATTATTATCTCATGCTTGTTTTCTCAAGGTTAAGCTCTTTCAAATGGATATAAAATCCGCGTTCCTAAACGGAATTCTAAAGGAAGAAGTCTGTGTTGCTCAACCTAAAGGATTTGAAAACCTTGATTTCCCAGATCATGTTCTTAAGCTCAAGAAGGCATTATATGGGTTAAAACAAGCACCTAGAGCCTGGTTTGAAAAACTTACCACTTATCTTATTAGAAAAGGTTTTTCAAGAGGTGGAGCTGATAAAACTTTATTTACCAGATGGAGTGGGAAAGATGTTGTCATTTCTCAAGTCTATGTAGATGATATCATCTATGGTTCAACTTCAGAGAAGCTTGTGTAGTTGCGGGAAATCCTACACTATACCCCTCACAATATTCCACACAACTAAGACATTTTTAAGATGAATAACAATGATTTTATTGATTATTTCCTTGAAGATTCACAAGATAAAATAGAAAAGAGTTAAAGAAATTACAATCACCACCAACTTTCTCTCTCCTAATGACTTGTCTAACACTCGAAAAGAATCCCCTCACCACAAAGTTCGTTCGGCTCTTTATATAGGGTAGTATACAATGGATGACAGCTAAGCTGTCCTTTATTTTCGGGAATGACTTGCGAGATATCGGAAGTGTACAAATATATAATCTCGCCACTCTCCTAAATCTCACTGGGTCTTCACATCTTTCTCATGTTTTGACTGTCGTCATTCATTGCGTCATTTATATTACTCTTCTGCGACACCTTCGCAATGCGGTTGTTTATTGATCTCGCGAAGTATTGATGTCGCGATATTCTGATCCTACATCTTTCCTCTTCTCATGTCTTCTCTGCGAAGAAGAGAATGTCATGAGAACCAATATTTTGAAATGCCGCAACTGTTCATCTTTATCTGTTTCAATCCCGTACTTTTACACGGAATTTATTACAGATGTTTCTTCTTCCACTCTTTTCTTGACACGTCTCTTTCAACCGTTTTTTTCTTGACCATTCACGTCCCATCTCGCATTAAATGCATTTGTTTCTTCGAGGATTCTTCTCTCTATATATAGTTTTCTCACCTTTCTCTTCTTCTCTTTTATCTTCTCTCTGCAACTTTTCTTCAACTCTATTCCTCCGCAATTTGCGCTTCTGCTACTGTAAATCTTCCTTTTCTTCTTTCTCTTGATCTTCAATTCTCTAATCATTCCCATATTCTAAGAATGGCTCCTTCTGGTCGTAAATATGAAAACCTTTTTGATGAAACTCAAAAGAAATTACAAGATAAGGGTTTCACCTTATCTACTATTCCCAATCAAGAATCTTCATCTATTCTTTCTTGCAAAGTTGTTTATCGATCATCGGTGTGATGATCGTAAAATCATAATCTCGCTAGGTCAAATCCTCGCAGGTCTTCCCATTCCTCTCGTACAATCCCGAACTACCCTTGTTTTATGAAATTCTTGCTCATGAGAAATTCTCGAGCTATTTACCAATTAAGTGGTGATTGCATCCGTCTAATGCTTGAATTCGCCAATCGCGGAAAAATACATTAGGTAAGGGATCTCTATATCCCGATAACGTTAAAGATCCTAACTTTGCAAGTTTAGAGATAGTCCGTTAAAATACACTGTAGAAAACTTCTTTGAAAATTATGAAGTAATAAACATGAAAAATTATAAGTCTTGTTGGGGTGCCCGATTGAAAAGAAAAGAGAACGTTTCCGACGATAAGATACTCATGCTAGATATTGACTGGCATTCTGGCAAGAACAACGTTCCTCGATACTCTAAAGATGAGAGGTGGTCTGTCTTTCCACTATTTTTGAGCGGACCTTACATTTCTGGTTCCAATATACTACCTGCGAGTCTCGCAAATTATCAGTGACCGCTGTCGTAAGCGTCAAAAATAAATTTACACTTTCTTACTACTCAAAATATAAATATAGCAAGGGCAAGAAAGGATCGATCCCACAGAGAGGTCTAGGTTGTCAAATTGTTTCGGTTCCCTATAAATAACACCGGTAGTTTTGTGATTATAATAAACTAAATAAAACAAATAAAGAAAATAAGCAAACAAATCAAATCAAGGATAAGAAAGTATTGGTTACGGATTTCGTTTTCATTCACAAACATGGTTTCACCACAATAACTAGAATTGATATTTTAATCTCAACTTTTATCAAAGACCCTAGAATACCTTGATCGCAAGAATATCCAAAACCTCCTCATGTCATCAACAAACACATTAAAAGATGCGAATATGAATTCTACCTAAAGGAACAACCTAACGTGTAAAAGCACTAATCAAGTTTAATTCCCTAGATACGTTAAGTTCTATGAAATCAGGGCAATCAAAGCAATCGAACGTGGAAAGCGCACTAATCCGATTTAACAAAGGTTATGGTTCACATATGACTACTAGGATGTATCACTACAAGCAATAATCACAATTATGCTACTTGTAATCGGAATCTATCACTTTTGCGTATAATAAATCCTAATCTAGCAAGAGAGATGAAAACAAACTCAATCGATTCGCGACTCGACTAACAAGCATTCAAATCATGTAACAATATTCATGGTAAATCATAAACGATAATATGAGAGAAAACTAATTTATTGAATTAAAACCCATGTTTGGAAATCCAACTTATTCCATAACCAATAGTAAAATCTAGCTCATATTCATGGAGTTCATAACAAGAAGAAAGAGAAAAGACTTCATGTTTCTAAACCCTAGAATAAAAGTAGAAGCCAAAAAAGAATAAAAGATTAAAAGATATGATATGTGTTTTGAGAAAAGTCTTCTCTTTTATAGCTCCACTCCTTCCAAAATTAGGTTTTGTCTTCAAAGTCCATTAGTTGGAAATTCACCCGGCCCACGAGAGAGAGAAACCCGTGTAAAATTCTGCCTAAAAACGGTCGCCGAAAAACTGGGATTGCGGCCGGAACTTGGACGGAAAGTCACCGGAAAACTGTTTCAGGTGACTGGCAAAGTCAAACCGGTCACCGGTCAACGGGTCGGATCAGTCTAGTCAACTCGGGTCAAAGCACTGAGTCAAAACGGGTCAAGTCAGGTTAGTGAGTCAGGCATGAGTTAGTGATCCATCTGAGTCGGGATCTAAGTCACCTTGGCCTAGGCCATTGCACTAGCCTAAGGTTGTGCAGCACAATCCTTGTGCTTCACCACCTCATTCACAGCCATGATGGCCTGCATAATTCTCAGCATCAGCTCAAGCCAGCCATCACCATCACTTGCTCCAGTTCCATCTTCCCATTAATCTCAGTTGCTTCAAACAAGCCATCTCAACCAGCTAACCCATTTACTCCATTCCAGTTCTTCTCTGCATCCTTCTAATCCATGTATTAGCCATTGCCACTAACACCACCAAACTGCTCCCTTGTAATCAGCCCTGTAATCCATTCCGCATCGCCACCAGCTCATGTACCTGCAACTGCAAATTGAGCCATTGCTTCACTGGCTCGCGCAATACTCTTCTCAGCTTTAGTTCCAGTCCAACTCCTCTCTGTGACAAACATTTCAGTCATACAGTGCCCATTTCATTCAGCTCACTGCCATCCACCAACACCTGCTCATCAGAACAACAACACACTGGCTACCACCACACAAGACACATCAACCTCCAGCATTTTCTCTATAACCCACAACCTGAGCTACATGTCTCTCAGCCACATGACTAAAACAAGCACCACAGACAGCGTCTTCCCTGGCACCAGCTATAACTTCATCCATTCTGCAGCTTAGCAACATCAACAACTCCTTCTCAGGTTCATGACTGCAACCCCAAATCCTCAGCTGCTCCATTGCTCTGCAATTGCAGCAGCAGCTCAACCAGCTCAGGCCAACAATGCCCATTACAGCGCACTCATCACAACAGCACTCATTTCACCACCACATCATTGCTCAAAATTGATGTCGGCACCAAAAACTCCAAACTGCAGCATCATCTGTACCAGCTACAACCAGCACTATACCTGCATCCCCATGTGCCAATGAACCACCAAATTCTACCAATCAACTCAGCCAACACCCTTCGCTGCCATAAATCCATTGCAGCAACAGTTGGCAGCCCTGGCCACAGAAAACTGCCCACTTCTGTATTGCAACTCAACAGCAGTCACACAAATTCCCGCAATAGCACATCACTGCATTCCCTGAGTCATTCTCCTTGAATCACTTTTGCATCATCAAACCCTGACCTGCAACAAAATCCCAACAGCACCACCTTCATCTGTGAGATCATCACCAAGCTTAATTCAAGGCTGAAACAATCCCCTTTCTTCATCCATTCCTCTCAGACAACCACCACTGCCTTGTAATTTCCAGCGTTACCACCTTCATCACCAGAATTTGCACAGTCAAATCTCCACCGTATCACCACCTCAGTTCATTGCAGGTGCAAGGCTGAGCATAACCAGACCCAGATTACATCTCGGCAATTCCAAGTCCTCCCTGTACTGCAAAACTACTTCAAGCATAGTCACTAACTTCAATTGCATCAAATCCTGCCTCCTTCAAATCGAATCAAACCCACCAGCTTATCTTTGTTCTTCAAGTTTAATTCTCAACACCAACAGCAGATTCCATTTCGTCTAATCTCGATCTGAGCTACCACTTTCGACAGCAACAGCCACAAACCCATTTTAGCAACAGACCCATCCCAGATTCATCTGCTCTTGATTCAACAGCAATATCACACAAATTCAAACCCTGTCTGCTTCTCAATCTACTGAGATCGATATCAACATCCCAAATCCATCGAATCTCGTCTGCAACAACCTCAGATCGAAACACATATTCAATTTCGTCTAAATTTCATCGAAGCCCTTATTTCCCCTGTCAATTCCTCGATCGAGCGCCATAGCCACTGTTCTATTTCTCTGCTTCAATTTCAGGGAAAAATGAAATGAAGAATGAGAGACAAGTTCTCTCGGACATAGGGTTAGGTTGTGAAGTGGGTCTGGATCCGATTTCGGGTTTGGATCCGGATCTGGGCCATGGATAGGACCGACCCAATTGGGTGCTATCCAGCATAACCATCCTCTGGATAAGGGCTACCCGGTGTTAGTAACACCCACTGCTGAGTGATAAGGGGTACCCTGAATGAGAGCCCCTTAACCACCTCTGGACTCCAAATAGTCTTCGCCCTTGATGAAATGACAAGTTTGCCTTTTTTGTTCAATTTTGGTGATTTCTGCTTCTTTCGCTCCGTGCGACTCCAGAGTACCTAATAACTCAAAAACACGCATAAAGTACATAATTCACAAGAAAATAGCAAAGAAAGCGTAACTACTAGATAGTAAATACGGTGTATTCTACACCTATCAAATTCCCCCACACTTAGACTTTGCTAGTCCTCGAGCAAATCAAACAAAATTAAAAACATACATACAACTCCGTGACGTCGAGGATACGGTTAATTTTAGCATAAATAACAAGCCTTTAAACCCCTAGGTGTCCCTAGTGGACGAGTTATAGTCTCGTGAAGGTTTACTAGAGATATACCTACAAAACCTATATTTCCAACTCCGTCTATTCGTGACAAATCAATGAATGAATCCAAAATGACTACAGGAGGAGGTACCTTGCAAATTCAATTCAATTATTAGTAAATAAACTCTAATTAGATAGTCGAACAAGCCACAATACTCGGAAACTAACAAATCACAATCACAATGAAAAGATTAAGAAGATGGATAAAGATGTAGATGTTGGCGAATATTCTCAAGTGTTCGATGTTTCCCATATCTGTCTGAAGGTCACTGCTAAGATGAACCTAATCCTATTGGATTGAGCTACTTGGTGCTGAATGCTACATCAAATCAATTGGCATATACAAGGGAACCAAGAGTGACTTTATTCAACACAATAATAATTTCTTCTCTTTTTTTTATTTGATTGGATCAAACTGGATCCAATTTTTTTTTTTTTTTTTAGACGGCATGATTAGATCTTTTGGATCCAAGTGCATGCTTCCTTGTCAACACGTATATGATAGTTGCCTTGGATCCCGCATTCCACGCTTGTTTAGGCGACGGAGACGGGGACTACGTTTCACACATCTTGCTATTCCCAAGTGTCTTTTTATTCCGTTTTGGTCTAATTGGTCGGTCCTTTTTTTTTTTTTCTTTTCATATATTTTTTTCATTTTTTTTTTTTTTTCTTGTTCAATTTTTTTCTTTTTCTAGTAACTCAATCACTCTATTTCATCCTAGCAGTAATAACACGTCGATGTTTAGTGACCCACCAAATCACTTAGAGAACAATAGATAAATATGGAAAAATAAAAATAGAATGTGATATGGTGATATTCCGAGATATGGTAACAACTATCATGTTAATTTGTGATTTCTGAGCTATATTCTTCCCTTTTAGTTAATTGGTTCCTCAACTCCTGCATTCAAAATGGTTCCATCCACTAATGGTGTCATCCTAAAGGCACAAGTTTCTAGATTTCGGAGTTCAAAAAGCACAATTTTTTTCTTGGTTTTTCTATTTTTCTGATTTTTTTTTTTTAACATAAAACAAACTAAAACAAACTATACAAACATATAAATGCTCCCCCACACTTAAACTTTACATTGTCCTCAATGTGTAAAAAGAAAGTTCTGAATCAATGTAAAATTGAATTGGTAAGTCTCCAAAAAAGAAAGTTCAAAATTTCACAGTGTTTTGATAAACGGGAAATTCTCTGGAAATGATATTTTTTGCAAAAAAGATAAAGAAAAAATAAAGATAAAATGATATGCAAATGCATAAAAATAAAAAGAGAAAGGTAAAGATACAAAACCGGTGGGTTGCCTCCCACTTAGCGCTTGTTTTAAAGTCGACGGCCCGACTTAGCTTCTTGTAAAATTCATTCCCCATACACCAACAATCTGAAAAGTTGGGGATCCTTCCATAGAACCTGTTTTGCAAACACTAGCTTCACACAAATATTAGTACAATAAAGCAAAAGCGAAGCTATGAACCGATAAAAGCTTCCCCCACACTTATTCTTGTCCACACTTGGAAGTGGGTAAAGAATATAGGAATCGGGTACTTCCACGGTTTCTTGTTCCATAACCTGCATAGTTTGAGAATCAAGTTTCTCTAATGGCGGAAAACGAGAAGTAAAGTCATTCAACAATATTCTCGAAGCACATACATTCAAACCAATAAGAGGTAAAGGAGAAGAAACAATATGCAAAGGGTTAGATAAACCTTGCACAATCTCTTGTATTACGGAATCCTCTTCATCTTTGAAAAACTCAAGTGAATTATTCACCTCTTGTATATCATGGTCCTCTATCAAACCTTGCAACCATTCTTCATCCGTTTCTCCGTAACCAAAGTGTCGACATAGACATCATCATTACAATCCTTTGCAAGCTCAATTGGGTCTTCCACAATATTGGTCATACCCTGGTCTCATTCTCAACATATTCCTTTTTGTTGTAAGGCACATAATCTTTCGCGGATCCAAATTTTATTATAAGAAACTTTTCTAGAACACTCGAAAATGCATCATCCTCAAGCTCCACCCTTTGAATAGGCTCTTGATCATTATTAAGATCAATGCTTGAGTAATCTACACAAGTGTCGACATAGTCCTCTTCATCTTCATCTTGATCCCAAAAAAGACTCCTCGGAGATGTCACCATGAGTTGTTTCAAGCAATGTATCATAATCACCGTCACTATCATAGTCAACATAAGATTGGTCCTCGCTGAATTTAGTGTTGCTAATCTCTAACTCATCCTTTTGAATAGGTGAATGATCATTATTACGATCAAGAGTTGAGTTAACTACACAAATATCAACGAAAGTGCCCAAGGATTGGCCTTTTTCAACATTAGCATCAATCAAATATTCATCACAAACCATATGCACATTAGAATTATCCATATCTTCCTTGTATTGATCAATACCTCTTCGCAAGATAGTCATACCTTCACGAAGTTCTTGGAGTTGCTCGTTTGTAGTCTATTTTGCTTTTTGAAATTCCTCTTGTAAAAAGGTGGAAACTTTGTCTATAAAATTAGAGACCTTTTGTTCACGAGCATAAGAATCCTCCCATCCTTGTTGTTGTTCACACACATACCCGCCATAAGGTTGTTGAGGAAAACCACAAGGTTCCATGGAATATTGGTCATAACCAATGAATTGGTTTTGATTATACCCATGGAATTGGTAGTTATCACATTGTTGAAGTTGTTGATAACCGTATTGATTGATCCAATATGCTCCTTCCATAGAATTAAGCACCTAAAATAATTCTCAAAACTACGGTTAAAACCCAGAAAATAAGACAAAAAATAAAACAAAAACTAAAAACAAAAATAAGAAACCAAAAACAATTAACAACCGCTGCCTCCCCGGCAACGGCGCCAAAATTTGACCGCTGTCGTAAGCGTCAAAAATAAATTTACACTTTCTTACTACTCAAAATATAAATATAGCAAGGGCAAGAAAGGATCGATCCCACAGAGAGGTCTAGGTTGTCAAATTGTTTCGGTTCCCTATAAATAACACCGGTAGTTTTGTGATTATAATAAACTAAATAAAACAAATAAAGAAAATAAGCAAACAAATCAAATCAAGGATAAGAAAGTATTGGTTACGGATTTCGTTTTCATTCACAAACATGGTTTCACCACAATAACTAGAATTGATATTTTAATCTCAACTTTTATCAAAGACCCTAGAATACCTTGATAACAAGAATATCCCGCAAACCTCCTCATGTCATCAACAAACACATTAAAAGATGCGAATATGAATTCTACCTAAAGGAACAACCTAACGTGTAAAAGCACTAATCAAGTTTAATTCCCTAGATACGTTAAGTTCTATGAAATCAGGCCAATCAAAGCAATCGAACGTGGAAAGCGCACTAATCCGATTTAACAAAGGTTATGGTTCACATATGACTACTAGGATGTATCACTACAAGCAATAATCACAATTATGCTACTTGTAATCAGGAATCTATCACTTTTGCGTATAATAAATCCTAATCTAGCAAGAGAGATGAAAACAAACTCAATCGATTCGCGACTCGACTAACAAGCATTCAAATCATGTAACAATATTCATGGTAAATCATAAACGATAATATGAGAGAAAACTAATTTATTGAATTAAAACCCATGTTTGGAAATCCAACTTATTCCATAACCAATAGTAAAATCTAGCTCATATTCATGGAGTTCATAACAAGAAGAAAGAGAAAAGACTTCATGTTTCTAAACCCTAGAATAAAAGTAGAAGCCAAAAAAGAATAAAAGATTAAAAGATATGATATGTGTTTTGAGAAAAGTCTTCTCTTTTATAGCTCCACTCCTTCCAAAATTAGGTTTTGTCTTCAAAGTCCATTAGTTGGAAATTCACCCGGCCCACGAGAGAGAGAAACCCGTGTAAAATTCTGCCTAAAAACGATCGCCGAAAATCTGGGATTGCGGCCGGAACTTGGCCGGAAAGTCGCCGGAAAACTGTTTCAGGTGACTGGCAAAGTTAAACCGGTCACCGGTCAACGGGTCGGATCAGTCTAGTCAACTCGGGTCAAAGCACTGAGTCAAAACGGGTCAAGTCAGGTTAGTGAGTCAGGCATGAGTTAGTGATCCATCTTAGTCAGGATCTAAGTCACCTTGGCCTAGGCCATTGCACTAGCCTAAGGTTGTGCAACACAATCCTTGTGCTTCACCACCTCATTCACAGCCATGCTGGCCTGCATAATTCTCAGCATCAGCTCAAACCAGCCATCACCATCACTTGCTCCAGTTCCATCTTCCCATTAATCTCAGTTGCTTCAAACAAGCCATCTCAACCAGCTAACCCATTTACTCCATTCCAGTTCTTCTCTGCATCCTTCTAATCCATGTATTAGCCATTGCCACTAACACCACCAAACTGCTCCCTTGTAATCAGCCCTGTAATCCATTCCGCATCGCCACCATCTCATGTACCTGCAACTGCAAATTGAGCCATTGCTTCACTGGCTCGCGCAATACTCTTCTCAGCTTTAGTTCCAGTCCAACTCCTCTCTGTGACAAACATTTCAGTCATACAGTGCCCATTTCATTCAGCTCACTGCCATCCACCAACACCTGCTCATCAGAACAACAACACACTGGCTACCACCACACAAGACACAGCAACCTCCAAAGATTTTCTCTATAACCCACAACCCGAGCTACATGTCTCTCGGCCACATGACTAAAACAAGCACCACAGACAGCGTCTTCCACTGCACCAAGTATAACTTCATCCATTCTCAGCCTTAGCAACATCAACAACTCCTTCTCGTGTTCATGACCGCAACCCCAAATCCTCAACCTGCTCCATTGCTCGCAATTGCAAGAGCAGACTCAACCCAGCTTCAGGCCAACAATGCCCATTACAAACGCACTCATCACAACAAGACTCATTTCACCACCACATCATTGCTCAAAATTGATGTCGGCACCAAAAACTCCAAATCTGCGGATCATCTATACCAACTACAACCAAAGACTATACCCGCATCCCCATGTGCCAATGAACCACCAAATTCTACCAATCAACTCATCCAACACCCTTCGCGCCATAAATCCATTGCGAAGAACGAGTTAGCAGCCCCCCGCCATGAAACTGCCCACTTCTGTATTGCAACTCAACAAGAGCGATCACAAAAATTCCCGCAATAGCACATCACTGCATTCCCTGAGTCATTCTCCTTGAATCACTTTTGCATCATCAAACCCTGACCTGCAACAAAATCCCAACAGCACCACCTTCATCTGTGAGATCATCACCAAGCTTAATTCAAGGCTGAAACAATCCCCTTTCTTCATCCATTCCTCTCAGACAACCACCACTGCCTTGTAATTTCCAGCGTTACCACCTTCATCACCAGAATTTGCACAGTCAAATCTCCACCGTATCACCACCTCAGTTCATTGCAGGTGCAAGGCTGAGCATAACCAGACCCAGATTACATCTCGGCAATTCCAAGTCCTCCCTGTACTGCAAAACTACTTCAAGCATAGTCACTAACTTCAATTGCATCAAATCCTGCCTCCTTCAAATCGAATCAAACCCACCAGCTTATCTTTGTTCTTCAAGTTTAATTCTCAACACCAACAGCAGATTCCATTTCGTCTAATCTCGATCTGAGTTACCACTTTCGACAGCAACAGCCACAAACCCATTTTAGCAACAGACCCATCCCAGATTCATCTGCTCTTGATTCAACAGCAATATCACACAAATTCAAACCCTGTCTTCTCAATCTACTGAGATCGATATCAACATCCCAAATCCATCGAATCTCGTCTGCAACAACCTCAGATCGAAACACATATTCAATTTCGTCTAATTTTCATCGAAGCCCTTATTTCCCCTGTCAATTCCTCGATCGAGCGCCATAGCCACTGTTCTATTTCTCTGCTTCAATTTCAGGGAAAAATGAAATGAAGAATGAGAGACAAGTTCTCTCGGACATAGGGTTAGGTTGTGAAGTGGGTCTGGATCCGATTTCGGGTTTGGATCCGGATCTGGGCCATGGATAGGACCGACCCAATTGGGTGCTATCCAAAGATAACCATCCTCCGGATAAGGGCTACCCTGTTAGTAACACCCATCTGCTGAGTGATAAGGGGTACCCTGAATGAGAGCCCCTTAACCACCTCTGGACTCCAAATAGTCTTCGCCCTTGATGAAATGACAAGTTTGCCTTTTTTGTTCAATTTTGGTGATTTCTGCTTCTTTCGCTCCGTGCGACTCCAGAGTACCTAATAACTCAAAAACACGCATAAAGTACATAATTCACAAGAAAATAGCAAAGAAAGCGTAACTACTAGATAGTAAATACGGTGTATTCTACACCTATCAATCAGCCTTGGGTATTTAATTGGCCCGAAAAGGCAAAAGAGGTATACTTCCTAATTTTTACTTATTTTACAATCTTCACTCCCTTTTATATCTAATCTTGCGATTTTTTCAGATCATCAAATTAAGAAAGAGCTACAAAAAAATCCAAAAGCGAGTACTCTGGCGATACTTCGTTCAATCACGGATGAAGTAAGAAATATTTTCCCTTATTATTTTTAACAATATTGTTGCCTCTGTTTCTTATCTTCATTCGTGTGCGAAGGTTGGCGTTGAAGAAATTGACATTCCCGAAGCTGCGAAGGCTAAAGGCAAGAATAAAATCACTCTTCGCAAGGATAAATCTTCTGCTCCATCTTCTAAAAAACGGAAAATCCATCCCTCTTCTCATTCTAATTCCCAAATCAGTGAGAATTCTGATGAAGATGAAAATGAGGTTGATACTTCTTTTGCAAAGGAGAATTATTCGGTCGAATCTGCTATGGCGCAATTGTCTAGTGTCTTCTCTGATTCTATGCAAGGATTGGGAGATGATCATTTATCTGCTACTTGCGAAGCTCTCGCAAATATTTGCGATGCCCCCTGCTAGTGGATAATGATTCTTTTCGTGGAGTTTCTCGAACAATGACTCCCAGTTTCTTAAATGCACTCAGTGCCTTGGTATGTTCATATTTCTTTATTTCTTTGTGATTTCGATTATAAACCTTATCTTAACAATTTCTTTACTTTCCTTTATAGTATGAGAGAGCTTCCTTTGTTGTTGCCTCAGACCTCGAGAAAAGACGCAACAATCTTGAAAAGAAAAATCTTCAACTTAAGGAGAAGAACAAAGAACTAGAAATTGAAGTTGCGACATCTCGCAAGAAGGATGCTAAAATTCAACAGTTGGAAGTTGAGTCTTCTTCCCAGAAGGACAAAATATCTACTCTTCAAAGTGCTAATCAGCAACTTTATGGTATAACACCCTTCTCTTTTCTTCATTTCTACTTTGTCATTTATTTTTTTTTGGCCTGACTTATCATTTTCGCAGACATTTATAATCTTTCTGACGAAGCCATCCTTCTCCATTCATTCCCTGAACCTATGGATGATGATGCTCTTCTCGCTCATCTCAATGAATCTTTAAGTAGTTCTTCAAACAAGATTAATTCTCTCTCATTAAATGAACTTCGAACCAAATTTCATCTTTTAGAAATTGAACATAGATCTAGTTTAGGTTTAGACAACCGATTTAAGCGTTTATATCTTAGCTCCCAGGAGAGTAATAATATTCTAAGGAAGAAAATTAGCAGCCTCATAGATGATAAGGATCGCATTGCTAATCAAGGTGCACAAGCATTAGCGAAATTCCAAAAAACTCTTCTTGAAGTCCAAATTGAACGAGATGAATCTCTTCGCCAAAATGTCATACTTAATGAGCGAGAAAATCAAATTTGTTCACTTCTTGTCATAAATAATGATGATGAATTCGCTTGGGCTGCGAAGGTTCTAGATAATGCCAGAAATAACTTAGGTGTTAACGTCAGTCTTCATGCTGAGCATAATGCCTTGGTTAAAGATATGATTTCTGACAGAGAAGGTTGTTTACTGTTCTTCATTACTTTTCCGCCTCTTTTTTATGAAACTGTTATTAAGTTGCTAACTCATTGTCATTTGTTCGTAGAATCTGAGAAGAGGTTTCAAACTAGAATCAAGGAACTTGAATCTGAGAAAGCACAACTTGCAAAAGACTTCTCTCTTCGCAATGACAAATATTCTAAGCTGAAGAAGCAACTACAAACTACTGTGGCGAATTTCAATAATGATGTTGTCCGTTATCGCAATCAAACTATTGAAACAGTTTGCAATAGCCACAACATTCCTCTTTCTTCATATCCTTGTCTTCTCGATGAAATTCTTGAAAATATGCCTTCCTCAGATGTCTCTGATAGTGATGCAAGCGAAGAAGAGGAATCTGATAAAGAATCTGATGATGAAGAAGAATAAGTTGAAAGATTGTTCCCTTTTCCTTTTTCTCTTCTTGTGATACTTGTACATTTATCCTTCTAACCTTCCATTTTTGTAATCTCTTACTGTAAATCTATCATATGAAAATAAATAACAAGTTTTTACTCTAATCATTCCCATACTTGCCTCTGTTATTTATTTTCACATGAGAGAAATTAAGTTGATAATCTTTAAGTAATGATACTTCTTAATTTCGCAACTGCTGTTGCTAATTCTCCACAAATAAATGAAGAAATATAGTCGTATTCGCAAGCTTATTTGCTTACTCAATTTCTTGTGTTATCTTATCTTCATTTATGTTGAAATTCATCATTGCGACAAGATCGCAAGACGTCTTTACATTTTCATGTAATGACCCATTGATCTTGTCTTATCATTGTTTTTGTGTGGTCTTATTTTTCCTTCCTAGTTAAAGGTCTTATTTTGCCACCCCTCATATTGCGTCAATATGACAGGCCTAAATATTCTTGCGAATATAAAGCCCTATGACATTGCCGTCTTGCGACAAAATCGCAGGACGTCGTTACACTTTCATGTAACAACCCATTGATCTTGTCTTATCATTTCTTTAGTATTATTGCCTCTGCAGGATGCTTTTGTTGCGACAATATGACAGGTCTAAAAATTCTCGCGAATTTGAAGCCCCAATATGTAGTTGCAGGAAATCCTACACTACACCCCTCACAATATTCCACACAACTAAGACATTTTTAAGATGAATAACAATGATTTTATTGATTATTTCCTTGAAGATTCACAAGATAAAATAGAAAAGAGTTAAAGAAATTACAATCACCACCAACTTTCTCTCTCCTAATGACTTGTCTAACACTCTGAAAAGAATCCCCCTCACCACAGGTTCGTTCGGCTCTTTATATAGGGTAGTATACAATGGATGACAGCTAAGCTGTCCTTTATTTTCGGGAATGACTTGCGAGATATCGCAAGTGTACAAATATATAATCTCTCCACTCTCCTAAATCTCGCTGGGTCTTCACATCTTTCTCATGTTTTGACTGTCGTCATTCATTGTGTCATTTATATCACTCTTCTGCGACACCTTCGCAATGCGGTTGTTTATTGATCTCGCGATATTATGATCCTACATCTTGCAAAGGATTTTCAAGTTTCACTTGCTAAAGAGTTTGAAATGAGCAATGTTGGTGAATTAAAGTTCTTTTTAGGATTACGGATTCAACAACATAAGGATGGAATATACTTATCTCAAGAAAAATATGCAAGGGATCTTGTTACAAGATTCGGTCTAGATAAGTCAAGTCTGAAACTGACACCTATGCCCACTACTAGTAAACTACACAGAGATGAGAAAGGAGTAAAAGTAGATCAAAAATTGTATCGATCTATTATTGGTAGCCTTTTATATCTTACAGCCACTAGACCTGATATTTCTTTTAGTGTTGGTTGTTGTGCTAGATTTCAGGCTAATCCAAAGGAATCTCAACTTGTAACTGCAAAGAGGATCATACGATATGTCAATCACACTGTCGGGTATGGTCTATCTTACACTTTTGATACTAACACTGATCTTTCTGCTTATTCAGATGTTGATTGGGCAGGATGTGTAGAGGACAGAAAAAGTATATCAGGGGTTTTCTACTATGTAGGACTAAATCTTGTGGCTTGGCATAACAAGAAACAGAAATCACAATCCCTGTCTACATGTGAAGCAGAATATATTGTTGCTGGCTCATGTTGCACACAACTCCTATGGATGAAACAAATGCTAGCTGATTATGGAATTGATATTGGAATAATGAAGATCTTTTGTGATAACTCTAGTATGGTTCGAATTACTGAGAATCCCGTTGAGCACTCAACAACAAAGCACATTGATATAAGGTACCATTTTATTCGAGATCTTTATGAAAATGGTATCATAAGTATGGATTATGTGCCTTCCGAACAACAAATGGCTGATATTCTCACCAAACCATTAGACACTGCTACTTTTCAACACTTACGACAGTCTATTGGTGTTGTATTAGTTCATTAATTGTTTCTATAACTCTTGCCACTGTGCTTATCTCGATCTGTTGGGCAATTGACTTTGAAACTCCAGTAAGTGTTACTTCAATTATGTATTTGTTTTCGTAGGATTGATTTTTCTGTCAGAGTTCTTTGTGTGTTGTGTCAAAAGAAATCCTTATTTTCTTTCGAAATTAAGGTCGCTCTTGTTGTTCTTTCGGGAATGACATATTATGGGGGAGATTTCTTTTTGAACTTGCGCTTAATTGCCATATCTTTGTGGGGAGTGCGGCTGTGGAATATTATAGGGGTTATCTTGTATCTTTAAACACCTTAATGAATGCATTTAGCTTCGGCTTTATGATTGCATCTAAATAAGATGATGTGTGTTTCTTTCTTTTGGTCATGAAATGTCTCTTTTGGAAATTTCATTAGGATCCCGTTCTTGTACCTTTGCCAATTTTATTGACAAAAAGGGGGAGAATTAATATGTAGTTCACACTACAAATACATATGGTTTTCGGATCATTATGTAAGGGGGAGTGGTTTCCATGTGAGATGGAGTATTGACTAAGGGGGAGTGATACATATCACCATAATATTGTTGTTGAAGTTGTGATACAATTGAACTTTGACGCTGTGTAATGATACTATGACACTGTATAACAATGATTGAGAACTCTTGTTTTCATGTTGTTATAACTACGGATTTTCAACAACGATGATACTAAACTTACAACCTTTGGGATCATTAGAGTACTTGGAAGTGACGAAGATTTCGAGTAATGTTGAAGATTAGACATGTGGAATAGGAGCCACAAAAGTTAATTTATTTATTTTTTGTATTGCATATGTATTAATAGTTTTGCCACTAAAATTGACAAAGGGGTAGATTGTTAGAGCATTGCTCGGTCGAACTCGCATGCGTTGCTATCTCAAGCATGTTTGTCAATGTTAGTGATCAAAACTATAAGTCTTGATTTCTAGCCTATGTAGCTAAAGGTCTCAGACTAGGATAGAAAGTTTAGTTGAGCTCAAGAACTCCATGGCAATCATCATACAAGACGAAGGACTACTCGAGGAACCGGTGGAACTTCATCGACTAAACGGTATGTGGAGACTTGAACTTATCTGTCACTCAAATGTCTATTTACTCTATCTCCTACACTTGAGACAAAAGTCGTTTAGACGTATAGACTTTCATTATACACATTTTCTATTTCGAGCCGAGTTTAACTCGCCTATCTATTTCTCGAAATATGTGTTGGTAAGCTTTCGCTTTAACCGAATTCATCTTTACCTAGTGACAAAAGTCATGATATGTTTCAATCACTATGGAAATTGCTCTGACGAAAAATGGTCTGTGAATAAAGGCTATATAACGTTCTCTGAGAATGTTTTAATGATTGAAATGAGAGTTTAGATTACATAACCATTGGTAGGATATAAGCATTGTTGTTGAAACACATATATGTATAAGTCCTTATTCCTTGAACCAAAGTTTGCGAACTTTGTTGATCAAGAGAAATGGAAGTGGCGCAAGCCAAGTCCGCGAACTGGCGGAAGTTCTCACCCGAGAATTTCTGCTGGAATTTGTGTACTCCTTCCATGATCTTAAGTCCGCGAACTTGAGTAGGTTATATCTAAAACTGGTTGTTCTTGAACTAATGTTTATTTAAACTAAGGAATGCTTTTGCAAACCGTGGCTATAAAGTTCATGAACCGATTCGAGTGAATCAAACCGTTTTTGCTTCGATTCTGTCTTGTGTAGTTACATAAGATCTAAGCAATTGAACAACTCTCTAACTAGTTCATTTGAGTCATTTGAACTAGTTATGGTGAAGAAGAATATGGTTGCTATGAGAGTGATCATATGGCTAACCATTTGGTTGACTATTGTTGAACCAACAAATGTTAATGTTTGGGTACGGTTCATAAACCCAAAATTGAACATTTCATTTGTGTGTAACAAGCTAAGTTTTCGATCCAACGGTTGAGAAATATTAACTTGAATCTAATCAGTTTTTCATATAACGGTGAATATTGAATGCTTTGTTACCAAGCTAACATTGATTGCAAACCCTGATTTGAAAGACTATATATAGGAGAACTCTAGCAACTGGGAAACCTAATCCCCACACCTTATGTGTGATACTAGTTTGCTAAGCTAGAGTCAATTCTCCTTTAACCTTTTGTTTTCTTCTTCTAAAACCAGGTTAACGACTTAAAGACTTCATTGGGATTGTGAAGCCATACCGATACTACTTTTCTTGTAGTTATGTGATCAGATCTTGCTGTTTCTATCGTACGAGTACAATTGAAATAATTGGCTTGAGATTTATATCTCCGATATGCAAGATAGAAAAGAAATCGCAAACACTCCGTCTCATTGTTTGTGATTCCGCAGTATTTTTTTTTTCGCTGCGTCGATTAAGATTATTATGAGGTGATCAATAATACTAGGCTGTTCTTCGGGAATATAAGTCCGGGTTATTGATTGGTTCATGTTCACCTTGATTTATCAAAAGACGGAACAAAACTCATAGGTTTATTCGTGGGAGATGGATTTATCTATTCTGTAGACTTTTCTGTGTGATATAGATTTGTTTATTAAAGTCTTCGACTTTGGGTCGTAGCAACTCTTAGTTGTGGGTGAGATCATCTAAGGAAATCAAGTACGTAGCATCCTGCTGGGATCAGAGGCGTAGGAGCATAACTGTACCTTGAATCAGTGTGAGATTGATTGGGGTTCAACTACAGTCTAGACCGAAGTTAATTTGGAGTAGGCTAGATTCTGTAGCGGCTTAATACAGTATGTGTTCAATCTGGACTAGGTCCCGGGATTTTTCTGCATTTGTGGTTTCCTTGTTAACAAATGGTGTCTGTGTTATTTCTATTCCGCATTATATTTGTTTATCACAGATTGTGCGTTGTTCAATCAATTAGAATATCCGACCTTTTGGGTTGTTGATTTAAATTGATTGACACTTGGATATTGGTCTTTGGTACCATCCGAGTTATCTCTCTTTGATAAAGACTCGCATATTTCTATTTGCTTGAGTAAAGATCAAATCGAGAGGTTGAGATAGCTTTGATATACTTTTTATCTAGATTGAGTCTGACTGTCTAGTTGATTCTCTAGAAAGTATATTGGAGTTTGTCCATACAGATTGCAAAGCGAAATATTGGGTGTGGTTGTTATACCCCCGCGTTTTCAAGATTTTTGTTTTGGACCACACCAAAACCATCCGACTCACATGAATTGGGACACGTTTTCTCAAAATTAGTAGGAGCTCAGTTTTAGAAGAATTATGGAATGGGATTCGTCTTCTCAAAATTAGTAAGGATCCCATTTTCAGATGAATTGGGTTCTATCCCATGTGAAAAGTTGGTTCTGGTGTGGTTCAGAATCACGGTCCATTTAACGTTTATATTATAGGTGTGATAAAATATTGACCAGATTTATAAGGGGCAGGTACTAAACTCATCATCCAGCTCTCTAGATCTACCATCACTATTTTGGTACCCGCCTTGTAGGGATTGGTCCTCGTCTTTAGTAAAACGTATTGCTCATGGTCTCAAGAGTGATGAGTATGAATCAATTTTCCAAAGAACACTTTATTTTAGGTTTTCTATTTTCTTACTGATCAAATTTTAACCACTTCCATTTTAATTTTCACTCGATTGTAATACAACTCTTACTGGAATTTGTCTTTGTCCGAGATCTATAGCTAAATTGCGGGTGATGGTGCCACTATTGATATGTCCAAATGTAAAACTCAATGGGCAAAGTGGAAAATTTTCCACTTTGCTCATCGAGGTAGTGTCTCTACCGAGCGTTGGACTCTTGACCACTCGGTAAAGACTTAACCGGGTGATCAAGTCTATGTCTCTACTGTATAGCCTTGTCGCTCAGTTAAATATAAGTCACTCAATGTTTTATCATCCAACGATCTAAACTTCATCCCCTATAAATATTTAACCTTATTTCATCTCGCGCCTTTCCACACTTCACAATATCTCATTCACATTTCTTCTAATCTAAGAAAAAATTCACCATTTTCACTCAAACCTTCTCTACAATTCACTATTTTCTATTTTGCTTTAATAATATGGCTTCTCAATCTCAACCTCAATCTTCCCGAAGTAACAACATTCTGGATGCAAAATTTACCATAACCAAAGAAGAATGCATTTGCAATAATTATGATTTTTTTACACATGATAAAAATATCAATGGTGAAAAGGAGAGGGTACCAAGTACACCACCAACTTAATGATCCTTGACAGTATGTATATAGAGTTTATATCTCTATCTCTTCTCAATCAGAACGTATAGACTATGAAGTCCATGTATATGATTGTTAAGAAGAGTACTTGGACGATCTCAAAAATCAAAATCCAAGATCAATCTAGTCGTGTCCAAATAATCAAATCGGAATTCTGCCAAGTAATAAACTTGTTATCTATCTTTCAAGATACGAATTCTACAAAAAACAAGTCTCGTGATCGATCACAATTATATGGATGTATCTACTATGATTAGATACGTACTACTTGTGTAAATCCAATTATAAAGATAAACAATATAATGCGAAAAGGGAAAAAGACAAGACACCAGAAGTTTTGTTAACGAGGAAACACTACAAAATTAACGATCTTTTGCCACAGCCCAATTGCCACGGATTTTAAAATTTGTGGCTATTTGTCATATTTTGCCACGCTGAACAAGTAACCGTGGCAAATAGGTTCATCACTTGCCACGGCATGATGCCAACTTGCCACGCGTCTAGTTATATCAGGTATAAGTCTGCCACATGTCTTCTACTCACGACAGAACGGGCCATGGGTACAGCGGGCCTTTTGCTTCGGGACAAAACGTTGATGCGTGGATAGTAATTGCCGTAAACTCTCCTAAAATCACAAGTAAGAATACCACGATCCCCACCTGAAGAAATAACTCCCCAGTTCTTCCAGTTCCTTCCACCTCCCTCAACTCTCCTATTTCTTCGATTATGAACACTATAAAGACAATCAATACATTGAAACCCTCTGCACAGAGAAGGCAATATTTCAGGTAAGTTGGGATTTGTATAGAATTAGATGTTCTTATTTTGATTTTCTGAAACTAGGGTTTTTGAAGTAGTCTTATTTTTTTATTGAATCAACCTAATTACTTCCTTAAAATTTATTTTTTGAACTGTTTTATGATATTGGGTCAGATTACGAGTAAGGAAAGCCATCAATTTCATCCGGACATCATCGATTTTGAGCTCAGATTGTATCTCTGCAAGCTGGTAAGAAATTAAATTTCTTGTTCCTTCAAATTCCTGGTGCAAATGTCATACAATTAATCTTTCTTTCAATTCTTTTCAATTCCTGAGTTTCGAAGATCTATTTTTATTTTGAAATTCCAGTTAATGTTCTTACTTTCCAGTTAAGATTGATTGAAGCTGGTTTTTGTTTACCAATTGATTTAATTTCTAGTGTAATATGTCTATGGAAAACCCACTATGCATGTGTTTCTAGGTTAGTCAAATACTACCTTTGGTTATTCCTTGAGAAGGTTCTTTTTTCAGTAATAAAAGTGCATCTGGATATGTATTAAGTCTTCCATTCTTATGAAACCAGTTGTATAAGGGTAGGTTGTTAGCTTAAATATCAGCGGTTTATGAAAATTGCTTTTCTATATGGTATTCTTCTCTCTAGAAAGAAAGGAGAAACCATGGACGTGTGCGCTATTTGCGGGATTTCAAGGTGGAAGATAAAGATAGTGAGACCTAATACTCCTTCTAAGATACTCCGCGGCTTCCCGATAAAGTCTAGGCTTCAGCATCTGTTTATGTCTTCCAAAACTGCAGAGGATATGAGATGGCATAAAGAAGGGCGAACTGATACTTATGATCCAAGTAGTCCAGGGAATCGCATTAATGTGTTGTTGAGACCTATAAATTTCTCCAGTACTTATAATGATATTCTCAAGAATAAAATTTTTCAACAAAACTCTTTTGAAAAATAAATAGTTCTTCTCGGGCCATTGCTGGCCTTGTTGTATGATGCTTTCAGAAGGTAAAGTATTAAGATTGATAGATTTTTTTATGCACCATAGTGTTTCTCTTTGGAGAAGGATATTTGTCTCACAAATAGGACTGCTCAACCAAAACGTGGAGCAGGGTGGCTGTAACAACCATAAAATTTCCGTCGTGCTTTAAGCCCGAATATGACTTATTTTGGTGAGTCTGAAATTGTGGAGTGGGGTTATAGCATCCGAGTATCGGGCGCTTATAGTCGTGGTGAGTACAAAAAAAAAAACGGTGACGGGGTTTGTTTTTATTTTACTTTTCTACCAAGTAGTATCCCTTAGGAGTACTAGGGAGCATGATTAGTAAATACAATGGAGAATTCTAGAAAGGTTTAAGCATGATCGACAATTGGCATAAGCTAATTAAGGGTGTCTTGGTCATTTTCCGCTTCAAAACAAATTTAAGCAGAGACCAACTTTCTTTTCCATTTGTTTCCAACATTCTTTTCTTTCGTCCTAACTTTTCCACTGATTTTCAAGACTATCCCGGGCAGGACGAAAAAAATCAATTTTCAAGCAAACCCATTCTCTGATATTGGCTAAGAAGTTGGATTCCATTAAGAAATCTTCACTTGTTCTTCCAAGGCGTGGTGGGTAATTTATGTTGCTATTTGCGTTGAGGTAGGGGTTTTATCTTCATTTAATTTCGTTGTTTTTACTTGTGCCAACTAAACTGATTTCGATGGTATTTGAATCTTCTTTCTTCCTTGTTTCAATTGTCCATGTTTTTTTGATGATTTTGTTCAATAGGAAACATGCATGGTTTGAGAATTCCATATATGCTCTTTGTTTAATTTTTGTAGAATGAATTGCATGTAAATTTAAATGCTTAAGAATGATTTCTGAAGATTAAAAATGGTTTCAATTCATTCAAAGTTCTGAGTTTCATCAAAAATCAAGCTTTCAAATGAGTTTGTAAAATAGCCCGTTAAGTGTTTGTGAAAAGAAGCTTAAATTCCTGTGAAGATACTATTGTCCTGCTTTAATGAGATCTTTCTGCACAGTTATGAACCCTTTTACTTTTGATTATGATTTTTGTATTAGAGAGGGGTTTCTTAGCTTTCCAACAAGACCAAATTTTCCAAATTTCATCGCCCAATGAATTTTCTACCAAATTTTGATTGAACACTATCGAAACTGCAATTTCCTGAAAATGTTATCTATGTTCTGTTTGTTGAGACTATCGTGCACATCTACGTACCTCATTACTTTGTATTATCATTTTTATGTTAAAGTGTACTTTCTCAGCTTTCCAAAGAATCCAAAATTGCTGATTTCCACCACCCAATGATTTTTGTACGAATTTTCGATCGGAGCCTACACATATTTCTGCCCTGTTTTATTGAGACTTTTCGAAATAGCTATACAACTAATTACTCTTGTTATCATTTTTATATTAAAGAGGGATCTCTCAGCTTTTCAGCTAGACCAGACTTGCGCAATTCCGCAGCCTGATGAATTTTGAATGAATTTTTGTATGAAGACTTTCTAAACTGAAATTTTCCAAAACGTTTGTCCGTGTCCTGTTTATTCGAGACCTTTTGACTCAGCTATATACCAGATTTATTATGGTTATCATTTTTATATTGAAGAGGGCTTTCTCAGCTTTTGGATGACACCAAGCTTGCTAAATTCCATAGCCTAACCAATTTTGCATGATTTTTTGATTATAAACTAGTGAAACTGCATATTCTGAAAATGAGTTATATTGCTCATTGATTTTGAACTGTTTCCCTTTTTGCTGGCGTCCACATTGATTGGTTAGGAACCGTTTTATTAATTTTTCCACCACGCGACTCCCTTTGGCAGCCAAGCATGGGTTAGTTTGTTATATTCTCAAACACTATAAAGTATGAGATTTGTTCCGTAGTTTGTGAAACTTGTAATAAATGGTTCGTTGAGTTTACTCCTAATTTTGCACAGTTATTAGTAGCCTCAATTATTTGTCATTTTCAATAATTTTGATTCTTATCGTTGAGCAAGGATTTTCATAATTTGCGGTAAGTGTTTTTCGCTCTCATGATGAATAGTTGTGTTTGGTAAGAGCTTAACTTCCAATTATGTGACTGCTGCCAATGTTGCTTTCGTATTAGCTTTTCGCTATGGGTTTACGAGGGTTTTCATATCTTATGGATGTTTCCTTTATGGTAAATGAATTTGATCGGAAGCTAAAGAACTCTACTTTAGGAACGTCGAGCCTATATGGCACCCCACCACCTCGGTGGCAACCCGGAAGATCGTTGCGGCAACGATGGCTGGTAACCAGAACTACCCTGACGGTGGCAACGGCCATGAGAAGAGTAGAGTAATTTTATCTGGATTTAATTGAATGACAGCTTACTAATGTTTATGAACAAAATCTTTACGTTTAACTTGCTGAATTTCAGATTCTAGTTTGATGCTTTGTTGTTGCTTTTGGCTACTGGCATTTTATTTGTATATCTCCCGGCATTCGATTTCCGTTATATCCCCTATCTGGGCTGTGGGCTCACCCCGTTTTGTTTTGTTTTCCCACAGATTTTGCGGCTAGCTTGATGTAGTAAGCTGAGAAGAGCTTACGGCGTGGAGCTATGGACACAATGTGGTATATGTTGTCGTCCTTGTATATATATATCATGGGATGTTTGGGGGACTCTTATCTGGGTGTTTGGTGTTAATGTGAAGTTAGTTTTTATTAAAGTTTTCCCAACTTTGGATGTTGAAAGTCTTGTACATTTGAATAGTAGTTTCTTTTGTGTATATTTAGATGTACATTTTTTACAGCTAACTTCATTTTGTTAATGGAAGTTGAGTATCAAGTCCCCTTGTTTTTCTTAGTTTCTATTAGATAAAAAGCTTTCTGTTTTGATGTTAAGCATTTATTTTATATTTATTTTTTTAGTAAACCTTAATTTACTATTAAGCCTTCTTTTTATACTAAGTTGGAGTTTTGTTTCATTTTTTTGTTATATTTCTGAAATGAATTTACATATGGTTTTGGATTTCCGAGTGGCGGAACGGGGGTTTCGCCTTGCTGGACGGGTTGAAATCCAACCCGTTGGGAGGAAAAATTCACCTGTCCGTCACAGTGGCACTACAAACTCATGTACAGTTCAATAACTTATATTTCGGATAGCTTTTTGCTGTTAAAATGCTGTTGGAGTATTATATTATACTCACTTACATGGATGATTCCTGAAATTGGGGATGTGATGAGAAATGAAATGGCTTAGAAATGTCACTAAGGATTTTAGTGTTTGAATGAGAATAATATCGTCATTGTTGGCTTTGCTTTCTGTCAATGTTCTAATATCATGATCAATTGATAAGTCATTATTGCCTTGTTAGTTGTTCACCATATTGAAGGAGAGGAGGGCATGTTAGTCTGAGTTTATGAATCATCGAATATCAAGCTTGTGAAATATCACAGAGCACCTTCCTTGGTACTATTTATTCTATATTCTTATACTACTAAGTTTATTTTCTTCACTTATATTTCTTCTTGGTCATAACGTTATGTTTTGATATACTGGCGTGAGTTTTAACATGTTAAGATGTGTTCACCTAGTATAGAAATTTCACATGTGATATTTTTAATTTAAACGTGTTCATGATATGTGACTCAACTAAAAATGCAGTATGTTGATGTTTGGCATTAAAATGAACTGATATTATAGTGAGATGAGTACGTATAGCGTGATACTATGCACAACGTTACCTGAAATTATAATTCTATAATCGTGCCCTCTGTTGTGTTATTGACCACAATTTTCTCAAGCTAATGTTAAATTAACATGTTGTGTACATTACTTGACTGTTGCCTTGTCGATGAGGTGATAAGTCATTGTTATGACCTGTTGTGTTATTGACCACTTACTTCTAAGTGGTTGTTCATATTTAAGGTAAACGTTATATGAAAGTGGAATCTTTTTTATCGATTGTAGTTTTTTGTATGAGCTAGAAAACATGTTCAGGATCATATGAATACAAATATTCCTTAAACGAAAATTTTCAAATTTGACCCATTTCTTCTTGGAGTTCTTACTTATTCTTGTAGTGTGGGAAACTAAGTGGTTGTCGCAATTAAAGTTGTTTGGATCAAGAAAATGAGAAAGGAAAATCTTAGATCGGATGAAGTTGGGGAAAAAGATATGGTATGTGACACGAATAGTAATGATTAGTAAATTTCATTATCGGGAAGAATACACAAACGGGATTTTGAAGGAAAGAAGATTACAGATAGAGAAATGATATCACCTTTGAAAGATTCAAGAGATAACATTCACAATGGAGAGATATCCAAAGAAAATTTGGATCACCCAAACGTTATAAGGAGAGAGAAGAATGAAAGTGGAATCTTTTTGAAGACGCGATTGTTTTGGTAAATCCATAACCAAAGTTTTTTCCATTAGGAAGAATCGAAACTGAGCTAGAAAACTAGTGGTAGGATAAAAGCAGTATCAAGTTTCCAACACCAAATCGGAATAGGCGAGATCAAAGGGGATTGGGAAGAATAGTTTGATAAACTTTTAAGCACCGCAAAAAGATGGTTTCGGAGTTTACATGATCAAAGCGAAGGAAGGAAAAGGAATAGAATGAAAAATGATCCCACGATTTAGGGTAATTTGATTAACCACTTTATATGTTCCAGTCATCATTTGGGGCCCGGAAAGCCTTATCCCAGGGGAGATACCTTGGATTCCCAACTATATATGTAGGTTATACCATTGAGCGAGGGTCTCTTCCAAGGAGTCGTTGTATGCACAAGGCGCCAGAGGTACACGGTTGAGCCGCAGTGCCCGGGATGGATGAACTACCCCGCCATTCTTGGCGGGAGTCTTGGCATGCGTTGCGCTCGCCCCCGAAGAAAAACTCCACTTAGGGTGCGATCTCGTAACCATAAACCATAGAGGTATAAGGGATAAGAGGCTGCGAAAACAACTTGTTGTTAGGGCCTAGGATGGGAGGAGCTAGTCTTGTATGGCCGATGTTTCGCCTCCTTGAAGGGGCAAAGATGATAAGGGCGACGCTCTCCATTAGGGGGTGTCAAAAGCAGACGCCTTGTCATGAGGCTTTGTTTTCGCAAGGAGACTTAGGCTTGTCATATTTGTAGCAATGATCTACGCAGAGGCAATAATACTAACGCGAGGGTAAGGCGAGATCAATTCTTTACACAACGATTGACGGACGTCCTGCGATTTCGTCGCACGACGGCAATGTCATGGGGCTTTATGTTCGCAAGAATATCTAGGCCTCGCATTTGTCGCAACTAAAACATCCCGCAGAGGCAAAAATACTTGGAAAATGATAAGGCAGATCAAGGGGTCTTTACATGCAAGTGTAAAGACGTCCCGCGATTTTGTCGCGATGAAAGGTGGCGGGGAGGACCTCAATTAGGGAGGTCTAACTCGGAAGACCACACAAAGATGATAAGGCGGGAGTATGGGTCCTTGCTTGAAAATGTAAGGGCGGCTGCGACCTTGTCGCAATAAGAAGAGATAAAATAAAGACTATTGAAATGATAAGGCTAGGTTTCTCCTTTCATGGAGATACTTGTCGCGTTGATAAAATTCAACATAAAGCAATGAAGAGATTATCTTTATCACATGAACACAACGGGAGATAGAGGAAAGATAAGAATAAAGAAATACCTCAACACTTTTTTTCAACGATTTAACCTTCGAAGATAAAGAACGAAACTGACAAGGGATTACCAATATTTACCAATGAACAACATTTTATGTTGTTTATTTCCTCGAGGCAATATTTCTTATATTTCAAGGATTAGTTGTTCACCATATTTAAGGGGAGGAGAGCATGTTCATATGAATACAAATATTCCTTCGAAAATTTTCAAATTTGACCCATTACGCAAATTTCGTAGTCTTCTTGGAGTTCACTTATTCTTCTAAGTGGTTGGTTGCTTAAAATAAACGACGCAATGAGAAACGACACACAAAACAACCGAAAGACATGGAACTAGGGTTAAGAAGTGTCGCGAGATTGAATAGTTGTACACTTCGCGAGACATTCCCGAAAATAAAGGATATCTTAGTCATCGTCCACTATGTATTACTTAAAGGGTCTGAGTCTTTGTCGTTCAAGGTAAACGTTATATGAAAGTGGAATCTTTTTGCGATTGTAGTTTTTTGTATGAGCTAGAAAACTAGTGTAGGACAGCTTCATTGGTAGTTTGATACTTTTGGTTTCTGGTAGAATGAAGGTTTTAGGGTAATTTGATTAACCACTTTATATGTGATGTGGTCTTGATGCTCTATTATAATACATGTGATGTGGTCTTGATGCTCTATTATAAACTTGCAATACACAATGCAGATAAGGTTTTGAGTTTTATTCTCATATAGATTAGTAGCTTGAATTCATGACTAATACTTCCATTTTACTTAGAGATGGAAGGTTCACCATTTAGCTTCATCATCGGTAACTACTAAGGTCATTACTTAATCAACTCTTTTTCGATTGTGTAAGCTGATAGGCTAAAAAAGCATCAAATTTCTGTATGTTATTGGTGGCTAGCTATTATGTTATAATCTTGTACCCATAGGACCAGAGCTAGAAAATATGATGCTGGATAAACTTATTATTTTGTGTCCATATCATATGTTTGGGTAACGTGAGAATCTTAATGTTTGAGCTTAATTATTTTGATCAGTAGGATAGGACCAGGTCAGTGGTTAATAGTTAGAAGTTAGGATGAAGCCAGGTTTTGAAATTATTTGAGTTTCTTATGGACTGAGTAGACATATATTATCAATGTAGATTCACCTTGGCTACATTGCTCGCTGACTTATTTATATCATTTCCTTCTCTTCAAATTAGATCTTTATAAATTTATACAAAGAGATCTAGTGATTGCTACTAATTCAATTTTTTCAATGATGCAGGGATAGTTTTGGTTTCTCGGTTCTGAATTTTGACACTCTTCTCAAGGCAAATTGTTTTACCTGGTTTTGATTTCATAGTATTAGATGTTATTGTTACTCTTTGTGTTTTTAGGTATATTTGTAGTCGTTTTATGATTAAGAGAACATGGATAAGAGCTGGGTTGATAAGGACCCTGCTTCTCTAGAGTATGAGGAAGGGTTGAATGCATTCCTAGATTACGCCTACATCCATGGAAAGCTTAATAGGGAAGGAAAATTGAGTGTCCTTGTACTGATTGTAAAAAATTTGTGTGGCAAGAGCGAAGTAGAATTGTTGATGATTTAGTCTGCTATGGCATGTTGCCAAGTTATACGAATTGGATTCATCATGGAGAAAGAAGTGTATCAACACCAGGACTTAAAATCAGGAATGAAGATGTTGAGGTTGATACTCATGTTGATGTTGATGGTATCCGTAATAGGGACGATCTTAGTGGTTTGTTGGGAGATGCTTTTCCTAATGAAGTTGATAACATGGAGAATATGCAGGATGGAACGGAGGATGTTAATCTTAATTTTAAGAAGTTGTTGGAACAGATCGAAAAAGAGTTATACCCTGGTTGTGATAAAATGACAGTGTTGTCATTTGTTATTAGATTATGGTACATTAAATGTATTAATCAGTTGAGCAATACGGCATTTACTATGATGCTTCAGCTAGCACGAGATTCGTTTCCAGATGGGTGTTCGCTTCCAAAGAATTTCACACAGTGCAAGAAAATAATTACAGATTTGGGTATGGGTTATAATAAAATTGATGCTTGCAGGAATGATTGCATGTTTTTTTGGAAGGATGACTCAAAATTGGACGAGTGCAATGTTTGCGGGGCTTCAAGGTGGAAGATAGTCAGACCTGGGAAGAAGAAGAATACTCCTTGGAAGATACTCCGCTACTTCCCATTAAAGCCTAGGGTTCAACGTTTGTTTATGTCTTCCAAAACTGCCGAGGACATGAGATGGCATAAATCAGCAGAGCACACGAGATGATGGGGTCATGAGGCATCCAAATGGATTCTATGGCTTGGAAGCATTTTGATGAAAGTAACCCAGTATTTGATTCAGATCCGAAAAACGTAAAGCTAGGTTTAGCAAGTGATGGCTTCAATCCGTTCGGGAATATGAATCTCTCACACAGTACGTGGCCTGTGGTACTTGTTCCATACAATTTGCCTCCATGGTTATGCATGAAACAACCTCACTTCATCTTATCTCTAGTGATACCAGGACCATTTAGTCCTGGGAACGACATTGATGTATATCTAAGACCTTTGATTGAAGAACTTAAGGAGTTGTGGGCAGAAGGAGCTGATACTTATGATTCATTTGCCAAGGAGACGTTTAAACTGCGTGCAGCTGTTTTATGGATTATTAGTGACTTTCCGGGTCTTGCTATGCTTTCAAGATGGAGCACCAAAGGTAAACTGGCGTGTCCAACATGTCAAAAAGGTACATCCCACAGACGTTTGAAGCACGGCGGGAAAGAATGTTATATGGGGCATCGACGGTGGTTACCATCAGATCACAAGTTTCGAGATCTAAAGAAAGAATTTGATGGGACCGTTGAACATGATGCAGCTCCAGTTCCTCTACAAGGTAGAGAAATAGTACTTCTGTTAAAAGATATTCCTCATAAATTTGGAAAGAAGCCTGAAGAGCCTGAAGAGCCTGAAGAAAATGATGCATCTGCAAAGAAGAAGAAGAAAGGTCAAAAAGGAAAGACTCCACGTGTGAAAAAGAAGAGGCCGCGAGAGGAAGAGGAGAGTGCTCCTTTCCCTGATAACTGGAAGAAGTTAAGTATCATGTATGAGCTTCCATATTGGGAAGATAATCTACTGAAGCACAATTGTGACGTGATGCACATTGATAAAAATGTATGCGAAAATATACTTGGTACTCTTCTGGAGCTCGACAAAAAGTGCAAGGACGGTTTGAAAGCAAGGCAAGACTTGAAAGAAATGCGAATTAGACCACGGATTCATCCGGAGTTCGATCTTGGTCAAGAACAAATACTATCTACCTGCTTTGCTGCTACTATTTGGATAAAGATCAAAAAGAACTGTTTTGTACCGTGCTTAATAGTTTGAAGATTCCTGATGGGTACTCCTCCAACATTGGAAGGCACGTGAAAGTCAAAGAACGTAAGTTGGTTAGTATGAAGAGCCACGATTTGCATGTAATTATGCAACAGTTCTTACCTTTGGCTATTCGGAAGATGTTTCCAACAAAGGTCAGTTCAGTTTTGATTGAGTTAAGTTTGTTTTTTCGGGAGTTATGCTCCAAAACTCTTTTGCCTGAAGATTTGAGGCGCCTCGAGAAAAGTATTGCAGTTGCTCTTTGTAACCTGGAGAGAATCTTTCCACCAGCGTTTTTTGATGTAATGGTACATCTACTCATTCATTTGGCGTCAGAAGCGCTTCTTGGTGGACCTGTCCAGTACAGATGGATGTATCCGGTTGAAAGGTATGTGATTTTTATTCTATTTTAACTTACTATTGTTTGTCTATTGAATGTTACTATAATTAGTATGGAACTTTATACGATATATTCTAGGTGTTGGACTCAGATTTTGCTAATCCTAAATTACAAAACTGATTTAATGGTATAGGTACCTGAAAACACTGAAATCATATGTACGAAACATGGCTCAACCGGAGGGGTCCATAGATGAAGGATATATTGCTGATGAATGTGTTACATTTATGACTAGATACTTAGGTCAGGTTGAGACAAGACTGAATAGACCTTCCAGGTACACAGAGAATAGTCATATTGGTGGTTTAGAAAGCTTCATGCTTGATATCATGGAGAAGAAACTAGCTCATGCTTACATCTTATTCAATCATGACGGTGTACAATCGTATCTAGAGTACGTTATTGAACTTCTTTTTGCTCATTTGGGTTTTAGTGTTTGCAGTATAATGAGTTTTTTTATAATTATACATGTACATGATGAATGGTGAACTGTTTTTGCAGGCAGCATAAACGCCTTATAAATTTAACTAATAAAAGGTTGTCTCCCATTCAAAAGAAAAAGAAACATGAGGAGGAATTTCCTCAGTGGTTTAAAGAAGAAATTACTTCGCTGAAAGAAGCCAATTGTCCCATTTCTGAAGAAGTATATTCACTTTCTCGAGGTCCCTTTCATAGAGCGAGCAGATTTACTGGATATTCAATCAATGGATACATATTCAGAACGTTAGCCAAAGAATGTGATTTAAAGACGCAATCTAGTGGTGTGAAGCTTCGTGCCATTAAAGAGAGTCTTTGGGAGTCAATGTATTATGGATGGATAACGGATATCATTGAGTTGTCTTACCCGATAGGAAAGAAGTTTGTATTGTTCAAATGTAATTGGGTAGATGTAGAGAAGGGAAAAGGTATGAAAGAAGACAAATTGAAGTTCACTCTTGTTAATTTCACACATTTGTTGTCAACTCAGAAACAAGAACCGTACGTATTGGCATCGCAAGTCAATCAAGTGTTTTATGTAGAAGATCCAACTGATCCGGGATGGCATGTCGTGGTTACCAATAAACCTAGAGATACTTTTGATTTGGGTGGTGAGGATGATGGATTAGTAGAAAGTACACCAATTGGTTTACAAGATAATGATGATGATGATGATAAATTTGGTGAGAGACGATGTGGAAGGAACTACGGTTGACCCTCCAAACACTGAATCTAGTGGTTCTAATAGAACCGCTAGCGAAATATTGTAAATCGAGCTTGGACATGGGTGCGATGATGAAGACGTAGATATGGATGAAAGTGAGGAGGAAGATGGGGATTTGGATGGAAGTGAGGATGAAGATGAAGATATGGATGGAAATGGGGATGAAGAGGAGGATGAGGATGAGGACGAAGATGAGCATGAGGACGAGGACGACGATGACATAAATGATTTTGATTCATAACCTCAAACTACTTTTTGTGTCTCTTGGTTTTTGCACTTCTGTTTCTGATTTTCTGTATTATGTAGCTCTTTTTGAACTTGAATACAACTTTTCATTAATTTCTTATTATGTGTTTTTCATCCACACGTTGTGTGATATTTTTGTTTTGTTATGATGTGCTTACTTTTTTTTTTGTGGTTCTTAGGAAATATGGATGAAAACCCACAACCTCCGGCAACAAAGAAAGTAAGAGGAGGGGCTAAGTTGAACTTCCTTAATAAGCTGAAAAAAGGGTGAGAAAGTATCACTGAAATTTTGCCGGGGTGCACCAGTTGGACCGAACGCAAATAAGATCTCGGCTTATTGTGGAAAGCTGGCACTAAATGGAGAAAACTTCCCTTTTGACATTCCAGGATGGTCTGATATGCCCCATAAGGAAGAAAAGCTTGAAGAAGCCATTGAAGAGCTGAAGGTTAAGAAATTTACTTTAACCAATATATTAAATTATTTAATTGATTAAAGATTGCTAAATTTTAACTGATGAATATTGTAGAATATTTTTCATTCTGATGAGATCAGCTTTTGGGTGGAGGAGAAAATCCATGAAAAAGGAAGGCAAACAAACGTAACATGAGGTTGGAACATTTCGATGAGAAGAAGACTGATGCACAAAACCGAGCTAGTTGTCCAAACGAAGTTATTGACACTCAGTGGGCAAATATGTTGATATATTGGTGTTCACCTGAATTCAAGGTGAGAATGTTTACAGATTTTTCGTTTATGAGTTTATATGTTAAAATGTGACTTCTAACTTTTGAACGTTGAATAACATAGAAAAAGAGTGAGAATGGCAAAGCAAGTAGAAAGCGTTTGGTTGTGCCTCATCATGGTGGTACTAAGTCATTCGTGAACCACGCGATAGAGGTAACGACTAATGTGAATCGATATTGATAGTTAATGTTTATGTAGATCTTGACATACTATATATGAATAGATAGAAGAGACAACGCAAAAGAAAGCAAGTCGAGCGGCTGTGTATCAGAAAACCTATAGAGCCAAAGAAGGGAAAACTCCCAACCCTATAGCTGAAGCAAATCGCGTATGGCTTTTTAATACGTTAATTTGTATGCTATTAGAATTAGTAAAATTGTTGCAACTTGTTCTCACTTTAACTTTGCATATTATAATTGCAGGCTCAAATGGAAGCCTTGGAGATGGAAGATTTAGAAGAGAATGGTTCAGATAATGATGTTTCAATCTTGGAACTCACTTCTTATGACCAGCTGAATGGAGACAAGTATTCTAAAATCATGGGAGCTGAGAAACCAGGTCGGATTCGTGGTGTTGGTTCAGCAATTAAAGTCCAAGCTTACGGGGGAATCTTCTTCAAATGTTGTCCAAAACAACGAGGAAAATGCTGCATTAAGAGATGAAATTAAGAAACTGAAGGAGGATCAGGTTCATATGCAGAACGACATGGAAGACGAACGTCTTGAGATGAAGAAAATTGTAGATGAGATGAAAAAGGCTAACGAGGAATCACAGAAAAAAGTAGATGCCCTTTTGCTACTGTTTGCTGGTCGGGTATGTATTAGCATATCCATAAATATTTTTGGCAGTGTATTATCTAGATTCTTAAAGCTTTCTCGGGCATGTATGAGCATATCCGCAAATATTTTTTTGCAGTCACAAGCTTTCTTAATTGCATTTTGTTTTGTAGAGGGACCTCCCACATCCAGAGCCATAGAGTTATGACCTTATTACACGAATCTGAGGTAATGTTTTCTGCTTTATTAGTCTATTCATATGATTACAGTTGCTTATAAACCTCTAAACATGTTCCCCTTGCTGCAACATATTAGAAAGACGATGGCATAATTGTTAAGTTAGACTCTGGATTAACGTCATGGACTATAGTGATATTTGCAGACACATTCTTTATTTTAGCTGTCACGACACACATTAGCATTATCGTTAGCCAATAGCTTGCCAACCAACTTAGTATTTACGTACACCAGTGGATGCTATACATTCAAATTGAATTATTAGGAAATTTGGAAATGGGTGTACTGGTTCCGTACTACTCTGAATTTCTTATTCTTTGTTCTTCCATGGATTGATTTATGGGTAACACTAACTAGGTATATCGGCTTAAATGTTTAATGGATATTTGTACTTGTTGGAATCCATAGGTGTACATGAGAGATTATATGTTCTTCTGTATCTTCTTAATGGTTTAGACCACATGTTATATTTGAAGGGATAAGAAAATTAAGCCTCTGTAAATGTTGTATGCATGGATATTTTCTACTGTTATTTGTCATTGATATCAGATTTGATGTCTACATTTTGCAGGTTAATTTCATTGAAAGATATTATGTTCAAGGTGGTGGAAGATATATGATAATTAACTTTGGAAGTAACAAATCCATCTGTGATAATTTAAGTATTTTATTTTCATTCACTTTAAGTATTTTGTGTATCAGACTCAAAATGGTTTAGTATTAAGTATTTATTTGCTTTCTTGTATCAGACTCAAAATGGTTTAGTATTAAGTTTTTATTTGCTTTGGAATGTAATCAATCAGACAAACATGTAGTACTTGTGTTTTTTAATGAATAGATTGTTTTTCTGAAATTGTTGTAAGGTAAATATTGTCTTGTTATTTTAGTAGCTAGCCGTAAAAACTGGCGACAATGTAATCCAACTACGTAAAATGACCTTGGAGCACCCACGCGTGGAAAACGTGGCTAAGACCGTGGCTAATAGTCACACACATGTGCCATCCAGCTAATTATTAGCCACGATTATCATCGTGGTAAATGATCATACATTATTAGCCACGCAATGAAAAACCGTGGCAATCACCGTGGCAAATAGTTTTAGCCACGAGACTATTTGTCACGAGGAGGCTGCCGTGGCAAGTTACCTTTTGCCACGGATTTTTGGTCAACTGCCACGGTTCTTTGGCGTGACTAAAACTTAGTATTCTTGTAGTGAAACTGCAATAGCAGAAAATCCCCGAGACCTCGTCCAGATTTAAACACCAAACTGTATTAAGCCGCTTCAGACACTAGCCTACTATCAGACTTCGGACTGGATTGTAGTTGAGACCGAATCCACCCTCCAAGCGATTCAGTTACAGCCGCGCTCCTTACGTATCTTGAACCTCGCAAGGCTATACACAATTGATTCCCTTAGCCGACGTCCTTTACAGCCTAAGAGTTTCTTCAACCTAAGTGAAGACTTTTGATACCAATCTTCCTTTAATAGATAAACCTATTTTATTTCCGTTTAGATCAAAGATCAAGGTGAGGAAATTTGTTTGCAATAGACAAAGCTATCAAACCTCACGAATCCGGAACTCTCTCAAACACTTCTAAGACTTCATTTAACGGTTTGTCAAGTGTGACAACAAACCGTTAGGCTTGTTCACGAGTCATGGTGAAACGGTTCGTGAACCGGGTTCGTCAACTGCTAGCCTTTAATACCAACTTTCAAATTTCAGTTTACAACGGTTCGTGAACTGTCCCCAACTTAACTTGCGGTTTGCAAACTGGTTCGCCAACCCTACTATGTTTCTGAAACTCATATATCCATGGTTTGCGAACTGGTTCGCCAACCTTCCCTGAATAAAAATATCAGAAAGTTTAATATCTCTCTCTTATGATTTTTGAAAATTCCCGCATGATAAAATCATTTGCGTGGGTAATTTTCAATTGATCCACAAATTAATTCACACAATCAATTGTTTAGAGTTAATATTATTAAGGATTGTTGAATGTCTTTGCTTATAATCATATTTCGAGATTTTTAACAAGACAGGCTTGACTCAAAATTTCTTCTTTATAAATCTACTAGAAGTCATACGACATCGTCTCAAAAAGATAGAATGGTAAGATAGTGAGTAAAATAGAATGGTTCAATCTTCACATACCTGATATAGAAGTTCCTCAAATGTCTTCATCGGTGTTCAGTCTTCAAGGGTGATGTCTGATACTCAACTACCAAACTTTAACCTAGTCCGAGACTTGACTTAGTAGACTAGAATCAAGATATAATTTTGATCATCTAATATTGACAACAAGCTTGAGATAACAAAACTTGTGGGTTCAACCGAGCAATGCTCTAACAAACTTAGATGGATACGGTTCGTGAATCGAGCTCGTCAACTATAAGCCTTTTACACCAACATGAAAAATTCAGATCACCACGCTTCGTGAACTGTCCCCAACTGAACTTGCGGTTTGCGAACCGGGTTCCCTAACCTTCCCTGTATTTATGAAACTCAGATATCTCTGGGTTGCGAAGTGGCTTTCCAACCTACCTTGAGCCGAAATATCATAAAATTCTATATTTTTCTCTTTTCATGTTTGAAACATCCCCAAATGACGAAATCATTTGTTTGGGCAATTTTCAACTGATCCACAAATTAATCTTGAATAGTAAATTATTTCGAACTAATTTTGTTAAAAACCTTTTAACATCCAATGCTTAAAGCTTGAATAATATTTCGAGATTTTTAGCAAGATAAGCTTGACTCAAAATTTCTTCTTTGCGATAAATCTACTATAAGTCATATGACATAATCTCAAAAGATCAAACAGTAAGATATTGAGTAAAATAAAATGGTTCAGTCTTCACATACCTGATTGATGAAGTTCTCCAAATGTCTTCATCGATTTTCAGTCTTCGAGGGAGATGTATGATACTCAACTACCAAATTCTAACCCAGCCGAGACTTGACTTAATAGACTAGAAACCAAGATATATATAGTTTTGTTCAACTAACATTGATAACAAACTTGAGATAACAAAACTTGTGGGTTCAACCGAGTATTACTCTAACAAATGTTGCACAACAACAAGGCAACCCCTTTTGGTCAAACATATTTCAGGAATTTAATGACGAAATAGTGAACCTCCGAAATCGTGATGTAACGGGTTTAACAGCTCGTTTTTATATGATTAACAAAGAGGTAACTCGATTGTGGCTTTGTCCATGCAATTTTATCGAGTAAGAATGATTGGTGATTCCAATGAGAGTGTGTTAAGCATATCGCTTATGGAATACCGAAGTGTGAACGAATAATATTTCTGTTTCTAAAGTTGCTTTCGCATCCTTATAGTATTGCAAAAGTACAATTCATTTTTTCTCATTGCTCTTCCACCAGCTGCAACTTAGTGAAGCGTATAAAATGTTTTACTTTTAATTTTAAGTCCTTAGTTATATGTACATGTTAGAGCATTGCTCGGTTGAACCCACACGTGTTAGTATGTCAAGCTTGTTGTCAAATTTACATGTACACGTCTTGATTTATAGTCTATAAAAGTCAGTCTCTGAGTAGGATTATTTTTGAGTAGTTGAGTGAATAAGCGTTAAATATTGCAGACTGAAGATCAGGAAGATATTTGCAAGAACTTCATCAATAAAGGTGTATGAAGACTGACTATCCTATTCACTCTATATTTCTACCGTTCTATCTACCGAGACAATATCGTATAACTTCAGTATTATGATGAATTGCAAAGTTTCAAGTTCAAGCTAGTACTCGACAAATCTCGAAACATGATCAATAGGACTTATCACATAGAAGGTTGAGGATAATTATTTTTTCGAAAAACCATGATTTCAGAAGATGATCATGAAGACATTAAGTTATATTCATGTTCACCAACTGATTATACCAGTTCATGAACTTTGATTTTCTCTTAATGTTAAATCTCTTATTTAGTCTCGTACACGACCTGATTCCACCAGTTTGCGAACTAGACTGTTTTGAGATGTTCCTGGACACTTTTAATTATTTACGTACACCGACTGATTTGACCAGTTCGAGAATTGTGTAATTTTGAAAGGTTCATGGATACTTTTGTTTTTAAGAACGCCATCATTAAAGAAAATAGAGCAATCGCTTCTGTCAGAGCGAAACCTAAAATTGCATATCCCAAGAGTTTTTTTTTCTTCCAAAGGTGAGTTTGCTGCAACTTTCTAATGGGGGGAAACGTAACTCAGAGTAGGTTTCTAATCGTCGATAGGAAAACCCAACTCCAAGATCATAAACTCATGTTCTTTCTTTTCAAGTTGCATCTGTTGACAACTACTAGAGTGTGACTCCTATGACTCTTCAAGTTACAACATTCAACCCATCAGCCCATCTTGAATTTAGTTAAAAAGACTAAAGTGTTTCATACTGAATTGACACGTAAACTTCGAAAGAAACCACAAGAGAAGCTGATGAAACAGATGGATCCTATCGATTATTGAGATTTCTAGGCTTTGTCGTGTTATTAGAAAACCTATTGTACACATGAATGAACACTAAGTTCCTAGAATTATTGACTATCGACATCTTTTATTTAGCCGCAAGAAAAAGAGAATCATCAAATGGTGGAGCAATGCTTGGGTGTAAGATGATTAATAAGACCAAAAATTTCATATTCACCAAGACCTCTCGCTCTTTCCACATGCTATCAAGAATAAGACTGGTGAGTTGATTAAGAAGCAATCAAATTTAATAAATGGATGACTTTCAAAATCCTCCAAGATGAGCACATCCCTTATAGACGCAAAGAAAGGACTTAGATAAAGTTCATGTACACGAACTGATTTTGCTAGTTCACAAACTAATCTAGTTTCGGGACATAACTAAAACATCTATATTGCTTGATGGTTCACGAAAAGTTTAGTCACTGTTCTCGATCTAACTCTTTGTGGACGAGGTTTATAGGCTTTGTAACTCAAAAGAAAACTTCTTACATTCTTAAAGACTTCCATTATTGAAACAATTTTATCCAGAGAAGTTTAGTTTGCTTTGATTCCAAGCTAACTACTTGCTTAAATTCTAAGCAACATGGCCTTTCTCATCATTATAAATAGAGAGCTCTATGCAACTCAGACCTTAATCCCGACTCGCTGTGTCCTAATTGTGACTAGATCATCCTTGAAACACCTACGATTTCTAGATAAACTGTATTAGGTTACGAATTCTTGAAGTCTTCACTAAGCGATTTGTGAAGCCCGGTCAGATTATCTTTTACCCGATAGTTCTTGATATCCGAATTCTAATCTTGATCATCATAATTATTGTCTAGTTTAAGGCCCGTCTCTCTGTTATATAGCCATTCAAGGACTATTATTGATTGAGGAACATGATTGATAAGAAATTGTGAAGTACTTTTTGTGCCAGACTTTGTAATTTCACAAGATCTGTATATGTTCTTATATTTATCTTGTGAGGTAGAATCAATTAGGCATCTTTGTAACCTTTTAAAGAGAATAAGCTATCTTTACTCTTTAAGATCCTTCATAAGCAAACGAATTTCCATTACCGTGATTTAATATCTTTCTTAAGGAAATCAATAGGATATCCATTAGAGGAAGATTATTTAAAGTGTTCCATTCAGCTAAAGCAACTCTTAGGCCTATAAAGGACGTCATCTAGGGGAATCAAGTGCGTAGGATCTTGGGAGATCCAAGAGAAGTAAGGAGAACAACTCTAACTAGATCGGTTGGAGGTTTCGATTCAGTCTCAACTACATCCCCATCTGAAGTCAGAGGCTAGTGTTTGTAGCGTCTTAATACTTTGCGGTGTTCAAATTGGACAAGGTCCCTGGGTTTTCTACAATATTGTAGTTTCCTCGTTAATAACATTTCCGGTGTTTTGTATTATTTGTTTTCCGCATTATATCGTTTATCTTTACAATTGAAATATCACAAGTAGTACGTTAATCAACCTAGATAGTTTTTGGCTTGGCTTCTGTAGATCCTAACAAGACTTGTTCTTGTTGAATTCGTATCTTAAAAAAGATTAGAAGACTTTTTCTTCTTGGAATTTAGTTCCTGTACAATTCGGATACAAACTAGGTTGTTCTTGGATATTGATTTTACAAACTAGGTTGTTCTTGGATATTGATTTTTGAGATCGCCCACGGAATTTGTCCCTACATGTTCACAAACGAAAAAGTTGATGAAGTACTTGGTACCCTCTCCTTTCCAGTGTAATTTCCTAATTAACTTTACTTAACTAAATGTATGTAAGTCTAAAAGTAACGATATTTTCTTTTGTGGAAGTTTGTATTTCAAATTTAATTCTTGTTTTAAATTCTAATTTGCGCCATTTTTTTTACAAGGTATATATACTTGGGCAATAAAAACTTCAATAGTAACTTTGGACCAATATTTAGCCTATTTTTTATCTTCAATTGACGTAACTTCCGTTTGATGCGCTCTTTAAAATATTTTCTTTGGTTTTCTTAACTAGTACAATGACTAGTATTGTTGTTAAATTTCAAACCTTGAACTCTTCTGTGCCTTTGAGCAGAAGAGTTTCTAGGGTTAACTTCCAAAACCCGAACTCTTCTTTCTCTTTTACCATTCTCTATTTTTTTTACAAGCAACATATATCTTGTCAACAACAACCTCAAGTTTGTCTCTAGAAAATCATAAAGTTGGTGTCAACTGTCGATTTAAGATACACCTTCTTCCATATGGAATTTTTTATATAAAATTGAGGGTTTGAGATTGAAAATTATGTTTGAACATCATGTATTTACAGGCGATAGAAAGATAACCATTGTAGATAAACATCTGATAGTTGGAGACAGAGTCTTTAAGGCCATTTGCCATAGTGATGCAATGAGTTTGCCATGCCACCTGGTATGGCAAATCATAAAATAAAACTTGCATGAACCGGTTAAAACCAATTATAGAGTTGATTTGTGGCAAATCATAAAATAAAACTTGCCTGAACTCGTTTAAAACCAATCCTGAAAAATTAGGCTAAGGCCCCACCCATGGGTTACCCATAATATGAGTTGATTTAACAACATGGGTTACCCATAATATGAGGCCCTTAATTAAAAGATGTTTAAATCTAGGCCCCGAATTATTAAAAGACATTGATACCCTTATACATATTGTCAAGCCCACAATTAAATAAAATTTAAATTTAGGCCCAAAATTATTAAAATATAGTGTGATGATGTTCCAACAACCTCCGACCACCACTACCACTTCCAACCACCTCCAACCACCATCGCTACCAACCACCTCCGATCACCAACGCCAGCTACCTCCGACCACCACCGCCACTAACCACCACCGCCCACCACCGCCAGCCACCTCTGACCACCACCGCCACTAAACACCTTCGACCACCGCCGTCAAACCACCTCCGACCACAACCGCCATCCACCTTCGACCACCACCACCACCGGCCGCCACCACCAACCACCACCGCCGCCAACGCCGACCACACCAACATATGAATGTGTAGATAGAAGTTACACATGTATATGGCATGTGTATCCAAAAGTAACACATTCATATGACATGTGTAATGCAAAGTTACACATGCATATGGATATGTACTCATTAGTTATATGCATGTGTAATGATAAGTTACACATGCATATGCCATGTGTAGTCCACAGTTACAAATGCCATAACAGTTGCACATCAAAAGAAACATACAAAAGTTACACGTATCAGCCTTAATATTTATTTACAATAATTTCTTCGTCTATCAATTATAGTAATCAGTTGTTATTGATAACAATACACGAGTTAAAACACTTGATATGAAAAACAAAAATCCTAGAAATGAGCCACCACATCCTATAATGGAACTGTTCCCATCCATTCTTGCCTTCCTCGATACCAAAATGCTTGCATATCTGCAACAAAATAAACATTTGTGGGATTAGGTAGGATGAACAAAAAGAAAGAAACAAAATTATAGAACAATTTAAAGGCAAATAACAAAGATCATAGAAAAGTATCTAATAACAAGTGAGTCCAGTGAATATATCTCATGATATCTAGTGTCAAAGCTAGTCTATCAGTCAAGTCCAGTGAATTGCTTGTAAAAGTTTCAGACAAATAAAACAAAAGGTAGTGGCATTTAAAAATTGAAACACAAACCTTGATCGTTGCACTTATGATACAATTTAGCAAGCTCTGTGTAGTTGAAGGTAGTCAATCCCCAACAAAAAATAACTCAAGAACAAATAAAACAATCAAAATTATTGCTAGCGCCATTCAATATTTTCCATCATACATTGACCATAAATGAACCAAGAATCATATAGACATACCATTGTTTAAGCTTACACCAGATGACTTGTGTAACTGAGAGTTACACATGCATATAACATGTGTAATAAGGAGATACAGATGCATCTGACTTGTGTAACTGAAAGTTACACATGCATATTATTAGTGTAACTAGGAGTTACACATGCATATGGCTAGTAATGATAGATGGATGGATAAATTCAATCAAGACTTACTGTTTTGTAAAAGAGCTCGCCTCTAATAATGAATTCCAGCGTGTATACATTTTAGGCTTACTTGGCATGGCCTGAACACATACATTATATCCACTCGGTAGTATAATCTAACCTAATAAATGAACTAAACATACCACAATAACAAGATAACACAGAAAAAGATGAAGTTATCTGGCGCTCAGTAGATTCCCCTTTAACCAGCGGAATCAACTCGAAATTGAGCTATTATCCAATCAACAATCTGCCATGAGTTAAAACAATCTGCCATTACTACAATCTGCCATGAGACAGTACAATCAATACGCGTAAAATCACCTGAATTAATTTGGAAAAAGTACATACTAGAAAAGATTAAGAGTAAGCGATTTACCAATAGTCAAAAAGGTTCTCAGACATTTTTTCAGCCAATCCAAGTTGTTCTTATGAAGGCCTAAACTAACACATGGCTTTTGTCATTCTTAGTGCATGAGATCGAGAGTGAATCTGGGTTGGTTTGCAGCTGATGAATCCATCTTTAACCAACTTACTAATGTGTTTCCCTGCACAAAACAACACAAAACTGGTAGATATGCAGACGAGTTTCAATTAGATCAGCAGGTATGCCTCTAAGAACTGCATATGCATATCCATCAAATTAGCATGTGTAACTATAGCATGTGTAATTAGTATATACACATCTAATTATCATGTGTAACTAGTAGATACACATCCATTTAGCTTGTGTACCTAGAAGTTACACATTTAATTAGCATGTGTAACTACTAGTTACACATCCATAGTCTACCAATGCTAGTTAAACGTGCAAACTGTCATGTAGAGTACACATGGCTGCAAACTGATAAGGAAGGATATGGTTATACATGCATATGCATTTCCCATCAAATTAGCATGTGATTTTCCCATCAAATAGTACTCCAGCAACTCAATAAAGTGATGATTTTTTTGTCTAGAAACTGTTTGTAGGATCATAATATCGCAACGTACAAGGCTCATGATTAATAAACGGGATATGGTGAATAACGACACCCAAAACAATTGGAAGACTAGATCTTACATCTTTCAATGATGATTTTTAGTTTTCCCGTACATATGAAAACTGAGCAGAGATTGACGTAGAAATTGGAAAGAATTTGGATTAACGAAAAAGATTTGGAGAAGATACTCAAGAATTCATTGAAAAGAAAAATGGCTAGAAGAAGAAATGTACAAGGGCAACCAACGATTGTAAGAAGAAGTGGGAGACTTGTTTGGAGAAAGGAGGAATGAAACAGAGAATCGTCGAGGATGAATAGGAGAAATGATGGAGAAGATCAAAATCAGCCACCGATTTCCCCGGAGCAAACGCGGGTGGGACAAGGAGGAGGAGAGCAAGAAATGAATGGAGAAATGAATCCAGTAACGAAGAAATCACAGCATTAGAAAGATTGAGACAAATAATACACGAGAGAGACTCAGAGAGCGGAGGAACGAGCAAACTTGACAAGACAGAATCATGAATTGAGGATGGAAAATATAAGATTGCAAAATAGGAGATCAAGAAGTAGTGTGAGATCAAGTTCAAGATCGATTAGGGAAGAAAGAAGGAGAGTTTTACCAACAAAAGTGGAGGCAAATGAACAAATCTTAAGAGAACTCAAATGAGAGGATTAACAATCGAAGGAAGGAGGAAGGAAACAATTGGACGAAGCCATCGCAAAGCTGCAAAGAATCCCTTCACGCTAGAAGTTCATGATGCCACACTGCAAATATTTCGCATCAAGCCTAATAGGAGAAGCACTAAAATGGTTTGAAGGTCTCGCTAAGGAACACAATCACATCATTTAACCATTTACAAGCCACATTCACTGGAGCATACATAAGTAACAACTCTTGTGACACTGTGTATCAAGATGTATTCGGGTTGAAACAAAGGGTTGGCGAGAGCTTAAGGCAAACACATAAGATGGAGGACCATGTGTACATGATGGCGGAATCACAGAGTTACAGGAAGAATATATTGCTCTAGAAGAGAGACAGAATGAAATGAATTCTTATCCAAATAAACACAAGCTCGAATGCATTCAATTCATAAATACAAAGTGGAGAGCACTTCAAGGACAACAAGCAAGGAAAGTTGATGAGGGACAAGGAAGATAGTAGCCAAAGCCATTAGTGGAGGCAAAATAGTATGGGAAGAGATTAAGATGCCTCCACCGAATGCTAGTGTGGAAAAGATCCGGGAAGCTATACTTGTGATGGAAAATGTACAAGACCTTGGAACGTGGGAATGGAACCACCGCTGTGATAGAAGTCATGAGTTTTGTTCTTACCATCGTTTCCATGGGCATCAAACAAACGATTGTAAAAACATAAAGAGAATCATTCTTTCCCACCACCACCGAGAGATGCAATATTTGTGATAGAAGTCGGGACAAAAGCTAAAAATTTGAATTGCAACTCTAACTCCTATCGCACAATCGAAGATTTTCATGACAACGTGCTCGGTAGAGTCTTTGCGTTAAACGTGCAAACAAAAGAACTGTTCTCCATCATGTAGAGTACACATGGCTGCAAACTGATAAGGAAGGATATGGTTATACATGCATATGCATTTCCCATCAAATTAGCATGTGATTTTCCCATCAAATAGTACTCCAGCAACTCAATAAAGTGATGATTTTTTTGTCTAGAAACTGTTGATAGCTGCAACAACACATGTTTATAAAAAATCTATCCTAATATGGAGCCAAATAAGAATCTAAGAGAGAAGCACAACAAAAGAATTAACATCTAAAAACATAATAAATAACTCGTTTGCTTACCCTCACAAAGTGAGCAAAGTCTTGCAAGGCCTAACAAAAGACTTTAATAGTCAAAATCATGTGTAATAGTACGGAGCCGAAACAGATAAAGATAAGTAGTTGCAAAATCAAAATATTGATTCTCATGACATTCTCCCCTCGCAGAGAGATGTAAGGAGAGACAGGGAGATGGAACTTCATATATATACTACAAAGAAGCTTCTTTCGCTAAAAGAATAGAGGCAAGTGGGACACAAGCAGAGTCTTGTAAGGCCAAACAACAGGACAAGGTCAAGAACCGAGAACTTCCTCTTGACATGGTACTGGTTGGTTGGCGTGTCATTACATGTTCACTTTTCTTCACGTACAAATCACAAGGTTTAAGACTTCTCACTGACACCTAAATGGACCTCCTTGAACACATATACATCTTTAATAAGTCCTACACAAATGAAAACCAAACCATATGAATAAATGAGACAAAATACAAAGACAACATATTGCCAAAAGTGAATTTGTTTACAATCAAACCAATCTCAAGATGAGAGTGCTTCTTCATCGAATGCATAAAAATAACATATCAACAACAAATAATGTCATAGTACACTGTGTTAGACTAAGCTACTAAAAAGATCTGGTTTGTGTAGACAATAACAATGTGTAAAAGAATATTTTGAATACTAAGGCAGTTAAAAGAAGTAAAACAACTAAAAAAACATGGAAAAAGTTCATACACAAGCAAACTCTACTACATATAATCGGCAGTTACACATGCATATATCATGTGTAAGTCGTAGTTACATATGTCATAGGCATGTGTAATCGGCAGTTACATGTGGCTTGTATACTGGCATGAACAAATATTCATCTCTCATTCAAAAAAATTGAGGTCATAAACAATTAATTTAAAACTGAAAAGACTAGATTATATACCTAAATTGGAGCTCATACTCAGCTGGAGCACCATCCTTATCTCCTCAAAACGCTTCATACGAATCCCACTACAGCTCTGCTTTCCCAGCATATCCACATCTAGAAATATCAGCAATCAAGTTTTTCCCCTCAATACGACAAGTTTCTTATACCATCAACTTCTCACAGCACCGTTGCCACCCCAATCACTCCAATCCCGATTTTTGTCTTTGTCTCTTTAATGAACAGAAGATATTAGTTACAAAAAACAATGTTGAAGAGCTCAAAATCCAGTAAAACAATATATAACCGGCCACAAGATAAAAGTATAATATCAATGACATAACATAAATTTAATGACCAAATATTGATATCAACTCTTACTTTTCACCACTTGACATCCTTCTTGAAGCATACCTTGCTACAATTCTTATACTACCTTCAGCTCTAATACCACCACAAACACCACAACCAACTCCAAATCCTCCTCCATAACCTGCATGCACCTCCACCACTGCCTTCTCCTCATACTACTACAAGTGGGAAAAATGACCTAATCAGTCATCAAACAACTACAAGTTTTCATGCCTTCATCATAATAAAAGAAGTAATGCAAGAACTTACCATGGATGACACTAAAATGCACTTGTTATTATAATTTAAAGAACTTAAAACAAATTTGATTAACTTTGTCAACTTATATTTTCATATCTTGTAATTATATTGCGTCTATTGTTGCATCTCAAATAATTAAAGCAAATTTTGATTGGATTAAAAACAATCAATGAACAACAAGAAAAAAAAAAAAAAAACTATAACCCGCACCTCCTCCACCACCACCTCATAGAATCACAAACTTAATAGAATAATTGAAATCACTATCCAATTCCACCACCACTGCTGAATATGACACCTCCACTTACTTCTCCACCACTCAACAGGTCAAAAATCCCCCATTAAAACCTGCACCTGCGCCGCCGCCATCACCTCCTCCTACTCAGCATGGCTAGCAGCCAACAAATATCATTTCCAGTAAAGGTTTCTTCCAACATAATCAAACTAAGGTAGAAGATTGAACTGCCAATAAATTTGAAAGCATAATTTTCGGTTAGATATATAGTTTGTGTCATTATAACTCCTAAATCTTAACCTGACAATAATCTGTAGAATTATCACAGGTAGGACAGTTGACTCCTTGAACTGTATTACAATATCAGTACCTTGTACGCAGTTGTTTAACACATAATACTCGTTTCATATCTCATATAATCAACTAAATATTCTTAAATGATTAAGAAAAACAGATGAAGAACATTTATGAGTTCAAACTAGATCGAAATTTGAAAGTATAAGAAACTCAAATATCATTTGAGGGGTCACAATGATTAAGAAGCTTCGAGCTCATAAATGAACTCAAATTATCGATCAATAATACAGATTAAAAGTTAGATCGAACTTCAATTCGAAACCATAGAAATTTTGTTGAATTTTTTTTCGAAAATTTTCAAACTTAAAAGAGAGATCAAGATGAAATAGATATAAATCTATATTCTGATCATGTTTTGAATGACGATTTCTAGATGAAATCAGATAAATTAGGTTTTTAAAAATAAATCAAAAATATTATTTCCGGACATCGACTTGGAAATCAACAAATCAATAGTTCAAACGAAATGAAACGATTATGATATGTTAAACTTACCTTTCCCATCAGGATTTGATGATTATAACCTCATTCCCGGTTGTTCTTGACAATTTTCATTAAGTTTCTTCATCGATATGCACTGAAAGCTCAAGAATAAGAGTAGTCGACGCTGTTATTATCTTTGAAAATTTAATTTCGAATGAGAAATCTTGTTTGAGATCGGAATAAAAACCATTTTTACAGAAGAAAATCTCGTCTCGAGGAAAGAGAGATAAAATCTGAAATTGAAAATTTATTATGATTTTCCTCTTGAATATATTCAAAAGGGCAGTGTTGTCAATATTAAAATTCGTAATAATTAATTATGGGCCAAATCTGAAGAAAATTTGATATTTTTGGCCTAATAATAGCATTTTCCTAAAGTATGGAGTTGATAGTGAATGATCCATTTTGTGGGGCTTTTATATATTGAACCCATATAGTAGGGGGTATAGTATTTTTCACAACCAATTATAGAGTTGATTTTTCACTTGTTAGATTTTTTGCTGGATTTTTTGCCTTTTTTCCTTTCTTCCAGGTGAATGTATTTTTTTTTTTTTTTGATGGAAACAGGGGCTTCAAAAAACCTCTAAATTTTATTTATTAGACTACCTCATTCGAATTGAGGTTTGAAGGATTACATTGATCAATTACATCGATAAACAGGACAATACAAAAATTACAAGATTTACAACCGAAACTTAAAAAAACGAGATATGAAAATCCTATTAAACATCTGCAGTCATATAAAGGATTGGAAATCCTTATAATGGTTTTAAACCATTTTGTTTCTTGATCATCAAAGATATCAGATGCTTCCATAAAAGGGAAGTAATATGTCTAAATTAATTTCTTTAGAAACGATCTCCATTTTGTTTTCATCCAGAACATGCTTGATAACAATGCAAATCCAAATCCACCAAAAGAATCAAAAGAACCTAATTAGAAAATATGAAAACAAGTCCCGATAGTATTGTGAAACCATCCGACTGATCAGAAAACCATAAAAATTGTTTAAAAAACAATTTTTTTATTGGAAAATAAATATATACAAAGAAACAGACTCGATCCGTCCGGTAGATCTGAAAAATCAAACCAAAACCGGGAAGATCAAGGATTTAAATTTCGAAGAAAGTAGTTTGTTTTTTTCTTGTTTGGTTCAGAGAAAAGGGGAGAGAGGCACAAGATGCTTATTCCTTCGGGTGGATGTATTGGTTGGGTACTTGGGTACTTTCCTTCAAACTGCCATGCGGCCCATGCCCACTCCACCTAATAATCAAATAGAGTGACGTTGTAAAGCTGGAAATTAACAGGGATAATGCGACACTTACCTAACAGCACCACCACTGTCACCGAGTCACAAACAAAAATCAAGTGTTCGATTCAAACAGGATAGCCGATAACTGGTCATACCGAGGAGGAGGAATACGTTCTCCATTCCTCTCTCAATCACCCCCTCCTTCGGTCTTTCCCATACTTTGTTCCTATCTCTCTCTCTCTCTGAAACTCCGTCTTCATTCTCTCTAGAAATGGAAGGTGTTGTAAACAATGGTGTAAACCCTAGTAGTAATAGACGTCCAAGGATCATGGTAACAAATGACGACGGAATCGATGCACCTGGTTTACGTGCCCTCGTTCAGGTTTTAGTTTCTACCGATCGTTACGAGGTACTGGTTTGCGCTCCTGACTCGTAAGTTCTTCTTCCACGGTCATTTCCTTTATTTCTCCTCGTTTAATTTATCATGATTGAATTTTCATTACTCGATTTCTTAGGTATGGCTAGAATCTTTTTAATGTAATGATTTATTTGATTTAGCTCGATTATTAGGAGATTCGGATTAATGTGGGTTTGTATATCATCAAATTCAGTGTGAATGTGAAAGTTGTACAAATCTTAGAATTATAAATCACTCAACTAGGCTAGAATCTGGATATTGAATCCCTAGCTAGGAGGCAAGTGAGCACATTTCATCACACTAGTCGAATTTGAATAACAAGTTAAGTTTTTTTCTCACCGAGAAACATGTATCATTTTGATGCTGAATTAATGCGTATCAAAGTATAACTCAGGTATAAACCAATTGAAGTAAACTGAATTGGACCTTTTAGACTCTTGCGTGTCCATGCTGCAATTTGCAGTAATCATCAATAAATGCACTGGGACGTGTCTACGAAAGGATTCACTATTTCCGTTGTTTCTGCAGGGAAAAATCCGCCGTCAGTCATTGTATTACTTGGCAACATGCGCTTTCTGTCAAACGAGTACAAATTGAAGGAGCAACAGCATTTGCAGTTTGCGGTTGGTTACATGACTTATTTATCATATGAATTGAAAATGTTTTGTGTTGTTTTAGTATAGAAAGGGAATTAAGTTGCACTCCTCATTGTTACTTTTCCTGCCTGCAAATATTTATTTTTTCCAGTTGAGAAGTTACAGAATAATATTTCAGTACTCCGTGAGTTTTTTTTCTTTTTCTGAAGATACTCCATGTGATTATTATATGCAGGAACTCCAGCCGACAGTGCTTCTATTGGTGTTTCCCAAATGCTCTTTCCTGAAGTTCCTGATCTGGTAGTTCTTTATAAACTATCTAACATTACAAGCTTTCTACAAGTTATAGAAACCCCCTCAAGTCTTATCCACAAGGAGTCTTTTCTAAAACTTTTTCTGTAGCACAATGTCTTAACTTGTTATGAAATGCTGCCGTTCATACACTTTACAGGTTGTCAGTGGCATCAACAAGGGTAGCAACTGCGGTTATCACATGTTAGTATCTTATCCTATTTTCTGTCGTTGTTGTTGGCTATGTTACTCTTTATCCAATTCTTTCGTTGTTGTTGGTTATGTTACCCTTTATCCAAACTTGTCACATTCAATGTAGTTTTGATCACTGGCTCAATCAGACATCTGTAACAATACTCTGAAGTACGAAACTTATTAAAACTGCCAGGGGTGCCAGTATGTGGCACAAAGAAATTTTATTGTTCTTATTAGGGGAAATGAAAGAAAGTAAAAAAAAAGGATAGATAATGGGGTCTGGAGGAAGTTCACGAGTTGTTATCTGCTTTGATATATCATTGAAAAGAGTAACATGTAATACAGTTACCGCTTTTTTTGGTTTATCACTTAGCACTCATGCTGTTTTTATTATGTTATTTGGGTCTCTTTCTTTGTTCCTAATCACGCTCTGGCATCTTTTTCGGGATTTGCAGTGTTTACTCGGGGACTGTAGCTGGTGCTCGAGAAGCCTTCTTTCTTGGTGTACCTTCTTTAGCTATGTCCTATGATTGGTATGAGTTTCTCTTTCTGTATTGGCAAAAGGTGCACGCATTTTGGAAAAAACATCTTTCTGCTGAGGAACTGAATGCCTGGATTGATTGTCTGATTATTTCTGTGGTTTCTGATTCATGACTAACTTTGGAGTTTTATTTCAGGGTTGGAGGAAAGAGTAGTGATGATGACTACAAACTAGGTGCCGAGGCATGTCTGCCCTTAATAAACGCAGTGCTAACTGAGATAAAGAATGGAACTTATTTTCAAAGATGCTTTCTAAATATTGATATCCCAACAGATGTTGTGCATCATAAGGTGATTTCAACTCTGGATCCCTGTTTTATCCTTTTATCATTTTTAAACTACTAGTTCTCTTTTGGTAGCATATATATATGTATATACACATACCTACGCTACCACCATAGAGGTACTAAGACCTTCTAAACATGTGTTTTGCCAAAAAGACGTTGCCTTCCATGTCATTCCTCATGTTTTTGGCAAGGTATGGCAGCAAAGACTTTAGCTAGAAGAAATGAGTGATTGAATTCATGAATCCTTGTTTTCATTTGTTGGGTATGACAATCTTCTACTGAACCCAATAGGGTTATAGGGCAACGAGACAGGGTAAAAGTATTGTGAAGATTGGTTGGAGACAAGTTGTTTCAGAATCACAAGGAGGAAACATGTTATCAACAATGACCATGGAGAATAACTCGACCGTAGGGGAGGGACCAAAAGTCTCCTCAACTCCATCAGAAGAAAATCTTCTATTTAAGAAACAGGTCCACCCTCTTCCATACTCGTTTTGTTGCATATTCAAATAATAGCTTCTTATTCTGTTTTTTAGTAATGGCATTTGTTGTTTTGTATTTTGCAACAATTTCAGTCAACCTCAGTTCATTTTTGGATGATTCGCATCTATTATTATCTGAAAACTGTCTTTCTATTAAGTTTGCCGAACGTGTACCTTTGTGGAATTAACAACATTATTCATGAATATTTCCATTCAACATTTCATTTTAGAAAAACCTGTTATATTGGAGTTCTGTGCTCAATCTGAACGCCTGTGACCTTTGATAACAACAAATGCAGCCCGAGAAAAACTCCTGAAAATTGGGGAATACAATGACATAGGTTATTCTGCTTCAGCTTATCTGAACCTATTAAGCAACTACTGGAATTATGTTTATAATGTTCTGTAGGTAAAGGGGTTACAGTTTGATGGAGAAGATATGGACTTCCAAGCTCTGCAAGAAGGATATGTATGTACTTTCTCTCAAGACTTGATGAAATGATTATAGCATTGAAACTGCATATTATTATCTTGCTAATAATAATTTTGTTCCAGATAACGGTCACTCCTCTTGGTGCCCTCTCTCGTGCAGATGCTGACAGTGAGAACCATTTAAAGAATTGGCTACCCAATGTAACCGATCATTCATCCCCATCAGCATTATAGAGTAGTAAGTCTAACTATGTATGTCTTTACGTAACTTCTAAAATTGTACATACACTGTTTAGTTTGCCTTTTTTTGTTGTATGCTGAAAGTTCATCTTCATTTTGATATTCATAGGTTTTTATGGTGCTGGTGGTCATTGAGCTCTAAGGTTGCGGTGTATGTCTATCGGTTATGTATATCTTATAAAGTTTACGTGTCATTCTTAGCCCTGTATTGTATTGTCCGGGTATATAATGATAAACCTGGAACAATTCATACAACTGTTTCAAATACTTATCTGAACTCCTATGCTTGTCTTAGTTGAATAAAAAACCGATGGATCAGATTGCTCTTTGGATCCTTGTCAATTACCCATGAAATGTCATTGGATCTATTAATGTGGCTCTCTTATTGTACCTTGATGCATCAAATCGAAATAATTGAGGTCGTGTAATATTTTTGGGGCCAATATCAACAACCGTCTGTGAATTTGAAATATGATATCTGGTCAGGTTACTACAGTTCATTAGTTTAGACCACATGTTTTTCTGACCGTTTTATTGTGATCAACTTGTTGAATATTTTATACAACAGCTAGGGTCGTGGGTGTCGAAATAGCTGGTTCTTACTCTAGTTTGCATAATTAAACACTGTTTTTCCAGGCAATCCATCAATCAAGCACTTGTGTTAGTCATTTTTTTCTTTCTTTTAGCAAGAAAACTCGGGCATGAAAACCTTACCTTGAATCCCAAATGCAATAGCAGTCATTAGTGGTACCAGAAATTGGGTGTATTCATACATCCAATCTCGCCAAACCCACCCTTCGTGGGAGATTTGATTCAAAGTATTCATTGCTAGAACATGTAATCTGCTGCTGAGTTTGGTTCTTTTAATTATTAGCTTACATTACACTTGACAAAAGTCATGATATCACTCACCGTATTTGCACTAGAAATTGAGGGAAAAAACAAAGCAAAAGCTTGTTTTCTTACTTAAGTTTTGGGTTTTTTTAAGTCTACCGACGAAAACAAGACTACAAGAAAAAAAGAAAAAAAACTTTTTGCTTGAAAAATTTGACCTACTTATGTTAGATAAAAAAATGTTTTGAAAAGACAGTGAAAATCATGTAAGGTGTACTATCAATTTCATATCAAGAAAATGAAATATTTCCCTTAATTCAAACCCCTGGCTTGGATGATTTTAAAGTTCATGACTCTTGAAATCTCATCCAACAGTCTTGATTGATTGATGACAGTGCTCTTTAAACTTCTGAAAAGATGGTTGAACAGTCGTCCCCAACCGCCACAAATAAACAATCCCCCTCATGTATTGGTTGATTTGATACCTCTTCATGTATAGTCTTCCCCCTCATGTATTGGTTGATTTCATACCTCTACATGTATAGTCTAAAACCGCGAAATCTCACTGTCAAATATTATTGACATTAATGGAGATTTTTCTGTGGTTAGCATGCTTCAATTTCAACACCAATGAGGAATGAGAAACAAAAGAAGCAAAGAGAGAAGAGAGGCCTATCAATATCTTTCAGTTTTCAGTATGCATGAATCCAAGAAAAACCTTTTTATGTATAAACTCAAATGTTACTCTACTGAACTTTCTACACATAAATGTGAACGATGAATATAAATATTTATGTACATAACATTGGTATATGAAAACACACGCAATCTATCTCTGATGATCATTGGCAATCTGGGAAATGAAATGATGTGAGCTATACATAGATTTCATTCTTTGGGTGTACTTGACTCAACGAGGATCGACCACATAACATGAACGTCTTCGTATGGACACGATTTAATGTCCTCGTATAAGATATATATCCCTCTGCCTGAAAATTAATTTAAGAAAACCCAAGTTAGTGAAGTTGATCAGAACGAACGAATAGATGAAAATTTAAAACAAACAAAAATATAGAAGTTAGAATTTAGAGAAGTGTTAGAAGTACACAAGATGAAAATCTACAGGATTCAGCAATGAGAAGATTGAAGAGTTAATTTAGCTTTGGAGAAATAGTAGATTTGGTGATTTATGAAATTGGTTTTCGATATATTACTAAAACTAAAATGTGAAACCTTTACATTAAGAGAAAATAGTTCGAACGAAGTAAAATTTTGGAGAGAAGGAGAGAGAGTTTACGTACTCTTCTTGTGAGCAGAGTTGAGTCGAATCCACATCTTCTTCAAAGGAGTGAAGAGGGATTGAAGCCACCTCATTTGGATCAACTGATAACTTCCAGCAGTTGGCCGTTCATAGTAGTTGAAAGAAGAGAATGAGATAAAAGGAGGCTTTTAAGCAGAGGGAAATGAAATATTTTGTAGAGAGGAAGGAAGACTGGAAGAGGCTTGCTTAGACAAGGGTGAAGTGAAGTCTATGTCAATGTCATCACCACATGAAGCTAACGCAATTTTTCATTCCCTTGCAGCTTAATCATGCACACATATTATCCTCTCTAGGTACGTTGTCATTGTCACTACTTTTGTAACCCTTGTTCTACAAGAGGCCATAAGTTTTCTTCATAGTATCCAATTCAGTCTAGATCTCCTCTCTCTAGACTAAATCATTTTCACACTTATATATACTCGCTGTTTTGTTTCCTTCTTCACTAACAATCCTTCTCCATCAAGCCTTATTACCACAGTGGGGCCACTTCTTGTGTGCCAAGGAAACAAGTTCATTATGCATCATTTGTGGATCATTTAGTAGTAATAATGAGAAGGCTCATATGCTATTGGTTGGGGCAAAGAGTTTGAAAGTAAATCGTGGCTTTCTAACAGAAGCACCACGTGGTGAGGTAGTTTCATTTGGTAGGTAGGGTTATCCATTTTAATCATCACCATGTGGAGCTTGTAGGGTTTTGTTCACCCATGTTGTAATGTGGACTAGAAAACAGGAACATTATACCGGTATTTGGTTTTTTTGTACTCAGGTGTTGATCAAAAATTGGCCTTGGGTCTAATATTTATTAGGTTTGCCTTTGGTATTTGGAAAATATATTGCTCCGCCTTGGTTCGGTTAGATGTTGACTTCCGGTTAGTAATTCTTAAAAAAAAATTACTTAACATCGTTAACGGAACATTAGTCACGTGAGTTGCTTATGAACTCATACATTTGTATTTGACTGGATGTACATGATTGTCCAAATCCAACGGTCGAACTTATGGGTTTTCAAAATAATTTGACCGTTGGACAATTGACTATAAAAGCTAATTATCTATCCTTTGTTCACCAATCACATCTTTTCTCATCTCTTAAAAATTTCATCTTCTGCACCTGCCATTTTTTTCACAAATAGGAATACATAGTGGAAGGTTCAAGCTCATCATCAAGCCATATGAAGTGTTATCTATGTCTTTCGTCTTTTCATCTTGACCAAGATTGTCCCTGGGAAGGCACCAAATGCACCTGCTAATTAATTGCAAGGGGTACGTGTTTCTTAGAAAAGTAGTAAAAGGAGAAAAGGGTCTCCAACCTTATGTGCAACTATTGTGGAGTTTTCATCCAAGTAGATGCTTATGTTGTTTCACATGAAGGTATTACACCACCTATTCCACCCAATATGACTGATTAGTGTTGTAAGTTGTTCTAAGTACTAATCTATTGTTTCAGATATAACTATTGAATAATATATTCACATAGAATAATAGTGTAGCAGAATTCACGGAAAAATAATAAAGATAATAATAATAACTTAGATATGTCATAAACTGGTTCATAAAGATGAAAACATAAATAGTATCTCAACTTGTTCATAAACACGAAAACACATATAGTTATAAACTGAAAACAAAGATATTGTCATAAACTAGTTTATAAAGCAACTGCATATGTTGTTCAAAACTATTGAAATAATTATTCTTCGGTAAGATCAATAGTTCCATTAAGGGCCTTACCTATAGCCATTCTCCTTGGTGGTGAAGGTAATGCATACTCAATCTCCGATTCAGACAACACAGGGTCTCTGGCTCAGACAATACATGCTTTGTGTCAAACAATATAGGCTTCATCTCTGGCTCAGACTATACAATATCAGGAGTGAGTCTTTCCCTCTTGTTTGGTACACTAACACATCTTGTTCTAACACCGCCAACCCTGGTTCTAACTCCACCTCTAGTTCTAACACCACCACCATAGTTTCCTCTCATAAAACAACCATCTGAACCTTCAATTGGTACTGCAACAACATTTGGTTCTTGTACTGTAGCAACATTTGGTTCTTGCACAACAGCAGCTGCAAAAGCCTAATGACAAAATTTAGTTAGTAAAAGTAGCCTAGTAGTTATTTCCCTGTCTCTAAATGAATGAAATACAATAAACTAGAAGTGAAAGTCTGTTCTAGTAAGCAAACACAATAGTAAATAAAATAGTAAAGCAATTACCTGAGACCTAGTCGGATTCCTTCTATGTCTTGGAACTTTATCTATCCCCTCTTCTAGAATCCCATAACCAACCATCTCACCTCTTATTCTGTGGACTGTTATAACACCTCTATCTACACCCCTTCTTCCACCTCTACCTGCACATCTTCTTCCACCTCTACTAGGAGGCACCCATGCTGGAGTAGGTGTTATTGGTTCTTCAACTTGGTTCCCAAAAATTAAGTACTCTACTCTCCTTGCCCTTCCAGCTCTTCTGCCACCTCTTCCACCATTAATGCCAGCTGTACCAACACCTCTTCCACCATTTCCAGCTATACCAGTACCTCTACCACCTGCCCTTCCTTTTCCTCTGCCCCTCACAATAGTTGCATCAGGTTCAACATCCCTAATTTGATTGAGATGTTCACAATATTTTTCAAAGTCTCTAGGTGCGTTCCTTGGAACATGTAGTTTTGTACCTTCTTCACCTAGATAAGTTAAATCTAAAGTTAATAATGCAACAACAACTACACATATAGAAAAAGTTAAAAGATAAAGATAATTTTACCTTGTTATGTAGGAAGGTCATATTTTTAGGACAAGTCCTTTGGTTATTCTCATATTCAGTACATGTTGAGCATCTTTTCTTTTGAGCATTTCCACCTATGGCCTCATCAACATCTCTTCTCCTCAGATGTCTTGGTCTACCTTTATTCCGCTCAAAAGGTAGTGGTGCAACCTTGTGTACTATGTCCTCTTTTGCTGCCCATTTAGCTTCATTATCCAATGCACCAACCATTCCTGCATATGTTGCTCTATACTTATCAACAAAATGGTACTCATCAAGCAACCTGCACACATTAACAAATACAACAATTTGAGTTTCAAGTATAACACTAACAAATTATTGAAGGAAGCAGTTTAAATAGAAGTTTAAGTTTAAATTTTGGGATGCTTACTCTTTCCAGTCAGCATTTTGCTTACAAATGAAGCATTGATATCATGCTCACATAGAATGCCTGTCGCATCCCAGTATCTACATGAACATTGATGCTTGGACAATGTCACCACCCAAGAACCTCCCTTGTTATCAAGGATTGGCCACACATCCCTGCAAGTAGGAACTTTTTGAAAAGCTGGTACAATTTGCATATTCAACTTGTAAATATCTTCTGGTCTAGTGACCACTCCTCCAACTTGAAAAGTCTCACCATGCTCTCTCTTATCAAACATCAACCTAGTTACCATAAGATGATACTTCTCAATAAACTTTCACCAAGGAAAACCTCTTATGTCCAAACTTCATGCATTAAATGCTTCACATAAATTAAAATTGATGTGTTCACAACTTGAAGAAATATCACAAAATGCTCTTGCCCACTGTGCTGATTATTCTTTCTCTAGATATGCTCTTGCTTGTGGTCTTACATATGCCATCTTATCCATGTTGGATTTTATATCTTCTTCCACATATGACCTGGCTGCATTCCAAGCAAGAGCTTCCAAATGCTTCCCTGGATGATATCTCTTCATATTCTTGTTCATATGTTTGAAACAATACCTATGATAATGGTTCACATCACTAAAGTTTGTATCAACAACTGAGATTAGTCTTTTCTCCTGTATGATATGAAAGTTAGTGCTCTTGGATGTTCTTTCAAGTATGGAGCAACAATCCTAAGGAACTCAATCCATTTCTATTTGTTTTATTTTCTACAAATAAATATGGCAATTGGAAAAAGTCAATTGTTTGTATCTAAGGACACTATAGATAAACAAACACCACCATATTTAACTTTTGGAAAACACCCATCTAAACCTAGAATACGTCTACAACCATTCTTAAACCATCAAAAGAACACTTATAAGTTATACATAAATGCTTAAACTTACCACCTTCATCGGTTACACAACTAGCAATACTACCATCATTCATTTTCAGAACTTGCTTGCAAAACTCAGGGACCATCACATAACTGTCTTACCATAAATCCTCTTCATACACATGTGCTAAGCTTTCCAAGCAGTCCAGTAACTGATCTCCATATTGTGGACCCTCTTCACTTCATCTATGAAATCTTGTGGTTTATACATAGGATGAGCTTTATAAGTATCCAATATAATTCTGGACACCCACCTACAAAACAATGCACACTTAAAGAGTTAGTCAATATTTTTTACATATATATCAAGAGTATAAAGCACAGTTTGGCTAACTTTGCCTATGTAAGTGGTGGTTCAGATTTGTCCTCACAAGAGATAAATCTAGGGATGTAATCGTTTGTCATAAGTGATGGTTGTGATTGGAATTAAAAATGCATCTAACGGACAAAATTTATCATGTCATTAAGGTTCCATAATTCTTCATAATAAATAGCTTATTAATTTGCATGATAACATTTTATTAAATGTCAAATTAAAAATGATAATATATAAATTATCCTACTATTGATGATAATTAATATATTAGGATTAGTTTGGTATTGCTGTGAGCTTTATAAAAGTGCTTTTCTGATATACGTTACTGTGCCGATCTATGTAAAAAAAGCAATTGAATGGTTTCCATGCCGAGCTCTGTAAAAAAAAACAAGGGTTATTTAGTTTTTGGTAGTTACATTTTGTCCAATATTAGTGTTTGGTCTAACATTTGTCCAACTTAGGGTTTGGTACCTGGACTTCACGTGGACTTGTGTTGACCAGGTTAAGTCTAATTTTAATTTTTATAAAATCAATTTTTTTTGTTATTTTATGTAACCCGTTGATCTTATCTACACGTGGATGACCACGAATATTTCCTTTTTTTTTAATTAGAAAATATTTAGACTCTAAACCTCTTTTCTTCCTCTCTCATTTTCTTCCTCCCCACCGCCGAAACCAGCCACCGTCTTCTTCTTTCCTGCCTCATCCATCACCGCTACCTTCAACTATGGTTTCAGATTTAAAATCAAATTATTTTCTGTATAACCAAATCTAGGTTGGGTACCACCACAAACATTACCAATTTCAATCGATCAATTTTAGTACCAATTCAAAAATATCCAATCTCACATGCTTTAGAAAACCCATCAATAAGAATACGGTTACCTTTTGATTTCAAACTGGAAGTGCAAATTCAACAATAATAAATAGATCCATTCAACCATTGCCCTCCCAAAAAATTTAACAAATAACAATCATTAACCAGTCCCTCCTCTATCTCTTTGTAGTAGATCTGTCTTCTTCTAAGTCACATGATAATCTAAGGAAGACTAAACAACTCCCCGATTAACAATTAAGATCTCTTGGAACTTATTACATACCCTAGTTTCAAATATATATAAAGAAACCCTTTGATTTATTTTCGAAAATTATCTGGAAGTTATTACTCCTGATAGTTATGCTTATAATAATACAATTGAGTACGTTGTTAAGAGATTTAAACTGCATAGAGGAGGGATTGGACAATGATCGTGTGAAGGTTGCAATGCAGTTGACGGAGACGGAGAAGAAGAAAGGGTCTCGCAGAGAAGGGAAGGGAAGGAAATTGATGGTGGCCGAGATCGGTGTGGAGAAGGATAAAGAAGAAAGGTTTAGGAATATTAGTGAAGTGAAGGGAAGGATAGTAATTATGTTTTACTGATTATATTTTCTATAATTTGTTTTTAAAAAAAAAAATTTAAAAAATTTAATTAAAAAAATAGGTCAATAACAGTCAAGTACGGTCAACGTGAATTACAGGTACCAACCACTAAGTTGGACAAATGTTAGCCCAAACACTAATATTGGCCAAAATGTAAGTACCAAAAACCAAATAACCCAAAAAACAATTGAATGGTTGCAAATTATAAACTAAAGTTAAAACTATTTTAAAAAGCGATCAAATTGTGTCTGGGAAAATATCAGGTCCAGCTATAGTTAGTGAGAAAATGACAAAAGTAGACATATCTCTGAAAATTGTTTATTCTATTTCATTGTGCATAAAAATAAGTAAATTTTCTATTGTTAGGGTACATATATGTAATATTAAATTTACTAATTAGTATTATTACCAAAATGTATTATTTTCTTAACCACTTTTTAAAAATCAAAAATTTCTTAATATTTATTGTTGATAAATAAAAGTTTGTTTCAGTGATACGGTATAACATAAAATGTAGTTTGAAAATAAAAAATAACTATCTTTTAAAGAATAAAATATAGCGAATAAAAGTTGGTGATCATATATAGATTCAAGGATGATTTTTGTTAGTTATAAAAAAAGATGGGATAGAATTGGAAAATAAAATATGAAATTAGGGTGAACTATAGTATTTGCCTTTGAAGCTTTTAAAAACTCATTCTCCCCCACTTTCAAAATTGATAGATTTTGGAAGTGTTTTGCATAAAAAACACTTTATGAAAATTTTGGAAGTGTTTTGCATAAAAATCACTTTATGAAAATTTTGGAAGTGTTTTGCATAAAAAACACTTTATGAAATCTTTACCAAACACTAAGAAGGAAAAATATTGCTATAAATGTGTTTTCAAAGTACTTCTTTTTTTGAAAAAAAAAAAAGCAGTACCAAACTTAGTTAGATTGGCTAACAATTATATAAGTGGACCATAGTGACGGTGGCAAGTATTGGTGCCCAGTGAGTAATTTCGCATCGTCTCACGTATTTCTTGATAAATGGTTTAACGTTATCTTTAATCAATGATGATGGATAACATAATTTGTTGTTAGTAGAGCTTATTATTAATAGGTTAAGTACTTAACGATTTGACTTACTAACTAATCATGGTTTTATTATTTTTATGCAAAGAATAACCTCGCATTTGGAAGCGTAATGTCGTAGAATGTAATGGCCTGACCATCAACCGATAATATACTCACTTAGCCACCGCGGTCATCTGAAAATATTGGGTTTTCAATAGTCACCGTTGCGGTCATCCAACATCAGCTTCTCAGGAGGTAACCCATCCCAGGATTACTCAATACGGAGCATAAATATAGAGATTTTTTGCCAACTATGAAGCCAATTATGCTGAAAAGGTCTCGGTGTTACGAAGGACAAACCATTACCTATATTATATTCGGTGAACTCTTCTTGTCGAAATGAATAAAGTACATAATATATATGGGAATTTTGAAAAAATAAACCTACATCGTATGTGAGTAAAATGGTTGCCATCAGGAATGACTTAACATTTTAAAGTATAATAGCTTAAGTGAATGAATTATATTTTCATTATGTCATTGAAATAGTAAGAACATAGAATATGATATGTATTGTTGAGTCAATTACGAGTTTTACTCTTTTCAAACTATTCTTAAAGGGGAAAAAAGCAACAAGAATCCGAACACTGTTAATATCTACACAATTATTCTTGAGACAAATGAGTTCGGGTGCTGTAATTCTGCTATAGCTTACATACTTTAATGTTTTGGTTCGGCTTGGTTGTTGGAGTATGTGGCGCGATAAACCACATATGTATATCTAGGGATAGTCCCTCATGGAATAAAGAGGAATACATGTGGATCTTAATAAGCTTGGGCATCTCCATACATAGCACCGAGGCCTTTTAGTTAAAAATCCCACACCTCTTATCCCAAGGTGCGTCAAGTGGGTTCGGGGTTATGTGGTCGGGTGAGTAGTGTCCGATGGTCCATGAAGATCCTAGAAAATTGGTATCGTGAGCCCATGGTTGGGGCTCTTTGTCCGAACGTAGAAGTGGTTGCGGATGTCACCCGGTTTAGGGTGCAAGTGGAATCGAGACTCAAGGTGGAGCAAACAAGGCCCAAAGTTGAACTGGCGCTCAAGGTGGAGTTAGTGTCTTACCCATTAACTCAGGTGGAGCAGGGTTCTAGATCGGTAAGACAATGCTCAAGGTTGAACTGGCGCTCGAGGTGGAGTTAGTGTCTCACACATTAAATCTCAAATGGAGCGGGGTTCTAGGTGGCCAAGGAAATGCTCAAGAGGTGGAGTAGGATTTTAGGGTGTGTTGTGACAATAATCATGATCGATGGGTAACATATACAGATGGTAATCATATGGTGGTGTTGATGGTGGATTTTCGTTTAAGGTTATATTTGTAAAAACCAGAGAAAATCATGCGCTGACATCTTGTAAAAGATAAAGCCATCTATAAGTGTTGGATACTCCCTCACTTGATTCACCAAGAATGGAACTTGTAGCAACAGATCCCATTCTCGTGAATTTCATATCGACCTTGTATTTCTGTACTCATTATCGGTGTGGCATGACGACTCGTGTTACTCTTACAGAGTAACACGAACCTCCAAGCACTATAATGAAACCATGTACGAAATACCCGTACAGGCTGATTCTCGGTGTGTTATACTAGCCCGAGCCCTCTCGGTGTGTTATACTAGCCCGATTGAGCCCCTCTCGGTGTGTTATACTAGCCCGATTGAGCATCCGGACTTGACTGTATCGGTCTCGGATATGATCGAATCGCAGATCATCCAACTCCACAAGCATGATTGGATGACCACGGATCAATTCCATCACCCCCAAGCGGTATGGAATACACACGGCCTTAGCTTGCCGTGATATGATCTGATCGCAGTCATCCAACTCCACAAGCATGATTGGATGACCACGGAGATCAATTCCATCACCCCCAGGGTATGGAATACACACGGCCTTAGCTTGCCGGATATGATCGATCGCAGTCATCCAACTCCACAAGCATGATTGGATGACCACGGATCAATTCCATCACCCCCAAGCGGTATGGAATTCACACGGCCGACCCTGCATGGTCGACCATTGGCCTTTGCTTGCCAAGAAACCGTCCATACCAAGCATTATGGGCGGAAAACCCTAAATTAGGGTTTGCGGCATATTACATGTGCCGCAAAACGGTCTCAACCATCCATCTTCGCAGGTATAGACGGAGGGTGTAGATGCGGACTCAAAGGGCCGGAGCATGTCGACACAATCACCATGTGACCGCCTACATACATGACCGGTCGGTCAAAACCAACCATGATTGGTTACAACAAATTCGTCCTTTGAAAGAGCATGGTCGCACGGCTTTGCAAGCCAAAATTAGGGTTCAAGCCATCACGCGCGTCCATCTTCTCAGAGCACGAATGGAGGGTCACAGATTAGATTGAGCAAGGGTCGGTCACACCAGCATGACCACCGTGAGCTCATCTACCTCCTCATGCGGTCGGCCAAGGCATATCATGCCTGGCCAATCCAAAACGCCCGCTCAAACATGCGTGGATACACTTCCCAAATTGCAAATCGATCTCGACCACTCAACTTCACCGGACGGGTGGGTGGCTTAGATCACGTTTCATGAGACGGTAAGACATAGGCGTGAACATCAGCCTACCGTCTACACGCCAAACCAACCGGCCAAGACCGACCAAGCTAGGTCGTCTTGGAAAACGCGCCGGAAAAGGGTATGGCGCGCGGCTTCTTGCGGTATCAAACTCTTATCGCAAAATCAATCTCGACCACTCCTCTTTGACGGTCAAATCGAGTGGCCCGGATCGCACTTTCATGAGGGAACGGAATACGAGGCACCTACACCATCATGCCGCCAACACGCATGTATGGTCGGTCCTCTCAAAAATCCTTCCCACGCTTGGTTTCGACCAAGCTAAAGAGTGATGCTTGCGCACCTCTTTAAAAACCCTAATTTCATCAACGGTCGCGAGATGAATGTCTCAAACATCATCTCGTCCGTCCGACCTCACCGACTTGGTTATACAACCACGGTCGGGAGTTATTTGGTTAGTGAGGAGTCATTACCCATCACCGTACCACACCGTAATGCAAAGATACCTGCATAAAATACACACGGTACTTCACAAGTATCGACTTTACGAATAACGCATTATTCAATTCAAAGATTACATGCTATCTTTCGTGGATCCACGATCCACATTCCAGGACATCAATCATGTCACAAATCTCTTTCGGGATACATACTAGGGTATTGGTGGGGATACATGCGGTTTACAGCGTGCGGTGCAACGCGCCATCACAAGAACGTGTTAGGAAGTCATGGGCGGTTAGAGATGAACGGGAAAAGTGGGCAAGGCCGGTCGTGTGTTACCGACTCACAACTCCACTACTCCATCATTCCACTACCTCCACTTCCCACGAGAAACGTGAATGAGGCTCAATGACTTGTATAAATAGGTTCTCCGCCCTATTTTCCAACAACAAGGGAATAACAAAGAACAACACAAGTTCAGACGACAGAAACCAAGTGTTAATACGAGACCGTATTCAAACACTCGAGCACCTTGCATCAACCGTAAGCTTGCTCATCTTTACATTACAAGTCATAAGCAAGCCAACACCTTCACAATCTCAACACCTTCTTCGCTTCCTCCCTAAGATCAACCCCATCTCCTTCACTTTGTGACCGAAACAAGTCCGGAATGGCCATTTCTTGGTTTAGGCCGGACTTGCACAGATTGATCTCTCGAATCTACAAGCACTCACCGCGCAAAGTGCATTTGTTGAAGGTTTAGATTCATTCCTCATCCACACCCCAAATTACCAAATTCTGCAGGAGTAGTTTTCACCCATCAACAGGTGGAGTATGTTTGGACTGGTGAAGTGGTTTAATCTCTCCAAGGTGGAGACTGTTGGAGTATGTGGCGCGATAAACCACATAAGTATAGCTAGGGGTAGTCCCACATGGAAGAAAGAGGAGTACATGTGGATTTTAATAAGCTTGGGAATCTCCTTACGTAGCACCTAGGCCTTTTAGATTAAAACCACACACCTCTTATCCGAAGTTGATAAAGTAGGGACATCATCGATGCTATGGTCAGGCCCACAGTAGGTTCCTATGGTCCATGAAGATCCTAACATCGTTCACTAAAATAAGGAAGATGCAGAAAGGTAATATCATTTCAAAGGATCGATAAGATATCTTTGTAAACTAAAAAACATATCAAATAATTTTTTTGGGACAAAATATGTAAAAATTAATTTCGATTTAATTTCATTGCTGGCTTGAGGATACAACTCGAGAAAGGAGAGGCATAGTGTGGAAGGATGTCAAGGCGGAAAATGCTAGAAAGGATTTGTGAAGTGAAGGATAAAAATATCTATCAGGTTTTCCTTTACTTTTGCAATGATAGAAAGGTTAAACTTGATATTAATATATATTATATTTAATATTCATATGTCGAAAAATGCATAACTAAATAAAAATTATGCCCATGCCGTTACGGCACGGGTTAAGCCCTAGTATATATATATAATATTAATTAAAAAAAATATAATGAAAAAGTTCAGTCAGACCTTGTTTTGGCTAAAGGATGGTTGATTCCATGTTTTGTCAGATATGTACGCTCAAAATGACCATGCTTGCATTTGAAAGTTACTTTATCCCAAATTCTAGATCAATGAACATTTCACTTACAATTTGGTTTCTGCTTACATTCATATTGTTCTTGAATCTGGGTATTAATTCTTCACTTGTCTAATATCAAAATTCTGGAAGATGTTCTGATCTTTGATGTAATCTCTGCATTCATCTTTTGAACCCCATTCCTTCCCAACAAACATTCTCTATATAAAAACAGAGTTTTTTCGAGCGATGTGGTTAACCAGAGCTTCTGGTTGATTCTGGCCCCACCATTAAAAATTTCGGCCAATAGAAATTAAGAAGAATCTTTGAGACCCAAAGTATATCATTCGGACGATCACATTCTAGAATATAATTACTTAAAATATATAATCTTGAAAACATTCCAAAACAGGTATAAACAACTTTAAAATTACCCAAAAAAAAAAAGACGATTACAGTATTTATCATGATTTCATTAAATATGCAATATTCATCATGATTTCATCATAAAATTAAATCCATCATAAGAATTAAAAAAAAATCCAATGTCCAATGTCCGTTTACACTTTTTATAATAGAACTCGCCTAATTACATTTCCAAACTACCGGTAGAAAAGAACACTTAAATTTAATTGTTGGAATTACACTTTCAGATAATATTAAATAACTGGATCATTGATTAAATTTAGATCAACGATTAAAACAAAAATACCTGGTTTGTGGATGTCACACGTGAATCGAGTAATCTTCTTTCGAGGGCTTATAAAAGGGTTTGTTTATCCTGTACAAAAATAAATTTAATACAAAATCATTAATCAATGATCCTGTTGGAAGTGTTAGGACATTGGAATTAAGCATAAATCACCAAACAATATGATATCAAAAAAAAAAGGATCGATTAGCAGCGACAAAAAAATAAAATAAATTGGAATCATTAAAAAAATTAGTAGAAAAAAGAAGAAGAATAATCGTGGAATTTTTGATGCAATTATCTTGGTAATATTATTCATTCCATATGCAAAAATATAATGATAAGATAAAAAAAATTCTATTATTGGACGTATGATGCCTGATATATTTTAAGACAAAAATACTTAACAAGTAAACGTGCCCATCTAAAAAATATAATATAAATGCCCTAAATTATAAAAGTCACTGGATTTTAAGATTTCGGTTGATATTGTTTGCACATTAAAAAATATTTTCTATTATTCGTGATGTAATCGCTGACATTTGTTACAAAGCTAGTGTGCCGGTGCGTAAGGAAGTTTCTCTGGGTTTTCTGATGAAGGACGACAAAGATTTGAAACTTGCTGACATTCTTGTGCTCAACTGGGAAAATGGCAAGGATGTTTGTATGGATGTCACAGGAGTCTCGCCCTTCACTGGTGATGGAATCCGCTCTTTCGTCCCTGGAAAAGCTATATCTAGTGCGGTCTCACGTAAACACACTAAATACTTGGACAAGTGTGTTTCCCATGGTTATGGTCTGGGTGTCTTAGCCTTTTCTACTCTAGGAGAGTTGGGTGAGGATACTTTATGTTTTTTCAAGCGTATGAAGAACTGCTTAGTTAGTAACGACGCTGGTAGTGGTTATGGTAGTTTTATTTTTCATAGATTAGGCATTGCTGTTCAGAAAGGTGTTGGAGCCCAGCTTGTTGCTAGGCTGCCAACTAAAAGCTTTGTTTAAAAATCTTTATTAAAACTCTTATTTTATTGTTATTCATTCCATTTACCAAAAAAAATAAATAAAATAAGAAAACATTCATTCCACATGCAAAAAAATAAAGATAAGATAAAAAAAAATCTATTATTGGGCGCATGATGCCTAATATATTTTTTGACAAACAAGTAAACATGGCTATCTAAAAAAATATAATAATTTCCAGCTTGTTAGCGGCGCAGCTTGTTGCTCGCTTGCCTGCTACCCAATGTAATTTAATTAAAAATCTAAATTATTGTTAAGAAATTTAAATAATTGCCCTAAATTATAAAAATTACTATCAGATTTTAAGATTTCGGTTGATATTATTTCCAAATAAAAAAATATTCTTATAGAATTTTTTGGGTTTGGAAACTCATTATATAAAGCATTTGAGCAAGAGCCAAACCTCATTGTTTGCACGTTGTTTTTTACATTCGTAGTTTTGTCGATTTTTTTCTTTTGTTTCTTATTATTTAGGTTTTTGTTGTCTAATCTTTTTTCTTTATTATTTTTGTTTTGCATGCAGCATCGAAAGTGTAACCCCTTGACAGTTGTGGCAATTGGAGCTCATACAGTACTGGTATTAGAGGTGAAGAAGTTAATCTTGATGTGTTTTTTTTGTATTTTTGATATTAAACTTGAACCAAACTCTCAAAGGCTTAAGACAAGGTATTGATCCGGAAAATCAGTGAGCAAAAAAATAGCCACAAAATGGATAGGATGGGAAAAGAACATCTGCTCAACTCTCTCTTTATTATTGTGTTTATAGTTATTGTATAAATTGCATGATTTTCGCCCATCACATTCCATTGTTCCATACGGGGGAAAAAAAATCAAGATTTAATATATCAATTGTGTATTTTTTTTTCCTTCTCTTTCTTAGAGGCTTAAGTGGTTCCCAGCTCAGGTATGTTTTTTTTTTTTTGTATGTTTTTTGTTGTTTTTCTAATTGTGTGTGTAATCACATTCATTATTTGAATTCATCTTACGCTACCGAAAGCAATATAACATTTAAGACTTATGCAATTTTAACATGTTGAAGTAATTAATTTCTCCTTGCAGTCGATCCAATATGGCATATCTCGGGTTATTTGGATTTAACCACATTATATATGAAAATCACGACAACCTCTCCATTAAAATTAACCATTTTTTTTTATCTAATTGCAGAGATGGGGACTTTTTTGGAGATCGATGCTGTCATGATAGATCATATATTTCTTGAAAGGATAACACTTTTCATTTATTTGTTCTTCCAGAATGTGTATAAAATATTTATTTCCAGTTCAGTGAGAACTTCTGACTGTAAGTATCTCGAATTTTTCCTATTCAGTTCGTCCTTCCGCTTTATCCCCAAGTTAGGATCACCGCCATGCATATTTGTAAAGTCGTTGCGGATAGTAACTTCTTTTTTATTTTATTTTATTTATTTTTTGTTTCCAATCAGATGACTGCTATGCATCTCCGCAGTTATCAAAACCATTTTACGGGAGCAAAGGATAATAACACTCATGCCCATCTTGGTTACTCATGTACTCTTTGTCGATAAGGGTTTGGTTCAGGTTAAGCTCACTACCCAACTCATAAAGTCTTTTGTGCAAACCATTCATACAGATTTAGACTAACATTTTCCTTAATACTCATGTATTCCACTCCTTGAAACTTCCCTTGCTCAATAACTAGCTTTTATGAAACCTATATCCCAGTGAAAATCCAAATGTATTGTCGTTACGTAAATATGTTGTAAAATGCAAGGCAAAAATATTTTTTTTTGCCATATTGCACAGATAATGTTTAACTCATAGCTAACGGTTTTTCCTGAGTATGTTTTCATATATTTTAAATCTAAAAAGGTTGATTGATTGTCGTAACCACATGTTTGGATAAATTCAATCATGTCATTCCCATATGTACAATTCAAATGAGGCTACAAGAGAATGAATATTTTGCTCTCTGTGTGTTATTGCAGAATTACGTAATGGCAACGTCGGACACGAAAGTGAACATGTTGAAGACTTGAACCGACAAATAATAACAGCATAGCTACATTTATGATCAATTTACTTTTGGATCCATCCTTCACCCAGACAAGTCTTTGTACAAGTTAACACATAGTCAAATCAATGTTCTGAAAACTATCAAAAAAAAATTCAAATACCAACTCTTTAATTTTTTTACCATTTTTTCTGCTACAAACTCTTTAATTTTTTTACCATTTTCTCTGCTGCAACTTTTATGGGATGAACGTAGATCTTGGATCTGTTGATTTAATACCATGCAGCGTGAAGGGAGCTTCTCATTTAAGTTATGTTTTGTAGTTTTATTCCTTTGTATCATTCAGAGAAATAGTAGAAATACTTTAGATTAGATAGAAAGAAAATCATAAAAAGTGCACTCTAATAAGACCCCACACTATATTGGAGATGATTCATTAGAAGAAAGTTCTAACACACATAAAACCCATATATAAGGGTCTAAATAAGACCTCTATGTGAGATTTTTAAGACACGCTACTGGAGATGCTCTAAGAAGCGTTCAATTAATTTTGGCCAAACGGATAAATGATTCCCGTTTAGATATTTGAAGCTGATTGTGAGGTGATTATGTTCATTTATAAGAAAAGATAAGAAGCTAAAATTACTAATCTCAACAAGTAACAATACCGAAAGACAAGTGTTAGCAAGTTTGAAGTTTCTAACTAATAAATGAAAACTTACCAGTATTATTTTGAAGTTTGAACATTGCTTTGCAAATACAATTCTTATTCTTAAGTCAGCTTATAACACAACCTCTACAGATACACAAGCACACCACCAAGACTCCAAGACGCATAGGTTGCTTAATAATTCACTATTTGGGAAAAGATTAAAAATCAATTTTGAAAAAAATAGAGAGAAAACACAAGTCAACTGGGAACAAATTACCAAACTTAAGCCCAAGAAATATAGTTACTATTACAAGCATCCAATATTCCCATAAGCAAAAACCAGAACCGTGCATCGCACGGGTGACAAACTAGTTTTATCTAAAATAGTGGTGGTGCTCTTCCAAGTTCTCAGGTCTTCCTCTTCATACATCCTACCTGTCTTCTTCACATAAGCTTGATATTCAACAAACTTCTTGATAAAATTTGCAAACTGCTCAGTCAAGGCATCTTCTTTATCAGCCTTGTCACACTCAGGGACTTTTGTCTCTTGTTCTTTGTCTGCCTCACCAACAGAAAAATACTTCTCAACAGGATCACACTTGCTAATGTTGTGGACCACTTTTACAGTTGCATGCACCCCATTTGTTTCTACTTGAATAACCAACTCCATTTGACTCAAATCAACATCAACATTAGACCTCCCTGTTACATTTGTGATATATTTTTTACCGTGGTAAGAAAGAATTCGATTCTCGAAGGTTTTAAAAGATTTGGTTTAAGATTAATGAAATAAAATACTAAAAAAAACTAATTAAATTTGATTTTTTTTTACCAAGGAGAGACGAATCTAGGGTTTTGGATTCCACTAATTCTAATGTTTGTAAACTCAATAATAATAACTTTGACATAATACTCCTAATTTACTCAAAAAAATTTCGAACACAATCTCATGCTTTGGAGGATATAACGTTACAAGCTCTTTTTTATGACTCTCGTCGTTACTCTAAAGCCTAATTTTCCTTCGCTTATAAAAGATCGGTAACTTAAAAACTACCCAAAATAATTATTATCAAGCATATCAAGAAGATAATTTTGTTAATAAACTAAAAGCACACAAATGGAGTAAATATGTCAAAGAAATTAATTACTAAGAATTACTCATAGAAATTAAATATGTCAAAGAATTACTCATAAATTTAGATACTCATGAATCGAAAAATGGAGAAAATTGATTAATGACTGTATTAAAAATAACTAAATTTGCTTGCAACGATTTTTAGTTGCTAAAAGTCTTTCGCAACTGAAATTGTAAAATAATAAACAGGTTATGTCGTTGAACAATGACTGTTTTTTCTACTATTCTAAACATCTCAATGTTCTTCGTGTTCTTGGATGCAACAACAACAGAACTGTTCCTGGAACTTTGATTTTCTCGATTTCTAGCTCTCTATTTTCTTCCAGACTCTTCGTGTCCATTCTCTATGCTCCCAACAATCTTTTTATACTCAACATCACCTTTGAGTCACAACCATAACTCCCTGGTGATCTTATTTCCCTTTTCAGAAAAACATGGCAATAATCTTCCATTTGTGAAAAACGGGGGTCTAACAACCTCACCCAATATTTCGCTTAGCAAATTGTATGGATTAACTCCAGTATACTTTCAAGAGAATCAACTAGTCAGTCAGACTCAATCTTAATAAAAAGTATATCAAAGAGTTATATCTCAATCACTCAATTCAATCAATTTGCGAGCCAGATTGAATATAAGAAAAATAACTTGAACGGTACCAAAGAAGAATGTTCAAGGATCAATCAATTTCAATATACAACCAAAGGTTGGATTCACCAATTGATCGATTCAACGCACAACCTGTGATATTTCAATTATATAACAAAATATAATGCGGAAAAGAAATAACACAGACACCAGAAGTTTAGTTAACGAGGAAACCGCAAATGCAGAAAAAAAAAAACCCCGGGACCTAGTCCAGATTTGAACACCATACTGTATTAAGCCGCTACAGACACTAGCCTACTACAAAGCTAACTTCGGTATGGAATGTAGTTGAACCCTGATCAATCTCACACTGATTCAAGGTACATTCGCGTTCCTTACGTCTCTGATCCCAGCAGGATACTACGCACTTGATTCCCTTAGATGATCTCACCCACAACTAAGAGTTGCTACGACCCAAAGTCGAAGACTTGATAAAAAAATCTGTATCACACAGAAAAGTCTATTGAATAGATAAATCTGTCTCCCACAGGTATACCAACGAGTTTTTGTTCCGTCTTATATTCCCGAAGAACAACCTAGTATTATCAATCACCTCACAATAATCTTAATCGATTAACGAAACAAGATATTGTGGAATCACAAACGATGAGACGAAGGTGTTTGTGACTACTTTTCTATCTTGCCTATCGGAGATATAAATCTCAAGCCAATCTTACGATTGCACTCAATCACGATAGAAAACAGCAAGATCAGATCACGCAACTACATATAAAATAGTTGGGTCTGGCTTCACAATCCCAATGAAGTTTTTAAGTCGTTAACCTACAGGGTTTCGTGAAAAACCTAAGGTTAAAGGAGAACCGACTATATCTTATACAACTAGTATCGCATAGGAGGTGTGGGGATCAGGTTTCCCAGTTGCTAGAGTTCTCCTTTATATAGATTTCAAATCGGGGTTTGCAATCTAAGTTACCTTGGTAACAAAGCATTCAATATTCATCGTTAGATGAAAACATGATTAGATTTAAGCTAATATCTTTCAACCGTTAGATCGAACTTAGCTTGTTATACAAAAATGAAATACACATTCATTTAGGTTTGAGTAACCATACCTAAACGTGTACACTTAGTCGGTTCAACAATAGTTAACCAATGGTTAGCCATATGAGCACTTTCATATCAACCTTATCCATCTTCACCATAACAAGTTCAAATGACTCAAATGAACTAGTTAGACAGTTTTTCAATTGCTTAGATCTCATAGAAGTATACAAGACACAATTGAAGCAAAATCTATTTTGATTCACTCGAATCGATTCATGAACATCATAGCCACGGTTTGCAAAGATTGCATTCCTTAATATATAAATGTTTTAGTTCATGAACAAACCAATTTTAGAAAGCAACCTGCTTAGGCATGCAAATGGGTACGCATACTTAAGTGACCGGATTGAGTTTGTTTTTACTTCCAAACTCCAGCAGAAATTCACGGACGTGAAACTTCCTCCAGTATGCGTACAAGTACGCATACTTACCCAGATTTCCAACAACCGCCAGTACGCGTACGGGTACGCATACTTTAGGTTCTCGGTTTTGGACTTTTACAAAAATGTTAGAACACACTATGTTTATATCCAAACATGGTTACTTGTTCTAAACTCTCATTTCAATCATTGAAACTTTTTATGAGGATGTTAAAATAGTCGTTATCCACAAACTATTTTCATCAAAGCGATTTTCAAGTTATTGAAATAATCAACATGACTTTCGTTACGAGTAAAGATGAACTTGGCCAAAGCAAAATCTTACCAACACATATTTCGAGAAATAAATAAGCGAGATAAACTCAGCTCGGAATAGCAAATTTGTATATTGAAGTCTATATAGCAATACGAATTTTGTCTCAAATAGGAGATAGAGTAGATAGACTTTTGAGTGATAAATAAGCTCAAGTCTCCATCTAAATTTTGTCGATGAAGTTCGACAAGTTCCCTCGAGTAGTTCTTCGTCTTCATTTGATGAACTCCGTGGAGTCTAGAGCTCAACTACACTTACTATCCTAATCCGAGACTTAGCTATAAGTAGACTAGAAATCAAGATTTATAGTTTTGGCAACTAAACTTGACAAAATAGCTTAAGATAGCAACGCTTGCGAGTTCGACTGAGCAATGCTCTAAAAATCTCCCCCTTTGTCAATATTAGTGACAAAACTATCAATACATATGGAATACCAAATAATAAACTTTGTATCTTCTCATCCAAATGCTTGATCTCCTTGGTTCTTCAACATTACTCGAAATCTTCGTCACTTTCAAGTACTCCAATGATTCTAAAGATGTTTAGTTCAAAGATCATCGTTGTTGAAGTTCCGTAGCCATAACAATGAGAAAACAATAGCTCTCAATCGTTGTTATACAATGTCATAGTATTATTACACAACATCAAAGTTCAATTGTATCACAACTTCGGCAACAATACTATGGTGATATGCATCACTCCCCCTTAGTCAATACTTCATCTCACATGAAAACCACTCCCCTTACATAATGATCCGAAAACCATATGTATTTGTAGTGTAAACTACACATTAATTCTCCCCCATTTTTTCAATAAAATTGGCAAAGGTACGAAAATTAGTGGGATCTTAATGAAATTTCCATCGAGATAATTCATGGCCAAAAGAAAAGCACATATCAACTTTTTTATATGCAATCATATAGCCGAAACTAAATGCATTCATCAAGGAGTTTATATAGATACAAGATAACCCCTATAATATTCCACAGCTGCATTCCCCACAAAGATTTGGCAATTAAGCACAAGTTCAATTAAGAACTCTCCCCCATAAAATGTCATTCCCGAAAGAACAACAAGCGCGACCTTACTTTCACAAGAAAATAAGGATTTGTTTGGACATTAACAAATCACATGAAACATGAATTTGTATCCAAAAGTCTTAATTAAATTAACCATAATAGAACCCATGATTAATTTAATCGGAAATGCTCACATAAGAAAACTTACGGAGCCGCACAATATTTACATAAAGATATGGATCAGGGAAGACCAATACTGCGGAATATACAAAGATTCATCACTATTTGCACAATGACATATAATAGACTTAATCTTTGTAAAAAAAAAGTTCATCCTTTCTTCCATCAATATTTGCATAATGACATAAAAGGCTTAACTTTTGTTTATCAAAAGTTCATTCTATCTTTTATCAATACTTTCATACCGACATATGATATATACTTAACTTTTGAACACGTATAGGACAATCATAGTTCACGGACGCAAACATACATATCCCATAACAAGTTGCAATATATGAAATCATAAAGATTAATACTGCAAAAATCATCTTCCAAATAAACTTTAGAATTTAAATAAATAAATCTAAAAACATTGCAAGATGAAAATCGTTGGAAATAGCTATGTGTACTCACAATAATGGCTATTCCAAACCCTAGTTATCCTTCTTAAAACATCTCACAAGAAGTTTCCTAGACAAAAATAAGAAATCGACAAGCTAAGACATAAAGAAAGACTCTTCAATCACCAAAACCGAACATGAACTGAAATCAAATAGCCTTATCGGAATCCTCACGAGCCTTGAGATTTTTGAGCTTGTGATTGACAGCATCCAATGCTTTTTCAGAGAAGATATCCTCATTGAGAAGTTCTTTAACACGTGTCTTCATGAGAACAAGGTCAGAATGAACCTTTTTCAACTCAGTTCTTAACACATCAAGACTCTTCATGAACCACTTCAAGTAGAAACCATATCATCATTCTCAATATCCCGATGTGTATAGGCATAGTAAAATGAGGCATTAGGATGATCATCTTTTACCGGGGTTATTTTCTTCCTCCCTTTGGACTCGAAACCAATACCTTTATCAAGAAAACCTCTTGCAAAATCACCGAAAGCGAGAAGATGAATACATTCTTGACAAAACAAAATAACCCGAGTATGCGTACGTGAATCAAAAGGTTTGGTATTTAAATGGTTTCTTAGGGAAGATAACTTTTAGGGTTTCCAAAATTGATTCGTGACAGTAACACGGGTACCCGTACGAACACAACTTGACCCAAAAACAAATAAACACGCACAAAAGGTCGTATATTTATGCCACGTCGGAATTTTTGCTATGTGAATATTTTCACAAAAATTTGGCTCAATAAATTTTATATCTCCATAGAGAAACAACTTAGGGCACAAGAGTAGAAAGCAACCTAGTTGCAACAAAAGCTTCTTCGAAATAAAAGAAAAAAAAAAACAAAACGAAGAACAACTTCAGATATAGCCAATACTTTAATCAAAGTTGTTTGTGGACAATAGTTTAGCTATGGACGATAAGAAGATAGCTCAACTAAACAGGAAACAATTTTGCCAAAAGTATACCTGATTATTAACACATCTTACTCAACAGGATTTTTATGAGTAAGTTCTCAACCCTTGTGATTAATTAGCACAAGTATGAGCCCTAAGCTCATTAAATGAACGGTGTTCACGGTTGAGTCTCTTTTTCCTTTCAAATCTAGGAAAGAATTCCTTTTGATGTGAAAAATTATCATAAAACTTACTGTCATTAAAATACGAGACATATTTTGAGTTCTTAACAGAAGAATTTTGACTAGAGGGAATTGACAGCCTATTGACGATCTCTTTATATCCTTCAATTATCATGTTTAGGTTGTTTCCCATATCATCATTTTTGCTCCCTTCTCCAGATACTTTATCCACATCAAAAGTAACATTATCTCCCTTTTTGACAGAAGAGAATTCTTGAGCTCTTCTTGGACGATTTTTGTTAGGAAGTCTGTTATGCTTTTGAGCGATTGAGGAACACATCGAACTGACTTTCCTGGTAGAATACACAGGGTGAGTACTGAAACCAATTGGTTTAGACATATGAATGTCAGTTACACCTTTGAGGATTAAATCTAAGGTGTGTTGAAGTCGAACAAGGGAATTGTTATTCAACCTAGAGTTTTTCTTTTGCTTAACATGCCCTTTTGAATCACAAAAGAGACACACTTTCTGATCACAAGAGTGATTAGAGAGAAGAGACTTAACATAATCGTTTGGATATTTCTTCCTTCCATGTGATGTGGAACATCCTTGATTAGAGGAGGCTATGAGCACATCTTTTCCAATAGGAAGGGATTCTGATTTTACTTCGAACTCGGAACTCTTTCAGTTTTGACAGAAGCAGATGGTATAGTAGACTTTTTGGAACATCCTTGAATCGAGAGTTTAATCAAGAGATGTTCAATTTCCAAAACATCCTTTTTGAGGTTCGCCTCAAGTAAGATACGTGAAGACCGAACTTTAGCATTTTCTTTGCAAGGAGCTTTTTCTTTAGAGTCACAATCTCTCACTATACCGAGAAGCACATTGACATAATTTTTCAACCGATTGATTCTATCAGCCTGGATTCTAGCAAGATTTAGAATCGGTTTACTCTCTTCAACTTTCCCTTCATCAACTGAGTCAGACTCATTTGAAGGGTAATCGGGGTAACACATGTCAGTGTCTGTATGTTTCGTTAGAACACTAGGTTCGTCTATATTTGAGATTGAAAAATCTTTCTCTTCAATAGACATTATAGAAACGGAACTTTTGTTTCTGGTGACGCGCTTATCAGAGATAGTACTGCCATTCATAGAGTCAGATCGCTACAAACATAGACTTATGAGGTCTTGAACGTGTTTGCCTGCTCTGATACCAATTGAAAAAATGGGGGTCTAACAACCACACCCAATATTTCGCTTAGCAATATGTATGGACTAACTCCAATATACTTTCAAGAGAATCAACTAGACAGTCAGACTCAATCTTAAGAAAGATATATCAAAGAGTTATATCTGAATCTTTCAATTCAATCTGCAATCAAACAAATAATAATTTGCGAGCCCGATTGAATATAAGAGAGATAACTTGAACGGTACCAAAGACCAATGTTCAAGGATCATTAAATTTCAATCAACAACCAAAGGTTGGATTTACTAATTGATCGATTCAACGCACAACCTGTGATATTTCAACTATATAACAAAATATAGTGGGAAAAGAAATAACACATACACCAGAAGTTTTGTTAACGAGGAAACCGCAAATACAGAAAAACCCCGGGACCTAGTCCAGATTGAACACCATACTGTATTAAGCCGCTACAGAGACTAGCCTACTACAAACTAACTTCGGTCTGGACTATAGTTAAACCCCAATCAATCTCACACTGATTCAAGGTATAGTTGCGTTCCTTACGTCTCTGATCCCAGCAGGATACTACGCACTTGATTCCCTTAGCTGATCTCACCCACAACTAAAAGTTGCTACGACCCAAAGTGAAGACTTGATAAACAAATTTGTCTCACACAGAAAAGTCTATAGGAATAGATAAATCTGTCTCCCACAGAAATACCTACGAGTTTTGTTCCGTCTTTTGATAATCAAGGTGAAAAGGAAACAATTGATATACCGGACTTATATTCCCGAAGAACAACCTAAAAATATCAATCACCTCACAATAATCTTAATCGTATGGTAGCGAAACAAGATATTGTGGAATCACAAATGATGAGATGAAGGTATTTGTGACTACTTTTAATCTTACCTATTAGAGATAAATCTCAAGCAAATCTTAGCAAATATAATACTCAATATCACGACAGAAGAAGTAAGATCCGAACACACAACTACATAGAAAATAGTTGGGTCTGGCTTCACAATCCCAATGAAGTCTTTAAGTCGTTAACCTACAGGATTTCGTGAGAAATCTAAGGTTAAAGGAGAATCGACTCTAGCTTATACAACTAGAATCACACAGGAGGTGTGGGGATTAGGTTTCCTAGTTGCTAGAATTCTCCTTTATATAGTCTTCAAATCGGGGTTTGCAATCAAAGTTACCCTGGTAACAAAGCATTCAATATTCACCGTTGGATGAAAACCTGATTAGATTCAAGCTAATATCTTCCAACCGTTAGATCGAACTTAGCTTTTTATACACAAATGAAATGCACCTTCATTTAAGTTTGAGTAACCGTATCTAAACGTGTACACTTAGTTGGTTCAACAATAGTTAACCAATGGTTAGCCATATGGGTACTTTCATATCAACCTTATTCATCTTCACCATAACTAGTTCAAATGACTCAAATGAACTAGTTAGAGAGTTTTTCAATTGCTTAGATCTCATAGAAGTATACAAGACACAATCGAAGCAAAATCGATTTTGATTCACTCGAATCGATTCATGAACATCATAGCCACGGTTTACAAAGATTGCATTCCTTAATATATAAATGGTTTAGTTCATGAACAAACCGATTTTAGAAAGTAACCTACCTAATTATGCGAACATGTACGCGTTCTTAAGTAACCGGATTGATTTTGTTTTTCACTTTCAAACTCCAGAAGAAATTCACGAACGTGAACTTTCCGCCAGTATGCGTACGGGTACGCATACTTTGGGTTCTCGGTTTTGGACTTTTACACAAATGTGAGAACACACTATGTATATATCCAAAGATGGTTACATGTTTTAGACTCTCATTTCAATCATTGAAACTTTCTTAGAGGATGTTATATAGTGGTTATTCACAAACTATTTTTCATCAAAGCGATTTTCAAGTTATTGAAATAATCAACATGAATTTCGTCACGAGTAAAGATGAACTTGGCCAAAGCGAAAGCTTACCAACACATATTTTGAGTAATAGATGAGCGAGATAAACTCGGCTCGATATAGCAAATGTGTATAATCGAAGTCTATATAGCTATACGACTTTTGTCTCAAAATAGGAGATAAAATAGATAGACTTTTGAGCGATAGATAAGTTCAAGTCTCCACATACCTTTTTGTCGATGAAGTTACACAAGTTCCCTGAGTAGTTCTTCGTCTTCATATCGATGAATGCCATGGAGTCTGATGCGTGTCGTAACCACAACAAATTAGTGAATATTTTTCCACTCAATTAACAAGTAATATGGTGGTAGTTAAGTTCGTTCCCACGAGGAGCAAGAGGTTTTAGTTGTCTTATAATGTCACAAAGGGGGGTTTTAGTTTTAGAATTTATAAAGAAAAATAAATAAACAAAGTGATTAAAAAGATAAAGTTGAAATCAATAAGAGAGACAAGATCAAAGAATCCTTCTTCGTTGCAAAACAATGAGTCAAGTTATGTTCTTTTCCACTTTTTAGTAGTCACAGATTATCACTAACCGTAGGATAGCAGGTTCGCTTAGCTAACACCAAAATTCCTTGTTTCACTGAGTAACAGGTCCGCTTAGTTATCAAATTCTATTCAAAAGAACCACCTTGAGGTTCGCTTACAAGATGTAATTCCCCCGAACGCATTAAGATTTATGAATTTAGGTTTAGTACTAGTAGTTAAACTCGGTTCGCTTGGTTCACTTTCTAGCGTTGTTTTCACACACAATTGCTCCACATAATCCCTCTGCAAGGTCTCGTGTTTTCTACTTGTGTAAAGTGTCGAGAACGATTATGTATTCCCTAACTTCTACTAGCTTTAGGTTGAATTAACAAATCAATTCAGCGTGCACTCTAAATAATCTATCAAACAACCATGAATGTATAAACATTCCTATTAGTAAAAACAAACGATAATCATGTGAAAACTTCGAAGTAGATTTTAAACAAAAATCAAAACATGTTAAAAACTAGGAATTCATCCTCAATCAATAATACAATTAACTACTCATGCTAAGGAGTTCACACAAAGAATAAAGAAAATAAAAGTGTTGTGTGTCAAAAAGTGTAAAAGTGTATAAGTGTGTAGAGAAAAGTAGAGAACTTCTCTATTTAAAGGCTCCAACTTGCTAGCAATGTTGTTAGGATTAGGATCCTTTTCCCACTCGATCTCCAAGTCCTTGTCTTGATAAAATTCTTTCTCTTCTCTTCCAAGTTTAAGTCCAAGTCAAATTCCACATCCAAGTCTTCACACCCATGAGAGAAATATACATAAAATTACGTAATTTTGGGTCGTCGGAAAGTTCTCGGCATCACCTAATCCAGGATAGAAATTTGCCCGTCGGTTGTCTGAGATTCTTCTCAGCTGAAGGAATATTCCGTCATATATAACTGTCAAACTGATGGTCTTTTGTTAGTCAATGGGTCAAAGAAGGGAGAGTCAGCTTCTTAGTCAGCCAGTCTAACTCAGCTTAAGCATCTGATTCGGTCTTACTTACCGAGTCACTTAGTCAACTCGTCGGACTAAAAATCCGACAGAGCTCTGTTTGTTTTATTGCTAATCCCTGCCAAATTCGTGCCTTTATTTTTGGTCTTCTCCTGCAACAGTTCATCAAATAAGCCTAACATTCATCTAATTTAGCAGTTCAATCCTTCATTCTTCTGCCAGTGTTGGCAGCAACAACACTGCATCACAACCATTGCAGCAACATCTACAATTCTTCTTTATTCTGCCAAGCACAGTTCACAATCCCTGCAATCTCATCTCATACCCATCTGCTCATACATTCATCTCACAACTCTTCTTAGTTTCATACATTCCAGAAAGCCTTTACTTTATGCTCTGAATTATTGAACAGTAGTGTTGATGGTGGATTTTGGTTCAAAGGCTAAAATTGTAAAGCCAAATTTAATGCGCTAACATCCTGCAAAGGATAAAGCTGTTTGATAAGTGATGAGTACCTCTTCGCTTTATTAATTCACCTAGAATGGAGCATGTAGCAGCAATCCCAAATATTCTGTGAATTAAATACACAAAATTCATTTAGGATGGAGCATGTAGCAACAATCCCAAATATCCTGTGAATTTTTAGCATTATTTATAATGCATGATTTGCCTAGTATTTCTGTCTTTGTTCATGAGAACTCTCATTATTATTGCGGCATGACGACTGAGCATTGCTCTTAGCAGAGTAACACGAATCTCCAAGTGTCAATGGTGAGGCATGCACGAAATACCCGTACAGGCTACATCTCTCGGTGTGTTATATTAGCCCGATTGAGCATATTTAATTTCCTAAGGGAAATCTGGACTGTCCAAATCAGTCTTAAAAACGATCACGGCCACACAGGTTGACCGCATGATTTAACCAGCCTAGACGAACCCTAGCAGGAGCAGGTTATCACCGTGATGACCACTGGCGGGCCTATTTATGCCATAGCCGGACGAACGTTACACTTTACTTCCTAGCATGCCAAAACGCCATCCCCAAAATAGGGTGGCCGCTCTGCTTTGGAAGAAGCTCGAATGAGCAAGACTGCTTAAGACAGTCTCAAAATGATTGTGATCATTCAACTTCACTAGCCTGATTGGACGGTTTAGATCGCACCATGACAGATGGAGGAGGTGCTAACACGCACATTAGCGGACCCACTCTATCCCTACCTGATCGGTTTGCTCACGACGTGGTCATGCAGCCACGATCGCATGCCCGAAACATGGCTGATGTGATGCTTCACGAGGGTCACGAAAGTTCCACTAGTGTCTTAAAACAATCACAACCATCCAACTTCTCCAGCATGTTTGGATGACTTAGATTGCGCCTAAGACCATTAGATAAGTGCACACACGTTCACCGTCGGCCCAACGTGGGCCCCACACGATCGGTTCCTCCAAAAGTGGAGCATAACTTGCCAAACCGTTTGGCCAAAATCGTGTGTACGTGTTGTTTTCAAAACCCTAATTAGGTTTTGCGGCGCTGCATAACTATCGCAGTTCGATCACGACCATCCATCTTCGCAAGCTTGGATGGAGGGTGTAGATATAGACTTAAAAGGTCCCAAGCATGTCAACATGATAACTGTGGGCCCACCTTTGCGTGGAGCTGGTCTGCCTAGGCAGACTAGGACTCGACGACCTCGAAACGCACGCCCAAAGGTTGCGTGCCGAGCAGCTTTGATAGGGTGTAGAATACATCCTAGTTATTATCTATTGTTTATGCTTTCTTTGCTATTTTTCTTGTAAATTATGTATTTTACGCTTGTTTTGAGTTTTATAGCTACTATGGAGTCATGCGGAAGAAGAGAAGAAGAAACCATTCAAAGTTGTGCTAAAGGGCGTAATAGTCATTTCACAAGCAAGTAATATATGGAGCCCAGCCACGGTTAAGGGGCAACTCTTATGAAGGAGCACTAAATACATGCCAATGAGGTTAAGGGCGTCTACCTCGTATTCACTTATGGGATTGCCAACCTGGGTATCCCTTATCAAGTGACCGGATCTTTGAATATCCGGACCCGGCTTTATTACCCCAACCCTAAATCGAGAAGATATTTTCTTCTCCTCATTCACTTTCTTTCACCTGAATTTATTAATCAATGCATCTACTTCTGAAATTGAGAGAAAGATCGAGAGAACTAAATCGTAGAGAAGAGGATGACGATTGCTGTTGAAAGAGTTAATGGGACGATAGAGAATCGGGAAATGGGTTCGCTGAGAAATTGAATGAGAAATAGAGCTCAGGGAGATGGGGATTGAATCGGAGAAATTAATGGGTTTGTTAAGGGTTCGATGATTGCATCTATGAATCGATTGAGACGTGAGTTGCTTGCCGAGTGTCAAGGTCGAGAGAGAGTCAAGACAAGCTCGAGCAGTAAAGAACTAGCTAGTGACGATGAAGAATTTGATTGAGCTCGGGTATGGTTGATGACAGATTCAGATCGAGACGTTGCTGATCTCTGAGTTGATGAGAAGGAACCGATGGAGCTTCCATTCAAGCTGGGTTTGTGAGTGGATTCGAAGAACAGATGAGGTCGCTGTTGGTGGTTGTGGTTGGTGGTACTATTGAAGATGGCAGTAAGGGTTTGGTTGAGTTACAGACAGCTGAGAGAAGAAGATTTGAGAAATGGGTATTGCTATTGATGAATTAAGGGATTTGTGGTTGTTGATGTCGAGATTAAAATACTGGATAAAAGAATGAATGGGGTTTGCTGGTGAATCGGGAGTAGAAAAGCGAGATTGAACTCGGGAGATCGGACGAAATTGAAAATAGGGTCGAAGTTGCATCTGTGAATCGATTGAGAACAAGTCGATAAAAGAACAGGGAGAATTGATAGAGATTACGAGTGGGTAAGACATGGCAATAGACCTGGAGGTGGAAACATGGCACAGGGAAGAGTCAAGTTGGGCCGAAAGGCTCACGCAGATGAATATGTGAAGGAAGAGGGGCTAATGGTGGTCTGGTGTCGCTAGTGGTGCAGATTGGTATCGAGAAGAGGCGAGAGGGTTTGAAGATTCAATAATGAGCTACAACAGAGGATTTTGCAATCGGATTAAGGGGATAAAGCGGGGAGTATAGAAAGTAGAGAAGAAGTCTTTGCTGCATTGAAATGGTGGCCGATCCTGGTGTTGTTTATAATGGGTTGTGAAGCATTACAATGTTGATGTCAATGAATGCTTGAGCTGCAATAGATGTATGTGTAGGGTTTCTGAGACAGGGAATGGAGCTGAAAAGAATGGCCTGAAACATGGCCGGGAAGTCCTGTAATCAGCCGAAACTCGGCCAAATTTCCTTACCGGCGAGTCAACTCGGCGATGACCAGATTCCAGACAGTCGGAAGCGACTTAACTCACCCCGAGTAAGACCAGACAACTGAATCGGGAAGGCGACTCGGTAGCTAACTCCCTTTTCTCGCCTTGACCGTTGACCTGACGGTTGACCGTTTGACCGTTAGTCCTAACGGTGGGTGACGGAATATTCCGTCGAATATTCCCTTGACGGCAAAGAACTCGGTGGCCGTGACGACAATTCCGGCCGGATTCCGGCCATAATACCAGTTTTCCGGCGAGCCAAAAATTCCCGAATTTTCTATGGATTTCTCTCATGGGTGTGAAGACTTGGGCTTGGAATTGGATGGAGAATTGGGCTCAAATTTGGAAAGAGAAGATGGAAGAAGAGAAAGACTTGAATTTGGAAATTGAATTGCAAAAGGAAAAGGGTTCTATTCCTTGGAAGATTTGGAGAATATTGAAGCCTATAAATAGAGAAGTTTTCTACATCTTTTACACACCTCTCTCTCACACACACTCTCTACACACACACCTCTACACACACAACACTTTTCTTTTCTTATTCTTTGTGTGAACTCTTTAACATGAGTAGCTAATTTTATTATTGATTGAGGATGAATTCCTAGTTCTTAATATATGTTTTGAGTATTGTTTCAATTCTATCTTGAGGTTTTTCACATGATTATCGTTTGTTTTTACTAATAGGAATGATCTTAAAGACATTCATGATTGATTGAATTGTTTGGGTGGCCAACTAAATTGATTTGTTAATTTGATCTAAAGCTAGTGAAAGTTAGGAGATAAGTAATCGTTTCTTGACTCTTTACATAAGTAGAAAACACGAGACCTTGCGGAGGGATTCCGTGGAGCAATTGTGTGTAGAAACAACGCTAGAAAGTAAACCAAGCGAACCGAGTTTAACTACTAGTACTAAACCTAAATTCATAGATCTTAATGCATTCAGGGAATTACATCTTGTAAGCGAACCTCAAGGTGGTTCTTTTGAATAGAATCGATAACTAAGCGGACTTGTTACTCGGTGAAATAAGGGATTTTGGGGCTAGCTAAGCGGACTGCTATCCTACGGTTGGTGATAATTTGTGACTAATAACAAGAAGAAAAGAACATAACTTGATTCATTGTTTTCAGAATCGTAGTTGCGGAAATCCCACACTACACCCCTTACTCAATTTTGCCTAATTAATCCATTGAAAGATGTAAGATCAAGAATATTTATTGATTGAATTCATGAAGTGTTTACACAGAAAATAGAATTACACTTAGAAGTTAAAACACTCTTAAATTTTCTCTCTCTAATGACTTGCTCCACAGTTTTCCCAAAAGGATCTCCTTGTACGGACTCATTTAGCCCTTTATATAGGGTAATACATAGTGGATGACAAATAAGCTACCCTTTATTTTCTGGGAATGTCTCGCGAAGTGTCGCAGTGCACAAACATTCACTCTCGCGACACTTCTTAACTCTCGCCAGGTTTTGTGTCTTCCAATTGTTTTGGGTGTCGTTATTCATCGCGTCGTTTATTGTAGCTCCCTGCGACTCCCTCGCGATACCGTCGTTTATTAATCTCGCGAGTCTTGTACGTTGCGATATTATGATCCTACATCTTGCCTCTTTTTCCTTGAATATTGCTTAACAAGCGATCTTTAAGGAAAAATCTATTGTGGTAGCGATCTTTGATTTTTGTTGATGAAGGAACGAGCAAAAGAATACTTTCCTTGAAAAGTACGTACTTGCCTCTATTCTTTTGCAAAGTTCCGAAGCTTTTTTGAGATATATACGAAGTATCGTCTCCTATCTCTCCTCATATTTCTCCTGCGAGGGGAAGAGTATCTTAAGATTTTTACAATATTGTTGCCGCGACTGCTTATCTTTAGATTCTTCAGTTTTGTACTTTTACACGGATTTTGATTATTAATGTCTTCTCTTGACACGTCTCTTTCAACCGCTTTTTCTTGACCGTTCATGTCTCTTCGCATTAAATGACCTCGTTTTTCTCGAGGATCTTTTTCCCTATATATAGTTTTCTTTTCCCTTCCTTTTCATTCTTTAGTTTCTCTCTGCAACTTTTCTTTGACTCTCTCCTTCCGCAATTTGCGCTCCTGCTTCTGTAAATCCTTTCTTCATCCCTTCTAACGTTGATCCTAATCTTTAACCTCCCATCCATTCCCATACTGATAATGGCTTCCATTAGTCGTGCATACAAAGCTTCTTTTGATGAAGTTCAACAGAAGTTGCTCGAGAAGGGTTTCACTCTATCAACCATTCAAGAATCTTCATCTATTCTTTCTGCAAAGTTATTTTCTGATCATCAATGTGATGATCAAAAGATTATAGTCTCGCTAGGTCAGCTTCTCGCGGGACTTCCCATTCCCTTGTACAATCCTGAGATGCCTTTATTTTATGAAATCTTGGCCCATGAAAAATTCTCTCGGGCCGTTTATCAATTGAGTGGCGATTGCATTCGCCTAATGCTTGAGTTCGCGAATCGTGGTGCTTTGGCAAAGGATCTTTATACCCTACTACCGTTAGACACCCCGATTTCACGTACTTGGAAATAGTCACTGAGAAGTACACTGTAGAGAGCTTTTTTGAAAACTATTCAAAGGATAAAGATGATTAATGCGAAATCTCATTGGGGCATTCGCCCGAAAGAAGGATAATGTCCCCGAGGATAAATTGCTCATGCAGGATATTGATTGGCACCCGGCAATAATACTACTCCTCGCCACTCCAAAGATGAGAAGTGGTGGGTTGTACCCTTGATTTTAAATGGCCCTTACATCGCGGGTCCACATGTTCTTCCCCGCGAATCTCGCAGATATCACCCTTGGGAATTCAAATGGCCTCGATAAGGCAAATGAGGTATGTTTCCCATTTTAAATCTTGCCTTTGCAACTTTCTTTTTATATATGTTGAGTTTGTAAAATTTCTCAGATCGCCAAATTGAGAAGAAAGTACAAGGATAATCCGTTGGAGAGTACTCTGACCATACTTCGATCGCTTACGAGTGAAGTAAGAAACATTTCCTTTGTTATTTGAAACAATATTGTTGCCTATGTTTCTTATCTTTAACCGTATGTGAAGGTTGAAGCTGAAGAAGCTGTAGCCGCGAAGATTAAAAGTAAAGGTAAAATTGTCGCTCGCAAGGGTAAATCTTCTCGCTCCATTAACTAAGAAGCGAAAGGTCCAATCTTCTTCTCGCCTTAGCTCAAACTCGAATCTTCTCGACGAGGATAATCATGACTCGAATCCTTCTCTCGCCAAGAAGATTCCGTCGACCGCTTCTTCTATGGATCGCTTATCTAGCATCTTCTCGATCAAGTTTCCAAGGAATGGGAGATGCTCCCCTAACTTCTCTTTGGGGGCTCTCGCAAACGTGTGTAATGCTACTTTATTAGAGGGCAATAATTCTTTCAATGGAGCCTCTAGAATTGTGTCTCCTGACTTCTTGAATGCACTTGGATCTTTGGTACGTATGCAATCGTATTTCCCTTTAAATTTTTAAATATATGTGTATTAATGATTTTTCTATCTTCTTTTATAGGTTGGAAGAACTTCTTTTGTAGTTGCCTCGTATCTCGAGAGAAGACGCAACAATCTTGAAAAGAAGAATTTGCAATTGAGCAAGAAGATTCAAGAATTAGAGACTGAAGTCACGTCATCTCGCGATAAAGACGAGAGAATTCAAAAGTTAAATACCGAACTTGACTCCCAAAGGGATAGGGTGTCCACTTTTCGTAACGCTAATCAACAGCTTTATGGTATAAGATTTTACTTCCTTTTATCATTTCTATTTTATCGGTTGCATATTGTCGCCTAACTTATTACCTTCGCAGATGTATATAATCTCTCCGATGAGGCTATTCTTCTCCATACATTTCCTGAACCTATGGATAATGATCTTCTTCTCGCCCACCTCAATCAATCTCTAAGTAGTTCCTCCAATAAAACTAACCTCCTTTCATTAAAGGATCTTCAATCCAAATATCATCTCTTGGAGATCGAACACAGATCTAGTTTAAATTTAACTAATCGCTTTAAACGAATGTACCTTGATTCCGAGAAGAAAATCAAGACTTTAAGGAAGAAAATTAGTAATCTCATAGATGAGAACGATCGCAATACTAACGAGGTGCACAGCATTAGCCGAATTCCACAAATCTCTTCTTGATGTGCAAGTTGAACGAGATGAACTCCTTCATCAGAATACCATGCTTAAGCAGCGAGAAGAGCAAGTTCGTTCTCTTCTCGTTATTAATAGTGATGATGAATTCGCCTGGGCTGCGAAAGTTTTAGATAATGCCAGAATAACCTAGGTGTTGATGTTAGTCTTCACGCCGAGCATACTTCCTTGATTAAAGATATGATATCCGATAGAGAAGGTTATTTATTATACCTTATCGCTTCTTACTTCGTAGTATTGCTTGTAAATTATTAACTTGTTGTTACTTATTTGCAGAATCCGAGAAGAGACTTCAAAGTTAGAATTAGAGAGCTTGAATCTGAAAAGAACAACTCGCCAGAATTTTCCAACGAGAATTGAAGAACTCGAAACCGAAAAAGAACAACTCAAAAGAATCTCTCCTTCGCGAGAATAGATATTCCAAGTTGAAGAAACAATTTCTAACGACAAAGGAGAACTTTAATAATGATGTCGTTCGTTTTCGCAATGGAGGTATGGAGTATGTTTGTAAGAACCACAATATCCCTCTCGCATTCATATCCCTGTCTCCTTGAAAAGGTTCCCGAGAATCTGCCTGTCTCGGACGTTTCGATAGCGAGGGCCGGCGAAGAAGAAAATTCTCGCGATGAGAATAATCGATCAAGAATCGATGAAGAAGAAGAATCACCAAAGAGATAACTCTTTTTGTTTTCTTTCTCTGCTTGTAATATCTGTACATTTCTGTATCCTTATTATAGTGTATTTCTTGGATTTTTCCCCCCTGAATTCAATCTTCACTCCCTTTTTTTTTTTTTTTTTTTTTTTTTTTTTTTTTGGTAGTTCTTCCTTGTAATATAATTGGCTAACATTATTGATGTATAACTCTTTCGTCAGAAGATGAATAACAATATTCCATCTTTTCCATTCCCATACTTGCCTCTGTTATTTATCTTCGATGGAAGATTTTAGTTGTCATCCCGTATATGGTTGAATAATAATTTTATTGTTATTGAAATGTATTGTTGCGACGAGGTCGCAGTATCTTCATAAATCAAGAATTTTACTTGTCTTGCCTTATCTTCATAAATGTATTTTATCTCTTCTCATTGCGACAAGGTCGCAAGCCGCCCTTACATTTTCAAGTAAGGGCCCATTGACCCCGCCTTGTCATTTTTGTGTGGTCTTCCGAGTTAGACCTCCCTAATTAGAGGTCTTCCCCGCGCCACCTTTTATTGCGACAAAATCGCAGGACGTCTTTACACTTGCATGTAAAGACCCATTGATCTTGCCTTATCATTTTCCAAGTATTTTTGCCTCTCAGATGTTTTAGTTGCGACAATATGACAGGCCTATATATCCTTGCGAACACATAGCCCCATGACATTGCACGTCGTGCGACGAAATCGCAGACGTCCGTACACTTTCGTGTAAAGACCCATTGATCTCGCCTTACCCTCGCGTTAGTATTATTGCCTCTGCAGATCATTGCACAAATATGACGAGCCTAAATTCTCTTGCGAAAACATAGCCTTATGACATTTGCGTCTGTTTTGACACCCCCCTAATGGAGAGCGTCGCCTTATCATCTCCCTGCTGCCCCTTCAAGGAGGCGAAACATCGGCCATACAAGACTAGCTCCTCCCATCCGGTCTTAACAACAACTGCTTGTTTTCGCAGCCTCTTATCCCTTATACCTATATGGTTTATGGTTACGAGACCGCACCCTAAGTGGAGTTTTCTTCATGGGCGAGTGCAACATATGCCAAGACTTGCCAAGAATGGCCAGGGTAGGTTCATCCATCCCGGCACTCGCTCAACCGTGTACCTCTGCCGCCTTGAGCATACACCGACTCCTAAGAAGAGACCCTCGGTCGCCCAACCAGGGTATAACCTTATATATATAGTTGGGAATCCAAGGTACCTCTTCCGGATAGGCTTTCATGGGCCCCAAATTTTCATGACTCAGGCTTCAGGAGCGGTGTAACCTTCCCCCTGAGCCATGTCGAGAGATACCCCTTATATGACGCACTTTAGGTCTTACATTTGCCTCTTACGAAATGTTATTCGCGAACTAGGTGTACGCCATAAAGGTTCGTCCCATTCATTTACTCATTCATCTTTGTTAAATCATTCAATCATTCAATCATTCATGTTTCATTATTTGTTAATATTTGTTTGCGAAGTATTCGCAAAATTCCATTTCATTTGTTGTGTCTTTATCTCTTTCTTAATCGAATTCTCATTTACCCTTGATCGCAAGATTCTCGCACATCATTACTTCAATTGCTACTTTTCCTCCCGCTTTTGTTGACTATTCACTTCTTATGCCTTTTGTTCCTCATATCCTTCGCTCCTTTATTATCATAACATTCGCCTGTTTCTAGGCATTCACCTCGCGAGGTATGTTCTGGTCCTTACTTCTATAACATCTACCATCAGCTTTTTCCTTTCTCTGCTCATCTCTCACATGTTGCTTCCAACCCTTTCTTTTGGCATTTCTTTCTTCGCAGCCTTTCTACATCGACCTCATGACATTGCCAGACTCCTTCCAATCTCCCCGTATAATACCAATGCCATTTGGATGTGGAAATTTTATACATTGATGATATGTTGATGCGACTCCCAAGATTTCATGAAGCCATGGCCTCCCAATCAGCGCATTATATGGAGATTCCACGTCAACCACACGTAATAAGATATCGCTTGATAATCCTTGTAGAGGTATTCTCATGTGAACCTCTCCCTTTGGTTTGTTTGCAGTGCCATTAAAGCCATATATCTTATATGTCGAGGGGATCAAATCCTCATCTTTTCCTCCCATCGCCTTGTAAGTATGGTAAAAGAGAATATTCACCGAACTTCCTATGTCGATTAGATTCTATTGATCGCCCAAAGAAGCTTCGCTTCATCATCTTCCCCATCAACTGGTTTCGGGTTAATCTCTAGTTTCACAACCAACGGGCTATCATGTGTTTCTCTTCCTTTTGGCACTTCATCTCAGAGAAAGAAATAGTCTTCACCGCCACTTTTCTAATCAAGTCGTTCTCGCCACACTCATTATTTCTTTATCATTAGCATCTCTCGCAAAGACTCTACTGAGCACGTTGTCATGAAAATCTTCGATTGTGCGATAAGAGTGGACGATAGAGTTGCAATTCAAATTTTTAGCTTTTGTTCCGACCTCTATCACAAATGTTTCCTTTCCTTTCGCCGACACTCGTCTCGTGCATTTCGGTGGTGGTGGTAATGTCCGCCTTTTTCCTCTCCTTTTAGAAAGTGATTCAGCTTCCTTGATCAATCATCCCGAGAATAATTCTCTTTACGTTTCTCAATCGTTTGTTTGATGTCCATGGAAGCGATGGTAAGAACAAAACTCATGACTTCTGTCGCCTGGTGGTGGTTCCATCCCCGCGTTCCAAGGTGCCGGTACATCTTCCATCACAAGTATAGCCTCCCAGATCTTTTCCACACTAGCATTCAATGGAGGCATCTTAATTGGTTCCCATACTATTCTCGCGCTTCTCTCGCCTCCATGGTTATATTGCCTTCGTCCACCGTAAGTTTCTTGCACATGATCTAGCCTTTGAATCTTATTATTGCTGTTACGGTTGTAGTAATTCCTTTCTTGTTCAAACTCCTCCTGGTCATGGCTTCCCATGGCTACTATCTTCCGCTGTCCCTCATCAGCCTTCCCTACTTGCTGTCCTTGCGAAGTGCTCGCCACTGTATTGATGAACTGAGGTAACAAGCTTGCGTTCGCAGCATTCGAGTTTGTGTTCGCGACTGGATAAGAATTCATTTCATTCTGTCTTTCTTCTAAGGCGATATATTCTTCCCCGTAATTCTCGCAGCTTCGCCATCGTGATTGTATTTTTAACTCTAAAAATTTGAATGTATAACAAGTTAGTCGCGAAGAGAGCATTCACAAATGAGAGGATGAGATATCTTTCCTCAACCCGTCCTGCCATTTCGCTACACATGGTTCTCCATCTTATTGTCAACTGCCTTAAGCTCTCGCCAACCCTTTGTTTCAACCCGAATACATCTTCAATACCTGGTCGTGAAGAGTTGTTACTTATGTATGCTCCTAGAATGTGGCTTGTAAATGATTAAATGATGTGATTGTGTTCCTTGGTAGACCCTCAAACCATTTTAGTGCTTCTCCAATTAGGCTTGATGCGAAATATTTACACAAAGATAGCATCATGATTCTCCCATTGCAACATACACCTCATATAGGCCTTGATATGTTGTACCGCACAGGTTGTTCCATCGAAGATGTTTGTTAATGCAGGGAGATTGCACTTAGGAGGTATTCCTCCCATCTGTACTTCTAGCGTGAAGGGGTTCTTCGCAGCCTTCTCGATGGCTTCGTCCAATTGTTTCCTTCCTCCTTCCCTTCTATTGTTCAAAGAATCCTCTCATTTCAGCCAGCTTCTCTTAAGATTTGTTCATTTGCCTCGAATTTGACTCTCACCGGTCTTTTTAGCTCGCTTCTCTCCTTCTTCGCTCGTGCCTGCTTTTGACCTTCTTGCTCGTTATTTTCTTCTCTCCTTTCCCCGCGACGCTCTTCTTCATTTCTTTCTTCAATTCGCACGCCATTATATCGGTTGTTCTCTCTTCTTGGCTGTCTCTCACCTCTCACCGCGCCCTCTCATATTCTTCATTAATATTTCTATTGGTACGATTTTGTTCCCTCCTTCTTTCTCGGTTATCATGGTTATTCTCGCCGGATTGCCTCCTCTATCTCTTGATTTTCCATTTCTTCTCTTAGCCTTTCTCTCTCGCGAGCTAGCCGCGCTTGTTCAATGTAGTGTCTCTCAATGTCATCCTCGATCTCTCGGTTTCTTCTCGCTTCTTCTCTCCCGTGCAAGATTATTCTCCCTTCAAGAACTGGGGTCATTCGGTTCTTGGAGTTGCATGTTTCCTTGATTTTCCCTATTCCGCTCATTTTGAAGATTTTCGGGTTGAGGAATATAACGATCTTCTATTTCCCCTCTTCTCTCGCCATGCTCTGTACTCGGATTTTGTGTTTCTTCCTCATTTCTCGTTGGTAAAACTCTCCTTCTCTTTCTCTATTCGATCTTGAACTTGATCTCACGCTACTTCTAGATCTCCTATTTTGCAACCTCATATTTTCCATCCTCAATTCATGATTCTGTCTTGTCAAGTTTGCTCGTTCCTCCGCCTCTAGCCGTCTCTCTTCGTGTATTGTTTGTCTCAATCTTTCTAATGCCGTGATTTCTTCGTTTTCTCCATTCATTCCTTGCTCTCCTTGTCCATTGTTCACCAGCCATGCTGCTCCTCTTCTCTCTCGTCTTCGAATCGATCTCCAAGTATGTACACTTACTCTATCATAATCCTCACCAAGCGTTTGCTACTGGGGAGATTGGTGGTCGATTTTGATCTTCTCCATCATTTCTCCTATTCATCCTTGATGATTCTCCCTGTTTCATTCCTCCTTTCTCCAAAGAAGTCTCCCACTTCTTCTTACAATCGTTGGTTGCCCTTGTACATTTCTTCTTCTAGCCATTTTTCTTTTTCAATGAATTCTTGAGTATCTTCTCCAAATCCTTTTTCTCGTTAATCCAAATTCTTTCCAATTTCTACGTCAATCATCAAGCCCGTCCCTCGTTTCTAGCGCATATGTAGTTGCGAAATCCCACACTACACCCCTTACTCAATTTTGCCTAATTAATCCATTGAAAGATGTAAGATCAAGAATATTTATTGATTGAATTCATGAAGTGTTTACACAGAAAATAGAATTACACTTAGAAGTTAAAACACTCTTAAATTTTCTCTCTCTAATGACTTGCTCCACAATTTTTCCCAAAAGGATCTCCCTTGTACAGACTCATTTAGCCCTTTATATAGGGTAATACATAGTGGATGACAACTAAAGCTACCCTTTATTTTCGGAATGTCTCGCGAAGTGTCGCAGTGCACAAACATTCACTCTCGCGACACTTCTTAACTCTCGCCAGGTTTTGTGTCTTCCAATTGTTTTGGGTGTCGTTATTCATCGCGTCGTTTATTGTAGCTCCTCGCGACTCCCTCGCGACACCGTCGTTTATTAATCTCGCGAGCCTTGTACGTTGCGATATTATGATCCTACATTGTGGTAGCGATCTTTGATTTTTGTTGATGAAGGAACGAGCAAAAGAATACTTTCCTTGAAAAGTACGTACTTGCCTCTATTCTTTTGCAAAGTTCCAAGCTTTTTGAGATATATATCAAGTATCGTCTCCTATCTCTCCTCATATTTCTCCCGCGAGGGAAGAGTATCTTAAGATTTTTACAATATTGTTGCCGCGATTGCTTATCTTTAGATTCTTGATTTTGTACTTTTACACGGATTTTGATTATTAATGTCTTCTCTTGACACGTCTCTTTCAACCGCTTTTTCTTGACCGTTCATGTCTCTTCGCATTAAATGACCTCGTTTTTCTCGAGGATCTTTTTCCCTATATATAGTTTTCTTTTCCCTTCCTTTTCATTCTTTAGTTTCTCTCTGCAACTTTTCTTTGACTCTCTCCTTCCGCAATTTGCGCTCCTGCTACTGTAAATCCTTTCTTCATCCCTTCTAACGTTGATCCTAATCTTTAACCACAAGGTCACAGGTTCAATCCTGTTTCTAGCGCATATGTAGTTGCGGGAAATCCCACACTACACCCCTTACTCAATTTTGCCTAATTAATCCATTGAAAGATGTAAGATCAAGAATATTTATTGATTGAATTCATGAAGTGTTTACACAGGAAAATAGAATTACACTTAGAAGTTAAAACACTCTTAAATTTTCTCTCTCCTAATGACTTGCTCCACAGTTTTCCCCAAAAGGATCTCCCTTGTACAGACTCATTTAGCCCTTTATATAGGGTAATACATAGTGGATGACAGCTAAGCTACCCTTTATTTTCGGGAATGTCTCGCATAAGTGTCGCAGTGCACAAACATTCACTCTCGCGACACTTCTTAACTCTCGCCGAGGTTTTGTGTCTTCCAATTGTTTTGGGTGTCGTTATTCATCGCGTCGTTTATTGTAGCTCCTGCGACTCCCTCGCGATACCGTCGTTTATTAATCTCGCGAGTCTTGTACGTTGCGATATTATGATCCTACGAGAGACAAGAAGGATTCCTTGATCTTGTCTCTCTTATTGCTTTCAACTTTATCTTTTAATTGCTTTGTTTATTTTCTTTTGCTTTTACACCCCCTTTCGTGACAATTTCTACAACTAGAATCTCGTGCTCCTCGTGGGATCGACCTTGACTACCCTATATTACTTGTTAATTAGGTAGTAAAGTATTAATTAATTTGTTGTGGTTACGACACGCATCAAATTTTGGCGCCGTTGCCGGGAAGCAGCGGATGATTTTAGTTGTTTTTATTTTTCTTTTTGCTTTAATCTTGCTTTGTTGGATTATATTTAGTATCTAACTTAAGTTTTTGAATCTTATTTCAGGTGCCAGTTTTCCATGTATGGTGGACAAGAGCAAGCATATTACAACAATCAATACGGTTTTCAACCTCAACATTATGGCAACTTCCAACCATCCTTAGGATACAATCAAAACCAATCTTTTGGCTATGATCAAATTCCTACAGAACATTATGGATATTCTCATACATATCAACAACCTTATGACGGGTATGTAAGTGGACAATCACAAGGATGGGAGGATAGTTTTGTTTATGATCGGAAATTCTCTAGTTTTGCGAGATAAGATGTCTGCCATGATTGGGGATCTTCAACAAAAGTTGCAAGAATCACATCGAGAAATTCAAAGGAATTCGGAGAAATTATACGAACAAATTAACCAACCTTTGGAGACTTTTGATGACGCTAGTGTAGATTACTTGAGCCTTGATCTTAATAATGATCAATCACCTATTCAAAAGGAAGAGCTTGAGGAAGATGCATTTATTGCTTGGAAAAAATTCCTTAGGGAAAGATATGAGTCCGCGGAAGTGTATGAGCATTGCAACAATGAGGAAGTTATTTCAACTCCGGATCATAATAAAGATCCTTCACCTATTCAAAAGGAGGAGTTTGGATATCACTTGCCTATTGTTGTAAAACGGTAACACCCGCACATGAAGATCTTACAATCTATACCGACGAGAATCATTTTAGTGAATGGCCCGATTTCGATGATGAGAATGTTGAAGAGATGATACTAGAGGATGAAACCACAATGATTGATTTAGTGGAAGACCCAATTGAACTTGCCAATGATTTTAATGATGCCAAGACTTTGGTTAAGGTAGAAAACGACGAAGAATGGTTGCAAGGTTTAATAGAGGACCACGATATACAAGAGGTAAGTAATTCACTTGAATTTTTAAGGACGAAGAGGATTCTATAATACAAGAGATTGTGCAAGGTTTGTCTAACCCTTTACATATTGATTCTTCTCCTTTACCTCTTATTGGTTTGAATGTATGTGCTTGAAAGTATTTTTGGATGATTTTGTTTCTAGATATCCACCATTGGAAACACTTGATGCTAACACTATGCAGGTTTGCCAAGAGGAATACATGGAAATTCCAAAATTCTATGTTCTTTATACACTTCCGAGTGTGGACGAGAATAAGTGTGGGAAATTTCTATCGAGCGATAACATCATTATTATTTTCTTGTGCTAACATTTGTATGGAGTTATTGTTTGCAAAACAGGTATTATGGGTGGATCCCAAATTTTCCGATTGTTAGTATATGGGCTAATGAATCTTGCAAGAGCTAAGTCGGGCCAACGACTTTAAAACAAGCGCTTAATGGGAGGCAACCCATAGGTTTTGTATTTCTTATCCTTTTGCTTTTTGTTATTTCTTTTTCTTGTTTCTTATCATGTTAAAATTTCCCACCTTGACTTTACTAGGAGGATTCAATTACATTGAGGACAATGTAAGGTTTAAGTGTGGGGGAGTGGTTAAGCATGTATTTAAAAAAAATTACAAAAAAATTAAAAAATTAAAAAAAAAAAAAAAGTTTTACATAAAACCTCCAACTTTTTGAGATTTTAGAGTCCCTAGCATACTTCTAGGTATGTTTACATAGAGATTTTGACCGACATAATTGAACTTGGAAATGTTAGAGAATTACATTCGGATTTCTTGTTTGTTAGAGTGTTAAATAATGGATTTAATCATGCCGGTGATGCGAATTTGGTGCGAGAGAAGTGCATTATTAGAGTTGCTGATCAATCATTAGTGGAGACTACCCGTATTCATATCATGAGAGACACCCCACCAGAAATTTTCCATCTACTAAAGAGCTTTCTTTTGAGTGTGTGTCACCATACGTTAATTCCGGTAGAATGGTGAGCTACCCAACCTCCCACCAATAGAAGCACTACTCTTTGATCTCTTGAGTGCTAATTTTGTCAATCATGAGGGTGACGTCTATAGATGAAAGCCTCCTTCTTGTAGTTCGATTTGCAAGTTAGCACCATTCTCTCTCACGACAACAACGGATCCATAGAAACACTCTCATCATCAACAAGGAGCGACATCAAAATCTACAAGGAAAGTTGGAAAAGTTCAAGGTTTACAAGCAACGGAACGAGAAAAAAGAGCAAATTTCAAATTTAAGTGAAGCAACATACAAAGGGCAGATTTTTACATATATGTTGAAGACTTACACTACAATGAGGTAATTTTATATTTAAGTATGAAGACTTATTCATGAAAACGAAGAAAATTAAAAGGTGAGAATTTTTGAAGTTTATGATTTCAAAACGATACAAGTTGTGAAGAATCAAGCGGTAAAATACTTCTTCCACGGCCATGGTTTATTTTTGTATTTTATTTATCTTGTTTTGTAAAAAAAAAAAAAAAAAAAAAAAAAAAAAGACAAGAGAAATATTTGTTTTGTTTTTATTTGAATGAGCCGTGGGGAAGGAAAATCTATAAGGAAGTTTCAAGCGACAAGGATTTTTAAGGTACAAGAGTTACGAATTGTTAAGGAATTACGAAATTCAAGGGTTTATCACCAATAGTTGAAACCGAAGACGAAGAAGATCAAGACGAGGAGCGGAAGACGTTTCTATTGGATGCCGTGAGAGTGGTGTTATCATAATTGGCGATCGGATGTGAAGGTGAGTAAGTAATCTCATCCTCGATAATAATGGTTGATTTCCTTTCGTAGAGATCGTCAGAAAAATGGTTTTTTCAAAATATTAAAAGATGTGGGTTTTTAAAAATATTTCGGAAGTTATCCTTCCCACCATTCAACGTGTCGCAGATTTCTCTCTTCATTCCTATCTCAGACACATGTGAGAACCATAAAAAGTCGTCTTTTTGAGTGCAATTATCATAAAATCCTTTTGGTGAGGCGTAAGTCGAGGCGAAATGCTTATTGATCGTTTCTCAAACACGCATTCTCTCATTATGGTGTGGTTATTTCTCACTCAACATTTAAGAATGAGAATATGTTCTTTAGTATTTCTAACTTCTTATTACTAGCATGCAGAAACTCTATGTCCTCATAGCTCTTTGGATGCTTGGGACGCTTTGAACGCTTTGAAGTTGTGAGTTTTTAGTTTGATTTGCTCGAGGACTATCAAAGTCTAAGTGTGGGGGAATTTGATAGGGTGTAGAATACATCCTAGTTATTATCTATTGTTTATGCTTTCTTTGCTATTTTTCTTGTAAATTATGTATTTTACGCTTGTTTTGAGTTTTATAGCTACTTGGTGGAGTCATGCGGAAGAAGAGAAGAAGAAACCATTCAAAGTTGTGCTAAAGGGCGTAATAGTCATTTTCACAAGCAAGTAATATATGGAGCCCAGCCACGGTTAAGGGGCAACTCTTATGAAGGAGCACTAAAGACAGCCTATGAGGTTAAGGGCGTCTACCAAGTATTCACTTATGGGATTGCCAACCTGGTATCCCTTATCAAGTGACCTGGATCTTTCAATATCCAGACCTAAAACTTTATTACCCCAACCCTAAATCGAGAAGATATTTTCTTCTCCTCATTCACTTTCTTTCACCTGAATTTATTAATCAATGCATCTACTTCAAATTGAGAGAAAGATCGAGAGAACTAAATCGTAGAGAAGAGGATGACGATTGCCATTGAAAGAGTTAATGGGACGATAGAGAATCGGGAAATGGGTTCGCTGAGAAATTGAATGAGAAATAGAGCTCAGGGAGATGGGGATTGAATCGGAGAAATTAATGGGTTTGTTAAGGGTTCGATGATTGCATCTATGAATCGATTGAGACGTGAGTTGCTGCCAGAGATCAAAGGTCGATAGAGAGTCAAGACAAGCTCGAGCTGGTAAAGAACTAGCTAGTGACGATGAAGAATTTGATTGAGCTCGGGTATGGTTGATGACGATTCGCATCGAGACGTTGCTGCTCTCTCGAGTTGATGAGAAGGAACCGATGGAGCTTCCATTCGGAAGCTGGGTTTGTGAGTGGATTCGAAGAACAGATGAGGTCGCTGTTGGTGGTTGTGGTTGGTGGTACTATTGAAGATGGCAGTAAGGGTTTGGTTGAGTTACAGACAGCTGAGAGAAGAAGATTTGAGAAATGGGTATTGCTATTGATGAATTAAGGGATTTGTGGTTGTTGATGTCGAGATTAAAATCTTTGGATAAAAGAATGAATGGGGTTTCTTTGGTGAATCGGGAGTAGAAAAGCGATTGAACTCGGGAGATCGACGTAAATTGAAAATAGGGTCGGTTGCATCCGTGAATCGATTGAGAACAAGTCGATAAAAGAACAGGAGAATTGATTGAGATTACTGAGAGTGGGTAAGACATGGCAATAGACCTCGAGGTGGAAACATGGCTCGGGAAGAGCCGGTTGGAACCAAGCGCTTAGATGAATATGTGAAGGAAGAGGGGCTAATGGTGGTCTGGTGTCGCTAGTGGATGAAGATTGGTATCGAGAAGAGGCAGAGGGGTTTGAAGATTCAATAATGAGCTACAACAGAGGATTTTGCAGTCGGATTAAGGGGATGAAGCAGGGAGTATAGAAAGTAGAGAAGAAGTGCTGCTGCTGAGCTGATGGTGGCCGATCCTGGTGTTGTTTATAATGGGTTGTGAAGCATTACAATGTTCATGTCAATGAATGCTTGAGCTGCAATAGATGTATGTGTAGGGTTTCTGAGACAGGGAATGGAGCTGAAAAGAATGGCCTGAAACATGGCCGGGAAGTCCTGTAATCATCCGAAACTCGGCCAAATTTCCTTACCGACGAGTCAACTCGGCGATGACCGATTCGAGATTTAGTCGTGAGCGACTCAACTCACCCCAAGAAGACCGGGATACCTGAATCGGAAGTCGACTCGGTAGCTAACTCCCTCTTCTGCCTTGACCGTTGACTGACGGTTGACCCGTTTGACCGTTAGTCCTAACGGTGGACTGACGGAATATTCCGTCGAATATTCCCTTGACGGCAACAGAACTCAGGTGGCCGGCGACGACTATTCCGGCCATAATACCAGTTTTCCGGCGAGCCAAAAATTCCAGAATTTTCTATGGATTTCTCTCATGGGTGTGAAGACTTGGGCTTGGAATTGGATGGAGAATTGGGCTCAAATTTGGAAAGAGAAGATGGAAGAAGAGAAAGACTTGAATTTGGAAATTGAATTGCTAAAGGAAAAGGATTCTATTCCTTGGAAGATTTGGAGAATATTGAAGCCTATAAATAGAGAAGTTTTCTACATCTTTACACACCTCTCTACACACACACACCTCTCTACACACACACCTCTCTACACACACACCTCTCTACACACACAACACTTTTCTTTTCTTATTCTTTGTGTGAACTCCTTAACATGAGTAGATAATTTTATTATTGATTGAGGATGAATTCCTAGTTCTTAATATATGTTTTGAGTATTGTTTCAATTCTATCTTGAGGTTTTTCACATGATTATCGATTGTTATTACTAATAGGAATGATCTTAAAGACATTCATGATTGATTGATAGATTGTTTGGGTGGCCAACTAAATTGATTTGTTAATTTGATCTAAAGCTAGTGAAAGTTAGAGATAAGTAATCGTTTCTTGACTCTTTACATAAGTAGCAAACACGAGACCTTGGAGGGATTCCGTGGAGCAATTGTGTGTAGAAACAACGCTAGAAAGTAAACCAAGCCAACCGAGTTTAACTACTAGTACTAAACCTAAATTCATAGATCTTAATGCATTCAGGGAATTACATCTTGTAAGCGAACCTCAAGGTGGTTCTTTTGAATAGAATCTGATAACTAAGCGGACTTGTTACTCAGTGAAATAAGGGATTTTGGGGCTAGCTAAGCGGACCTGCTATCCTACGGTTGGTGATAATTTGTGACTAATAACAAGAAGAAAAGAACATAACTTGATTCATTGTTTCGTAACGAAGAAGGATTCCTTGATCTTGTCTCTCTTATTGCTTTCAACTTTATCTTTTAATTGCTTTGTTTATTTTCTTTTGCTTTTTACACCCCCTTTCGTGACAATTTCTACAACTAGAATCTCGTGCTCCTCGTGGGATCGACCTTGACTACCCTATATTACTTGTTAATTAGGTAGTAAAGTATTAATTAATTTGTTGTGGTTACGACACGCATCAAGCTTCCAAATCCTTTGC